>JAIFAC010000008.1:457500-935788 GCA_026545765.1 Plantago major | reverse complement strand
TATTATTCGTGTTCTATAAGTAACTCCAACTCTAAGTAAAAAGTATTTACATGATTTGCATTACTCTTAACTTAAGAATTATATAGGCAACACTACTAATTTACTAAAAGAGACAGTTATATTTACATTATAGAACTCTGAAAGATAAGTTATAGCGTTAAAGAATATGAATAAGAAATAGGTTTGCTAGATAAGACGTGAGGGAGTACACATATAGAGCTCAAAGATAAGTATTATGTGGTCTAAAATAGATAGAATAGGATACAAAATAATATAGGAATACTTAGATATAGGAAATACATGCCTACAACAAGGTAATATCCTCCCAATTATCTTTAGTTACTTTTTATTTCTTCTTTTGGTTGGGTATTCACTATATTAATCCTAGGTACCATTACTTACAAAAATACTTGTCTTAGTTCTTTGGCTTTTCCAAGTTTAATATCTTGATGAAGATTACCTTATTGCTATATTTCATTATGCTCGTACATATAATTTGTTATTGTCCAAGATTTTGTTAGTGACCTAGTTTATTAAGATTCTATTATATATATATGAGTATTGCCTTGTACCTCTTATAATTAACCCGAACTCCTAAGCCTAAGAGACACAAGTAACCCCTAGCTGTAATACAAAACACCTGATAACTTATATCTTCTTTTATATTTAAATCTAGGTAATAAGACATTAATATATCCCTTACTTTAAACGAATAAATCAACACGAAATGCCTGGTCTATTCCGGAGCCTTTGTATAAAATACTACCTTTAATCAGTAGTTCATTTTGGTAAAGAACATAACCTAATTTATTATGAAAAGTACTTAGATCACGTAACATTTATTATAAAAATAATGAGAAGACATAAATAGCATTGGAATGAATATAGTGCAGATAGCACAAAGAGGACATACCACGACTAAGATGGCTAGAAGGGAGAATAGAGTAGATAATGTAAAGTAAAGACTAGACAATAGAAAATAAAGCGTAGAATACCTAGGAAGTTTAGGAGTCTTCCCAATAAAAAAATACTCAGATCTAAGTGCAAGTACTATATTTTATTATACTAAATTCTATTTTGACTTGTAAGTCCTACATTTACTTTGAAAGAACATGATTTGACTTAATTGGCTCTATCATTTCTATGTGTAAAAAAAGTATATTAGCACAGCCAAACAACATTTCTATTATCTCGTATATTTAGTATTATATTAAGCAAATCCAGATAAGAATGTATTAGTGTATATCCATAACTTCTAGCATGATTTCTTATAGATTATCCACTATAACCGGTACTGTCTATCCGTATTGTACTTAACAGGTTATCTAAGCACCTATCTATACAATGCCTACTTACTAATTGTTCTTGCTCTCCTTTATTAATTAGCTTTATGCATGTAGTCTTTCTCTAGTCAAATATTACTTGAATGAAATATACCTCTACGGAAATAGAACATATTAGAAGAAAGAAATAAAATTAGTTAGATATTCTTATGGATTACCTTACTTTCTTATGTCCTGCAGTTCGAGTCTAGTATAGATATTCTTTCGTTTATAGCCTTGTTTCCTTTTCTTATAGTTTCTTTAATTCCCTGTGTCCTAAACTTATCCTGTACTTATTACAATTCAAGGTCCCTCTATAGGATTTACTTTATTCTAGGTATTTTTCTTTTTTAAGCAAGCTCGCTTTAATCTCTTTCCCTGCAGCACTACTCAAAGGAAGAAGTTTTTTATACAGAAAATAAATCTACTTTTTTAATCTTTTTGTTTTTTATAGAAAGAGAACGTGCATAAATCCTAATCCTGCGGACTGCTGCAGTGCTGGGTTGAATACCAGGAAGTTCTTTAATTGTGTTTTTCAAGATACTCCTTGTTATATTTTTGGGTGTCAAAGAATTTCATTCTATCACAAAAGTAGACTTTCCTTGGGGCATTGAACTCAGGTTTATGGAAGTTTACATTACAAGACCATATATGATATATGGTAGTAATCTGAGCATGACACGACCTTAGTGTAGAACTGATTTACACTTATTCGAGCTTTCTTCCGCATACAAATAAAATAAAATAGTTTATTTATTAAATAGGGTGGTACTTGTGAACAATACATCTCGCTTCTCAGCCTAGTGACATGTTTTTTCTTTGTGTTTATTTGGTTAAGTTTTACTACTCCTAAGGTTAAAGTACAGTCAAAGGATAGTCTAGCAGTATAAATGAACTCTATTTCCTAAATTTTACAGGCTATCTTCTTCAAGGAACTTGTTCTTGTTGTTCCGTATTATGGTGGGTTGGTTTGTGGTTATTCGCAAATTTTAGGACATCAACGAAGCTAGGGCTAAAGTTAAAGAATACGGATTATTTTCGATTCGAGGTATATAGGCCACTTGTTGTCGGTAGTTTTATGATTAAGTCAATTCCATTGAAGAAGTTGTATTTATCTTTATATTATAGAATTATAGAAGGGCAAAGAATGCAATAAACCAATTTAAGACATATAGAGGAAAAAAAAGACAAAAAATAAGAAGAAATCCGACCAACACAAATAGTTGAGAATCTACCTGCGCTTATCCTCGTTAAGGTCCTTTAATCATCACTTTCCCTTGTGAGATATTAGATACATAAAAGTGTAAGCTGCCAGTGCTGGAGTAGCAATAACTTACTTGTTCCGATAAAGGCACCTCGTTCTTACTTGACTTCGGTATGGTGTTTCCCCGAAGTCTATGAGTAGACGAGCAGGCTAACGTGCGAATCCTTGCTACAATAAAGTAGCCTTGCACCGCTACAGTTTGATATGACTAATGAGTTAAGGATCAAACACATTCTCTTTTTATAGACACATCCACCTAGTGTAAAAGTAGACTGCTGCCATCATTTCGACTTGTTCAAGAAGCAAGCAAATCTAGGATGATAGTATAATTGGTATATGATTTCTAAAAATGTATCTTATAGTAGTAACTGGAAATGTATATTAGTTTTTCTCTCTCTCTTGCTTACTCTTAATATTGTGTTAATGTTGTATAGGTTTACTTCTTTGTACTCTTAGTTAATAGCTTAGTTAATATCTCTCTCCTAATAAATCCTCTCCTATTATTTGTATACACTTCTATCTTTTCTTCTTTCAATAACAATTTAATTTAAGGAACACTTATAAATATACTTTCCTTAGCAATAGGTATACTACCCAATCCTTTAATAGGGCATATGATATTCTTACCACCTTATTTCTCTATTTTCATAGCATTAAATTTTTACCCTAATAACCTATTCTATTTGTTTTTGTACACGGTATATGTTAACCTTGTATAACAATTAATTAGTAACTGTACTCTTTCGGTTGCTTAATATCTTTCTTGATGAGAGGAGAGTAGTTAAGTAGGGCTCGTAAGAGAAGAGGCTCCCTAAGTATATGTCGGTCGTAAAGAACTAGAGTCATTAAAAAGGGAAATTAATATAAGTTGGAAGGCATAGATCATATACCAAGTAATTTCACTATAGGATAGTTGGAGAAAACCAACTAAGTGAATAAGGAAGAATAATATACAGCACGTGGTTAGAGACAAGAGTATAACTTAGGACTAAAGGGAATTCTAATAGTTGGATATGAATTTATATAATACTGTCTAACTCAGCTTTCCTTTTGTATAGTACTCAAAAAACATATCTCTAAGACACTTTTATGATAAGGGCATACTTTCTATTTACCGATACATATACTCTGCCCCAATGATAATATTTCTTCCTGAATCTAGCCTAGTCTAGTATTACATATTACACCTTAATATCTTCTATAACTTGTAACTTTAGGATTTTATAGTAAGTTTTTGTAGATCTCTAGTAACACTACACATGTAATGTAATACCATATTTATAAAGTTGTTTAAAAAGGGGAAGGCGCCAAGTACAAAATAATGCATATCAATGCTATAATTATTGTAAGTATTCTTATCGTAGAGAGAGTACAGTAGCCCAATTAGAAAGGAGTCTTATTTTATAGGTAAAATAGAGTCAGTAGTTACATGCCGTCAAAAACTATAAGGATACATATGAAATACTAAGTTAGGTTATTTATTGGAGTATACTTTTCTCTTTATAAATTTTATCTAAGATTACAAGGAGTGTTTTCTTCCCCAATTAGTTCTTTAAAAGAGCACGAGTAACTAAATTTATGCATGATGGCTTAGTAAGAGCAGTACGAAATTTTTTAGTACGCTGTTACGCTGTATAGAAATTTTTTTATAAATGTTATAGAAGTTATAGAAGTATAAGGGTATTTTATAAAACTAGTCCTAACAAAGACCAAACATAGAATGGTAGTATAATAAAATAAAGGGCAGTGTAGTCATTTCATCTCATGTGTACAATTATAGATACTTATAGGTAAATAGGATCTTATTCCTTAGCTTTTCTAATTCCTAGACAAAGACTAACCAAGTGCTATAGATTCGTATACTTCTAACAAACATAGGCTTAGAACTTATAGACAAGGTATAGATAATCATTACCAAGAGAAAGTGCAATACATTTCTTACTAAATACTATGAAGGTACTTTCTATCTATTTACTGTGAAATGATACTACAACAAAGACATGCCTGACTCATATCATATAGGTTTACTATAAAATTTAAATAAAAAAAGTATTTCTAATTTATAGGAAAAAGAGAAGTGTATGGATAGAGAACATCACTTGTAAATTGGAATATTATATGGATTTGATTCGGTTTACTTCTTAGAGAAGACTTCCTATATAATAGACTAAGTTTAGAAGTATAAAGTAATTCACTGCTAGATTATGTTTTTTAATATGGAAGTATAAGGTATTGGTATCCTAGGTTAGGCTAATTTAAGTTATCTCGTAATTAAGTCGTGTCTAATTCTTACTCTATAAATAAAGCAAGTAGAAGCGAGGTATGCGAAAGTTCTTAAACCCAAGCATGCAATAAACTTATGTCTTATGAGAATTTATTATAGTGATAAGCCCTATTTTGTTATTCATTTCTTTCTAGAGTTCTATAATTTTGTCTGCGGATTATACTAAATTTTCTGTATTTTATTTTTCTATAATCGCGTATACCACTTAATTAAGTAATATGAAATTCCGTTTTCTTGTCCTGCTAGATTAAGTGTCTATCTATATTCAAGTACCTTGTTTCTAACAGGTAATGTGTAGGGGCCCTTTATCCTTCCATGTCCTATTTTTCCGTGTACAAATTGTTGAAAGTGCTCTTTATGTCTGTGAAAGCCTGAAAGAAATCCTACTTTGGAGACAGTCTAACCTGATAATGCATTACTCCATAATTAGGTCCTTGCGACTTTCTTATAATCTTATTATAATACCCGAGACGATTGCCTCTTCCTCCTGACTTCTGGTGTGTGGTAACTTCTGCGATAAAGTATGCATTTACTCTGTCCCGACGACATTCTATTTGGTGTCTACCTTGTCTTGTAAAAGTTTCGAAGCCTGTGCTTTATAATTAAAAAAAGTATAGGACAATCATACAAACTAAGGGACTATAAGACAGTATTACACTTTATAACTACTGAGCGAATAGAACTTTGATAAGTGGAGTCTCCATCTGTGTATCACTTGCAATAAAATAGAAAAGTAGAGGTGCACGCAAGAACAAGAAATCGTTAAAGCTATAAAATGTAAACAAAAAAAATACAACACCATCTATTCTATGAACTACTCTCAAAAAGAACAGTATAGGACTACACTTAAAAATGCAGGCTGTTTGTAGAATTTTGACGTGAGCTGCGATACTTAGTAGAAACTTACGAAAAGATTAGTATATCTATCAAAACTTTGTTGTATTATAATTTCCTACTTCTTGTAGTATAAGAGACCTTTTTAGATACTGCAGATTCTGTTTTAACCGCCTTGCCATTTTTATCGTTGACCCTTGTTTTCAGAAAGTCCCTTTTGATATGAAACCGGCGGATACCAACTAGAATTGGTTTAAGCAGTTCCTCAGTTCTCGTTTTGTTTTTATAAGGTTAATTGTCTTTAAAAAAAAGAGACCGTTATATTTTTGTATCTTTGATCATCTGGATTAAGTTTGTTTCTTGTTAGCTTAATCATGACATCCCTTTTCCCTCATTTAGTCGATTTAGCGGGTATTGTGTTGTTTCTACTTTGTAGGTCACTTAGAATTTTTAGTTACTGAATCTATATATCTATATATAGTGTAGCCCGCTTTTGCCTTAACGTGATTAATAGAAGTTATATAGAGAAATAAGAAAATTGTGTGCCTGTGAGTTCCTTAACCTTGTCGATTACACACGAATTTAGTAATCCAAATCCTGAAGGTTGCTTTATTAGACTCCACTTACCTGTTTGTTGTTCTATGTTATTGTAGCTACACGTGACCTGTATATTACCAGACCTGGGATTCACATCTAAGTATGCTGCCTTGATAATTTATACCCCCTAATATTTACCGTTTCTTTTTTATTTAACGTAGGAAGTACTTCACGCTATAAGTAATTACTCTGTTTCTAGTTGCTGTTGCTAGTGCTGGTATACTTTGGCATGCTATTTATCATATTATAATTAAGGCAGTCATTCATTATTAATCAATTAGTTGTCACACATGATGTTCTATTATATATAAGTTCTACTATAATATTAAAGAATACTAAAGGAACAAGGACTATGGGCAAGGAAGCTCTTATATATTTTTCTAATCAGAGCATAACCTAGTAGAAAAATAAGTGAAAACTTGTAAGCATGTTCAATCTTCGAGAAGGTTAAGGATTCATGCTCACGAGACTAATGTAAAGATACCTTATATACCTTACTTATATTGTCCGGGGAGGAAACTAAATATCAGAAAACTTAGACAAAAGCTCGACAATGTTTCCATAATATAGCTAGTAGTGAACTTACTTGTTCAAGACAAGACTCAGAGGGAAGGTAGCAGTCCTAATTTAACTCTTAACTATATAATTACTCCATTTTGTGCGAAGAAAAAAGCCGTTAATAACACACTTTTAGAATTTTTCTATCGTTATGAATTTAGAAGCACAGGAAGTCATATTTGTTTGCAAGTATCTGTCTAGTCTTTTTTACACCAGAAATCTTCGAATCTAAAAGCCGAGATAGGAAATAATTTAACAACCGAGCACCCATCCCTTAGATTATAGAAAATTATAGACTCGACACCAGAATCAAGACACAACTACTTAGTAAGGAACCTCTAATATTGTATAAAATGAAATCACAGCGAAAGGAATTATAGGGAACACGCTTTCTAATATGAAATGACAACTTCTCTTAAGTTTCTATATGCACAGATTGTTAACAAGAAGACTCGGTATTAAAGGCTACATTACTTTATATCCCAGCAAATGAAAATAAATGGAAAGAGAAATCTAGGGTTTACAAATCCTAGTTAATTTGGATTAATAAGAGAAAGAAAAGAAAGAGACGACAACAAAGACAAAGATATAATAGACCTCGCACAGGGAAAATAAACACTTAAGTTATGACATCTAAGCTAGAGTCTTTGGTATATTTATTACTAATATAACAGTGCAGGGCAGAAAGAAAAAGACTTAACACTAATATAACTTATTTTATTACAAAGATATATAAGATAAATGGATCTAGTCATACAACAGACTATAGCATACGATTTTTTTAGCAGGTTACTGAGCATAAACTAAGTCAAGATAGAAGAAATATCCTAAAAGTGTACTAAAGAGTGCTTCCGCAAAGAGAGGCGCTTTGTAGGTCTCTTCTAGAAACTTATATTAAGAAGAATTGAGATGAATAAAACCATGGTATATCTTCTTCCATTTCAAGGTACTACTTCTATAATACATTCGCAAGGAGTGTTGTTCACATTCTGTATTGTTAGGCGTGGTTTTATTTTTGTATAAATTTTGTATAAATATAAAGTGCGGGAAATTAAGTTAATGTTTTATTGGTGCAATACTCTGTACCTTGTTTATTGGGATCAGGAATTAATTACAAACTTTAGTCCAAGTTGGAAGTTACCCTTCGCAACAGTTTTATCAATAACAGAGCTCTTTCCCATTAATATTTATCATGTAACACATAGAAATTTATATCCGTAACAAGAAAACCTTTAGCAAATAAATAAAGCCCCTTGCTTTGTATTTCGAAACCGGGTTCTTTGCACGCGATAAATCAAAAAGAAAAAAGAGAGGGTATAGTTCGTCTAAAAGTGGAATCATGATACTTGTGTCATTGGTTTAATAAGATGCAGCCTATAAAAAAGTAGGGATTTTCTGTATTTCATTCACGTCAAACAAAGTCCTTTACAACTTATAAAGCTATTTAGGTACAGTTCTATATTTTATATAGCGGATTGCTTCATCTCATTTTGATACACGTTCTTTTACTCCCATTTATTTATTTATTACACCGGTACTGAAAAGGACTTACGAAAATACTTAAATATTGGAAATATTGGCTAGAAAAATGGAATTTAGGAAAAGAAGAATAAGAAACTCAGAGAAGAAGGAGAAGCAAAAGAGTTGCAAGTTTCAAGGGCATATTATAGAAATCATACTTTTGGAATAGTTATGACTCAGCGAGATAGTGAAGTGCAAAAGAGAAAAGACCCTGAAAAAATAATAATTTTTCTAATTTGAGAATTATAATAGGCTTTAGGAAATAGGATTGGAAAACTCACTCTTATGAAGAATCCTGTATTACATACACGCTCCAAGTATTGTCTATTATATATTATATAAGGAGTGTTTCCCACAAAGAAAGAAAATATCTCATAATAAGCAAGAAGGTTCTCCCAGTAGTCAATTTTCTCATTCGAAAACGCGTGGTTGGGTTAATTAGGATCCGAGGGAAAATCTAAACAATAAGACTTACTCCGATACTGTCAATTAATTACCAGTTTCCTAACACATAAACTCTTAAATTAAATGGGTCTTTAGAACTCTAGCTGATATTTAATTTAAAGGCAGTTGCCTAAAAGACTAAAATAACTGACATAATTAGTACTATAAACTATAGAGTACCACAAGTGTAATAAGCTGATATAGTTTCTTGTGTGAATGTGATCACTGTGAAGGGTATGAAACCTCATATTGTTGTATAAATAATTAAATTGTTTATAGCAAGATGTCTCCTTTTCTCTGCCCATGTCGAAGATCTTCATACTTGTTCTGTTCTTGATTAACCTGTTTCTGATTTTTGTAAAAGTAATTACAAGAATGTTTCCTATATTTTCATGCCTACTATACTCTTGTCTTTGTCGAGGAGTCCTCCTAGTTTCTTAATTTGTCTTTAGCTTACGAATTATTCTATCTAATAAATCCAAAATTCCGTTTTCTCTGTGCTCACAAAGTTGCTTTTGGTTCTTAAAATCAAATTTTCCATTATTGGTTTTATAATATAGTATGTTGATTTTTATAATACAGTTATATAATACAGTGCGCTGTAACCGGGAATAAAGAATAAAATATTCTATGACTGCCACTAACTACCACCAAAAATGACTTTAATTAAGGAACTGACATATTTACGACAAATACCAAAAATAGATCTAGTTCCTTTTCATTATCCCTTGACTTGACTTGACTTAATAAGAATAGGCTAAATATACAAATCCACTTATTTCTTGTTGGACTCTCATTCCTGGTTCCAGATGACCTTGATTGTACCTAAATTTTAGATTCATTCGTTCAATCAGTTCTTGACTTATAATCCCCAGTAAAAGTTTTTATACTATAAAAAGATCTCTTAGTTAGTCAAAAGGAACTTCAATCAAATAAAATACGTACAAAATTTGACTAACAACGACAAAGTAAGGAAACTCAGGAGAAACTCAGATATTTTTTTAAACAAAAATTAAGTATCAGAAGAAGCTTATTAATTATCTAGGCGTGACGGTATACGAGCCATTGACTTACATCCACTAACCATAGAACGTATTGTGCCGGACTTGAGTATGCTTTAGTCAGATACTGACCCAAAAATATAACAAGAACATAAAAATCTAGGTCATTTCCAATTCTTGAAACTGATCCTTTATTTCCGGCTTCTTAATTGAAATCTTTGTTTAAATGTACATTTATTAATTACCCTTGTTGATGTATGATTTCTGCAGTTTTCTTTTATTTTTTTTTATAGAAAATGTACCTAGAGTAGTTCTGCTTGTTACTTTATATTTAGTGTTTAGAGAGGTGTGGGGTTTTCCTTTTGTTGATTTTTCCTTTGCTGAATTGAATTATAGCCGTGCTCTAGCCACTTATTTGTTTCATTATTACCTTTACCTGGCATGTCTTTAAATTCATGATGAGATATCTGCTTATGCACGTCCAGCATTCTTCAATACTCTAACTAAAATATTCTAATATTCTAAGGTAAAGAACTAAATGCAAATAATTCTTGTCTCTGAAGTAACTAATGAAACAGGATAAATCATGTCATTTTCCAATCATCCTGAATTTCCAACTAGAAGTTATATGATCCACCAAATCTACCAATAAACGTTGTTGTACCTTAATTTGTTTTTATCTTCCTTTACTAATTCTAGAGTTAATCTTTTGTTTAATAAATAAATAAAAATATAGGACCTAATTATGTTGTTTTCTCTAATTCTCTCATCTTGTACTTACTGTGAGTCAATTTTCTTTCCTAAGATAAGAGATTTGTGAGCCTGCGCCTACTTTATTTAGTTTCAGGTATCTAATCACAAATCATCTTTTATTTTAAACGTTTAACCTTGGTGCAACATTTTATAGACTTATAGAATATAGACGCCATTTCCTAGCCAAAAGGAGAACATAGTTTACGGGTACGCTAGAAGAAAGGACGCAGGGTAAAATCTGGGAACAAAGGCATTATAAAAGATCATAGTTCGCCAAAGTAGCTTATATTGTAGAATACGTAATGAATATAGCTAATAACGTGTCTTCTTTCAGTAATGATTTATCTATAAAATAAAGACTTATCCTTGCAACGTGTTTTCCCGAGTTCTTTTACTGTACTGGTATAACCTAATGAATTAATAACACACACTCTTATAATTTTCAGTTGGTATTGGATTTCTCTCTAAGAAAGTTCCCTTTTCGGATAAATTTGTGTAACTAATACGAGTAAGCGCGGGTACTATAGAATATTCTATGTTGACAGAGTTTGCTTGAAATTCCTAGTATAAAATTCCTAGTATAAAATTCCTAGTATAAAAAAAAGGATACATTATAAAATTCGGTATAATTGGCACTGAAATTTCTAACAATAAAGGAGGACGTTCTTGGTAGCTTGGTAGTAGGAACTTCCAGACATAAGAGATTGCAACGATTGTGGTGAAACAGCTTTAATAGCTTTTCCTGTGTTGACATAACGTGAATATAATCCTTAATGGTATTAACTGATACCAATATTTCTTTTATAATAAGCTCATATAAAAGACTCAATCTCTACTACTACTATGCGTTCTTCCTATTTCCGGCTGATATCTCTATCTCTTACTTCTACTAAATTATGGAATTCCACCCAACCCAAGGTTGTACACCTATTTGTGTTTGTTTGAGGGCGAAGGATTCAAGAACACAAGGGACAGCTTCCTTCCTACTGGATTCCAATTGCGTACCTTCAAACAAAGTTAGAAAAAAGAAACATAGAAAAAAATAGATAAAATAAAGGTCTCAACGGATATTTTATCTTTGACTGGATAGATTTTCAAGTGTCATCAGAAAACGAAGGCATTATAGATTATCTTATTTGGATCGGGCTTGTATGGAAATTTTTAGATTAAAAAAGTGAAAAATTAACTCGCATAGATAAACAGAGACTTTTTAACCTATATTTCACAATATGAGCTTATCCAAGACAAGTATTTTCCCAAAGCACATAACTCAATTATTCTTTGAATGTCCAGATATCCCCAAAAACCAAGGAGGTGCTCTCGGGTGTTTATCCCAAAAAATTAATAAGGAATCAGTAACACCACAAAAAATTGACTCAATCCTATCTTTCTCTAGTAAAAATATATTGACTGCCCTTTAAATTTTATGAACACTTATCCTGAAACAAGACGAAGATTGCATAATAATTAAATAGCCGACTCGGCTCGGATGAATCTCTATAAAAAGAAACACTAATATCGCAGGTTACTGAGTGCCAAGGAAATTTAGTACTTAGTATTAGCATTTAATTTAGTGTTAAACTTTAGTTCAGCCATTTATTTATTTCTCATCGACTTAATCTAATCTTTATTGCGGAGTGTCTCAGAATTCGTTTTGTCTTTTAGGTTTTGTCATAACCAAGCAAATATAAGTGAGTTTACCTGCTCTTTTTTTATTATAAAACCCTAATAAAGGATCTGTAATTTTAACGTTGCTTTTCAGTTTCCGCTCATGTCTCAGCTCGAGGAGGTGTATTGTGTTTTCTCTTTTTGTTTGCTATCCGCTTTTGTCTATTTAAACTTTCTTGATCAAAGTCTATTTATGTACTACGTTTGGGTTCCCCTTGCCTTTAGTTTTCTAGTTTCCTAAATTCATTTACCGGTTTAGCATATCTTTTAGTTTCTATTTCCCCACTTGCATTTTATTCCTTCAAATATACAAGAATAGGCTTTATCAATATAGATGCTTATTTATGTCCCTCCTAAAATCTTTTAATCAGTAAGGACCAAGACTCAAACTATAATTTTATAAGGAAAAAACAGAGAAAAATAAGTAGAGAACAGGACTTGTGGAACCTTTATGTAAAATGATAGTAAGCATCAGTATAGGATTTGTAATTTCAAATATTTCAAAAGCAACCGGCCATAAAGACACAGAGTATGGCATAACAGAATTATATAAACAGGACTCTAACATAACAATAAGGGATCCTCGAGAAGTTGGTATATGAAGAGTCAGCCTAAACTTAGGGATAAATAGATTTTATTTCTATCTCTTTGTTCTTTAATTGAGCAATGTAGAGTTCTCCGAAAACGCGGTAGAATAGGATCTTCTTTCTTGTACTATTTCAGTCTTCTTTACCAACAATTCATTTTCACCAACTGAGAAACCCTCTGTTTTTGTATTTTATATGACGTAGGCGTTGGCATATTAGGTAACAAATTAAAGGTTAACTTGGATAAAGATTTTAGGAGTATAAACATTTACAATAGAATCTAGCTTGATTGTGATTAGTGTTTAACTGTAGGCGAAAATATAGGCAAATCTTTTCAGAACCTAAATTGCTTATTTTTTTAAGAGAGGGCTTCTTTGGTACTAGACACTAAATTATAAAGAAAGCAAAGCAACAAGCAACTATGCCTAAACTTTAAAATACTCTTAATTTTTGGAAAATTAACCTACACAGACTAGATTTTCTTTTTGGTCAGCATTTATCAGATGTCTAAGCACCCTAGTAAATAATACGAATTGGCGCAAAAATCATATCTTTTGTTGTTATGTTATAAGAGTATAGTCTTGTTTATATGTGTTATGTCTTTATATTTATTGGATATTGATTGGAGAAGACTTTATTGGATTACATCTTTATAACGAGTTCTATCTTGATACTCTTTCAGCGTCTTACCCTTAATCTCGCAGAATTGGTGTATTCCTAAAAAGGCAGTATTGAGATAACATCCACAAAGCCTTGAGTATTGAAATATGTGTGGATATACAGCAAACGTCATAAGTCACAAAGAAAAGTAAGTGTACAGGACACAACCCTCTTTTCACCACTAGGAATGAATATAAAAAAAAGCTAGAGGTGATATACTAAGGTATAAAAAGAATCTTCCTATAAAGAAACGCAGTCTAAATCTATTAATAAGGAATTGAAAAAAAAAAAGCGAGGTGTAACATAAAAAACATACATCGTATATAACCCACCAGTAATAAATGCACTTTATTTATATTGTATTGTAAAAATTGTGTAGAATTTCTTTTTTTTGAAGAATTTCATTTAATTGTTTCATTTAATTGGTAGATCTTTCTTCTTAAAACATTTAACCAAGCAACACAGGTTAATCTAAGCCCAAAGTACCCCCCGAATCAAAGATTGGCTATATACTCCCTCTATCGTGTCTCACAATAAAGAAGCACTTTTCATAGATGTCCCTATTTGTAGTATTCCTAAGTAAGTCCTAAGTAAGAGAAAGGTAAAAAATACAAGAATAATTTGGTAATAATAAAATGAATGAATGGTAAATTTATAAAAAACTTGTTAAGTATATAAATAAATAAAGATTTAATTCAGAAACACAGGCATAAATGAATCGACAACACCGAACCCAAAAACTTTTTATTATATCAGAGAAACCTAGATCAGTCAAATTAAAGACGGGTACATGATACGACTACACCACTATCCAAACAAAAAATCCCTGGAAATAATAAAGAGTTGTATTTCAAGATTTTTCCGAAAACAATTATATGAAACAGCTGGCCATGCGAAATCATATATTTTTGCTTTAGAATAGAAACAACTTCCAAGTAAAGGCAGATCGTTCTAACAGATAAATTAGGATAACTAGTTTTTTTTCTTGTATTTCTTCTATAAACTATAAACTGCCCTTATATTTTACTTTGTACGTTAATTCCTCTGCACTTTTTTTTCTCACCCTTTTTTATTTAATTTTTAATTTGGGAAAATTTACTTTGATCTTTATGGATATGTAATTTAGGCGCGTTAATTTATGGATAAAAGTAGACATTTTGTCTAAGCACGTTTTTTGTTAGTTTTAAATAAAGTTCTAAGAGTCCTTTTTTTTTTATTTTAAAGAAAGATACAACTAGAGACCTAGTAGATAAGAGAAATATATAAAGAGTAGGAAAAGAATACGAATTCTTAATTTTTAGTTTTACCCTTTGGATCTAAATTGCAAACCTGACATGAGACTTAGTTTCGATATTTATTATTGTATTATTATATAGATTTTCGATTACTTGTTTCCCCTTTTGTTATGAGTATTTGTACGGATGTCCTATTTCTTTCGGTTTTATTATCTTATTATTATTATAGTATATGTGTATATATGTATAATGGCGAGTATTTATTTATTTTATATCTAATTAAGTTTATACATCCTAGCGTCAATCTCTTCTTAGAATGTCACAAGGATCCTCTCTAACCATCGTCTAAGATATGTGTAAAGAATGGTATAGGACAAAAAAACTGGATAAATGGATATAAATTTGCTGTCCGTAAGATTTCATCAACTAAACCTTAGAATTTGTATTTATTTGTGGATTTGAAGATTCATTCTTATACTTAGTAAGTAATAAATTAGTAAATTGTAGTAAAGGAATATGATATATAGCTACGACACACTGCACACAGTTCATCACACAACACGATACACACGAAGATCCAATATAACAGGACAACATATATGCAATCAATAATCAATCTTAGTTTTTTTAGTCTTTGTTAAGTTTTCTTATAATATTTAATAAATTAATACTGACTTAGTCGGTGTAGAGAAGATCTATAAGAAAAATAATATAAAGGGACACTGCAGTTGATATAATAAATAATGATTGATAAGAGAAATTCAATGGATTCGCTATTATTGGGAATAGAATTTAATATATGGAAAGAAAAGGTCGGCTTACTGAACATTTAATTTGATGGTAATGGTGACCGCATACATGTTACTGAGTTGCTTCTGACTAACCTAACTGTGCAGGTGTATCCTAGTTCACAGAGTTTTTCCATTTTAGTCTTTCTTGTCAAGAATTCTCTCTTCTATCTAGTTAATCTTTGGATTATGACTTTCATCGCCTTTATCGTAACCTTAACACGTATCTTATTTATTTTATTTAGAGATTTATAGAGAATATAAAATGGATAAAGGTGGATTCTATCCATACATACTAAGCCATTTAGGACTCGAAGTCGAAATACCAAGAAAGGAAAGTCCGCGAGACGAGAAAAGAAATAAATAAGAAGAGATAATATAATGCTTCTAAATCTAATCCAACCAAAAGTTATTACCTGTTAAGCTTAGATAAACTCCGAAGTAAGACAGCCAATAAAAAGATTTCTATGAGTAAGCCACCATAGGAAATCAGGAGAAACCGCTGACTTGTTGTAAAACTCAAAGTATAAAGAATCGGTAATAGACAAGATTTTCTGGTTAATGGATCCTAGGATGGAAACTTGAAACTCTAGGCGAAGTCAAATATACCTTATTTTTTAGAAATACAAGGACTTGTCAAACAATGATATCTACGACTTACTATTAGATTTATTATAGATTATTTCTCAGTTTTGCAAGAAGAAAACCTAGTTTTATTAAATTGTAAAGCTTAGTCTTAGGCGCTATCCAGGCCAGGGGATCCATGTGAAAATGTAAATTAAAGAAGTAAATAGTAAATGTTATATACGTATCTTCACAAGAAACGAAGCGGGTAGAAATGGGTGTGGTACGGTAGATTATTCTATAAGGAATCGGCTCGAAATTGGACGTTTTTCTGCTTATAATTTCAAGATTAGATACCTCAAAGGTCAGATATGACTAAACTAAAAGACTAAGCTCAAAGCATACCGCGAAGTGGAAGGAAGGTTACCTAATTCGAATAAGAAGTTTTTAGTATATTTGGTAAACATGATGAAAAAGAAATATTGAATTCCTTGTTTGGGGAAGGGAAAGACTAGTCCTCAATTCAATCAAGGAGAAAGAAAAATAACATTAAGAAGTGTGATTAGAGATTAGAGATTGTACAAATTTCATATTGGCAATATGGATTATTATAATTTACTTTGCAGTTCGGTCTTTTCCTTAAGTTAAGGAATATATCTGTAAAATTAAGGTGTTACATACAAGCATAGGCCTTAGCTTTCTCTCAATTCAGTTTTTATGTTCCTCAAAGGCAAAACAAAAACCCACAACCAGATTACTTACTACAGTTTGTATAAAGTATAAAGTAAGCAAACAATCGAGGTAATGCTGACCAAAAATGTATGTCATTATGCCATAAGGAAGAGTTCCAAGTTGAACGATTAGCGGTTGTCAAAAAAATTCCGAAAAGAGTAAAACTGTCCTATCTTATCTAAGATTATTTGCTGCTTTTAACCAAAACGCCTCGAGTTGAAAATAAAATTATATCTATAAGATAACCTAAGAAGTTGGCTAAATCCTATGAAATATAAATATTATAAAAAAGAGTAATAAGAAATAATCCCTACTTACTTAATATTAATAAGGCCTAAAGTAACGAGCGTTTACTCATCATATATCATATAAATAAAGGTTAGACTTAATATAATAAATAATTAAAATGCTAGATAAAAATAAAAGAAATGCCAAACCCCTGTTTGTACCGAAACTAATTTCACGTATATAAAGATAAAGCACGTATTAAAGAAAAATTAGGCCATTCCCTCTCGGTTCTTGCAGAATTATTTTTTCTATTTTTGTTTTTTATTACTGCCTTCATTTGTATGATCTCTTATGCTCTTGGACTATGTATGTATAAATTCGTAGTAGCTTGGTGCTTGATTGATATTGATTGGAGTTAGAAAAAAAAGAAGGGCCCAAAGCAGAATAGGCATAGAAGAATAAAACTAAAGACCTTCTAATTATAGTCATTGAAAAAGTGTTAGTCGAGGGTTGGAATTGTTGAAATATTAAGGAATGCTGCTTATTATATTTATTATTGGGTACGGCAAAGAGAGTTAGTTTTACCTCTAGATATACTAGAATAAATAGCTAATTACTTTAACAATTTACACAAAGCTATAAAATGGTTTCATTACTATAATAGTTAGAACTAAATCCGTCTATAGACGTGCTTTATATAAATAATAAATATTGTTGTCCTATTGCACCTGTATTGATCTTTAAATATTTCCGAGAACGCTTACTTAAACCTCTCTGTATTGTATTCCTATGGAACTTCTCTACCTAAAAGCAATAGCAGACACTAGTAAGGGCATTTACTGTGACACGTACCCAACTTTGACATCCACCCTTCAGGTATCGCATGCAGGCCAGGGTACCCAAAAATATCCGAAAAAGACCTCTCATTAGGAGTCGTTATTTCTCTTCACGGTGTGAGCAACTTAGAGCCACTACCATCACATGCTTGCGTCCAAGCTACATGCAATGATAGCAGAAGGGGACACTCTGACTCGAGAACATTTGGCTGTCTAGACCGTTGGGCAAAGGGAAGGGAAGAAGGCATGATGGGTTGGTGTTGAGCAGTAAGCGGCAGATATGTCCTCGATGGGATAAGGCTTGTGAAAGAAGGTGTCGTACTTGTGGACGGTTCGTTTAGATGGTGTATGCGGGGTGAGAGATAGGATAGAGAGCCCTTCCCGCATAAGGTGGTACTGTGGACCTACTTCGATTCCCTTCTCATTAGTCTCGGAACTGAAAGTAGAAAACTAGCTGGGTGAAAGCTTTTTTGCAATTATTAAGTGGAAAACGGCACAGGTAGGATAGGAAAGAGAAAAGGAACACGGCTAATGCAGATTTATAGCATCATTCAGGTAAATACAGATTGAAATTGTAAAAACATATGCTTGTAATATTGCGACACCCAACTCTAACCCCGTCAAGGCTACTACAATAAAGAATGGACCCATTGCTCCTATCAATGACAACAGCTCATTCATCGAAAGCATTGTCCATGCAAAACCACTTAGGATCTTCACTAAACTATGACCAGCCATCATATTCGCAAACAAACGGATACCTAAACTCAAACCACGAAAACTATAAGAAATTAGCTCAAGTAGCACTAAAAAGGGTGCTAATGGAAGAGGTACACCCGCAGGCAAGAAGAAACTTAGAAAATGAAGGCCATGATTCTGAAAGGCTACGAGAGTGATCCCAATAAAAAGCGAAAAGGATAACCCCAATGTGATCAGAAAGTGGCTCGTCACTGTAAAACTATACGGTATCATGCCCTGCAGATTGCAAAAGAGCAGAAAGGTAAAGGTCACTAATATGACTGGAAAGTACTTGTGTTTGCCTGAGGTACCACTGATCTGTTCGTTGACAAGGTTCAAGACGAAATCATAAACAAGCTCTACTATGGATTGGACTGTATTCGGTACTAAGCGTCCACCACCCTCCTTGGTGGCAAAGTGCAGAAAAAGAAGGACCAAGCCAAGGGTGAGTATTAGGAAGAAAGAAGAGTTCGTGAAGGAGACAAGGAAATTCCCAAGCTGTGCAGGAATCCAAGGGATGATGGTAAACTGTTCTAGAGGACTATGTATGAAAGGAATACCGGTTTGTGCTGTGTTTTCTTCTTTGGAGACAGAGAAAGAGAGTTGGATCAGTTGTTCGTAGAAGGTGAGAAGTAAGATCATAAGAGTCTGGTGTACAATTTGCTTGGTTAAGACTGATCCAAGCGCTTTAGGAAGAAGGAACTCACCATCAAGATCGAGAAGTGGTAGGCTAGAATCATAATGCTAGTGACCGAAAGCAAGTTCTGTTATGACTGCTTATAGGTCTTTGGTATACTTGATTCCAGTTTGCCTAACAAGGCTGTACACGCGAAAAAGGCGAAGAATAGAACAGAAGCTATTTGCCCTATAGTCACATAAGGTGCTTCTACAGGCTTTGCTCCAATCCAACCGAGTATGATACGATCTGCCAATAGTAACCAAACTGCTACTTGATGAATGGGTCTGAAGTTAGAACTCTTACTATTGCTTTGTGTGAGAAAGGGTAGTGTCAGAAGTGCTACGAATACAAGTCCTATTGCTGCGACACCTGCTCCTTTGTCTGGTATACTTCTTAGAATGGCATAGATTGGCAGGAAGTACCATTCGGGTACAATGTGTGGTGGTGTTGACATTGGATTCGCTGGGATATAATTGTCTGGATGTCCTAAGGTATTTGGCGCGTATGCAATGAGGGTAGTAGCTAAAATGGCGAAAGCAACCCAACCTACGAGGTCTTTCACATAAAAATACGGGTAGAAGTTGATCTTATCCATGTCTGACTGTATACCCAAAGGGTTGTTGGAACCATATTGGTGCAAGGCTGCTAAATGAATGACACTGGCACCTACTAGGACAAAGGGGAATAAATAGTGTAGGCTAAAGAAACGATTTAGGGTGGCATTGTCTACGGAGAATCCTCCCCAGAGCCAAGTGACGATGCTATCCCCGACGATAGGTATGGCGCTTGCTAAACTTGTGATGACGGTGGCTCCCCAGAAGCTCATTTGTCCCCAGGGCAGTACATATCCAATGAAGGCGGTGAGGATCATGACAAGGAAGATGATGACTCCAATACCCCAAACGAATTCACGGGGTCTGGAATAACTAGCATAGTAAAGTCCTCGAAAGATGTGCATGTGAACTACAATGAAAAAGAGACTTGCGCCATTGGCATGTAGATATCTCAGGAACCACCCTCCTTCAACATCTCTCATAATGTGTTCTACGCTGAGGAAGGCAAGGTCGACGTGAGGAGTGTAGTGCATAGCTAGGAAGATACCGGTGATGATTTGAATGACAAGGCAAATACCAGCTAAGGATCCGAAACCCCAGAAATAGTTAAGGTTGCTTGGAGTTGGGTAGTCAATAAGGTGCTGGTTGACGATGTTGGCTATAGGTTGTTTGAGGACTGAGAGTCTTTGGTTCCTCATAATAGCTAGGCTAGACGTGTAAGTGTGTATGCTGCTTGTTCGAAACTCGTTGGTGCAATCCCATACTTGGTTGCTTACTTAATTAACTGCTTGCTTTAGTATCTTCGTCGATTCATTTCTTGCTTCGTCTTGCTTCTCTTCTTTCTGATGTGTATTATGTCGTCTATGTCTATAATTTTCTATAATCTATCTATCTATGGTTTCATTATCCCCTCTTCCATTGTTGTGAAAGAGCCTCTCTGGGATGTTGTTGATCATGACTTGATCTTTCTGTTGTTTGCTGGAAATATTATTCTGGAATTCGATAATCATATCACTCTATATACGTGACAGTTTTCTAACTTTTTTATGCATTATTTTTGATTGAAAAGGTGGTTTACAGAATTCTACGCTCAGTGTTTATCTAGGATTCATTTCTTTTTTTACTTTAATATTACTTTAATATTACTTTATACTTTGATTTATGTATTATGCGTTGCACCAAGATTTAGAAGACTAGAAATAGAAATAGTAAGGATAATTAAGAGAAATGGGTACAGAAAGAGCCAAGAACACCAGAAAGAACAGAAGATTGCATCTAAGATTGCTTGCTTACTATTTCACTTGCTAGAAGATCGAATTTCACCAACGCTTGCGAACTAAGTAGTGAACCAACTTCAGAATCTATTTTAAGATTCAATATCAATTTAATCTATATCTAGTAATATCTCTATCTATCTATATACGTGGCAAAAATTCCACTTTCTATTTGTTTTTTGTGTATCTTTGTATGACCTAAGAATTCGATCTTTTTTAGATCCTACTTCAATCTAATGGAGAATTCTGTACAAGGAGATAATAATTTCAAAAGTAAGGTGGATATACAAAAAAAGAAGCGTTGCACCAATGGAATACTAGAAAAGCAGGCATGGAAGAAAATGTAAAAGCACAGTTCGTAATTTAAGAAGAAAATAGACCATAAAGGGATAATAAGAAATAGCGATGTCTACCCTCTTTCTTTATTTTGGCTATATTTATAGGCATAAGACTTTAACTTAAATAACCTGGAGTTTTGACTATTTATTTCTTTTATTTGGTTAGAAGAAACGAGTACTGCTTTGGTATTATCTTTCCTTATAGATTCTAGACGGATGTACCTTTTCTACAGACAGACCATTCTCTTACTTAAATTAAAAACCGGTTACTTACAAAGATCGAGAATAAAAACACAGTTGCATATCTTCAATCATCATAGAATATACAAAAACAAATAGAAAAAGAGAGAATTGAAATATGTCAACTTTGTTCTCTCTTAAATGAAAGTAAACTACTTAACTAAAGCTACTAAAGTTTGAATATTCATATTGTCTTGTCCCCTTTGTTACGTTTCTTTTTTTATCACATTTCTATATATATATATATATATATATATAGAAAATCCCTAGAAGTCTACTTTGTTTATTTTCTTTCATTACAAGAAAGACACATAAAGAATACATTATTCTTTTTGATACTATATCGTTTTTTCTTTCTATCATTCCAAATAAAGGACTGCATGCGAAAGTACAGAATTTATTCAAGCCAACAAGAAAGAAATAGCAACGTATTTCAATCTCTATTATGAAGTTAGAAGTTCAATTTACTCTACTTAAATTAATAATCTACTTAATAATTAAACTTAATAAGAAGTAAACAATGTTACATACTTCTTAAAGAATCAAAGTGGATTTTTTTAGAACTGGATCTAAGTGAGCTCATATTATCGGATATCTCCTTCTAATTTATTCAATATGGTGTTGCACCAACGTAGGAATAAATCGAATGTACAAAAATAAAGATAACAGGATCGAGGAGATATGTCAAAAAGAGGTACTCCCCTTTGAGCTTGTGTCCATAAGGAAATAGCTATAAAAAAAAGGATAAAACATATAAGAAGACAAAATCCAAAAGATGAAAGGAACCAAATAAAGGTTAGTTAATAATATTAAAGATTTCTATATATACGAACAATTACAACAGTGTCTTCTTAGTTTTAGAAATTTAGTTTTAGTATGTATGAAGAAAAAGATAGATAATAATACATTCTCATATGGGCATGTAGCACCATAGAGTATTTCTATTTAAAGAATTACATGCTTTGGGACTAACTAATAATTTAGGATTTCCTGCACTTGTTTAAAGTTCTAGTGAATCATAGAAATTAGGCTAACTTTATTAAGTTATTAAAATAAAAAAGGGAAATCTTGGTGCAACGCGTAAGAAATCATAAAAGCGGGAAGAAGACTTTATTAGGTATTATATTAAATAGTAAATGAACCCTTTTTTCGTACATGTCTTATTTTTTCTTGGTCAGTTCCTGGGAGATAAGGCAGTATTACTTAGCTATTTTCTATTTTAATTACTTCTAATATGTCTAATATGTTGTAATAAAAAGACCAACAAACAATCTTACTTAGACACTACTATACTTATCTGTCAATTAAAAAGCTCGCTTCGAATACTGTTGTAACTTTCTTTGTTTGGAAGTTCAGTTCTCAATTATTTCCATCTCTCTCTCTTCTAAAGTACTCTTGTTTCTTTCATATTTCCCTTTACTAATTGTTGGCTAATAAGTTACTAGTTATTTCTTCTTCGAGTTTTTGTCAAGTCTAAATTGCTCACTGGATCCTAAGGAAATTGTGCGGAATTAAAAAAAACAAAATTCGTTGCACCAATCAATCCTAAATAAATTCCTAGTTAATTAAAATCTTTTTACCTTCTGGACTTTGTGTGCGTACCTACCAAAATGGTTATGATTTAGACGTAAATAGGATTGTCATATTAAACCTATTCTATCCGGAAACTACGAGAAATAGAGGCATATATTATTAGAAATCCCAAATAAGAAAACGATAAGTTTATTAGCTACTACCCAACATCGATAACTGTGCTAACACCCAAATAAATAGGAGAAAAAAGTAACTAGTTCTAAGCTTTATCTTATCTTAGCAATCACCAATTCCTGCTAATCGCAAAAAAACAAGAATGCAGAAAAGATATCCCGCTTCTCAAAGAAGCTAATGTGTATTATGAAGCAGGGGTTAGAAATCAGTTCCTACGTATTCTAGAAAATACTGTATTATATATAATATAAGAAGTAATAACTACTAATAGATAGAGACATTTTCTAGTAAACAGAAAGTAATACCAAATAGACTTCTTTGTCTTCTTTCTCTGCCTTACATATATCTCTCGCGTTGCACTAAAGAAAGGAAAGGTGATTGATTTGATTCTTAAGTATTATCGTTAATTAAAATTAATAATATCTTTTCTTAGATGGTTTATTCCAAAAATGAGTTCTGGGAATATGTGTTATAAGGTACCCTCCTTTATTATATGACTTGGATCGGTAATCAAAGCACAAATTAATTCTACCCTACTACTTGTGGAATATGTTTCATTAATTAATATTCTATTCTCTTTCTATTATTCTCTTGCGACAAAGTTAATATACTAAACTCTATATTTCGTTATACTCTGCTTTTTCATATATTTTAAGGCATTCCACGCATAAAGTTTGTATAAAATGTTTTCTAGTTAATATAGTTAAGTTAAATTAATAAGCCTTGATAGAAAATTATTAGATAAATGGAAATTCTATCATTTTTTTTCATAGCATATTCTTTGTTTAAGAGAGAAAATGGAAAGTTTCTATTAGCTAAAAGAAAAAGTAGTTATATAGTTAGTTATATAAAGTATTTGTCAATTTAATAAGCAATCTAAGGATATCATTTTCATTGTGAGAATATTAGCTGTTGTGACTATTTATTTATGCGCGATTATCATTAAAGTTTGGATTGCATCTATGTAACTTTTTTACGGCTCTCTTTATATATTATATATAGATTTTTTATTTTGTCTTAGTTATTTATTATTACTCTTCCTTTGATTTCATCAGTTTCTATTATATAACTTAATCTTAACTATGTACGGACTTTAACTCTTTATTATTACTTACTATTTGACTATTTGACTATTTTGTATAAAAGAGAGGACCTTCTTTCTTCAAGAATTCTATTCTAATTAATAATATTAATATCATTTCAAAACAAATGTTATTTAGAAGCTAATCTATCGTAGAAAGAAAAAAACTAAACTAAAGTAATGTCTCACGTGAAGAATATTATAGCTTATAACAAAAGAGGAATAAAGAGATAGATGAGATAAGGGAGAGAAGAAATACCAATTACTACTAAAGTCATATTTACTAAGTTCACTAAGACTAAGACAACTAGCTCTACTATATAAAATAAAAGGACTACTACAAAGTTGGGTAGGTAACACTTTCAAAGGCAACCACTAATTATTTACTAAGGAGAGTACCAGGTAATTATTATCACCAAGCTTATTCAGATTCTAGGCATTCATTTACAAGTATTCCTTTACCCTATATACATTAGTTGTTATTTGTCCTACACCTTTATATTATTAGCCATTTAACCACGTAGATGACTTTTATATAATACTTTGGTGTGATCTATATGTATATATAATATCTCTTATATAAGTAACTTACGTGTCAATAGTGTGAGTCTAAAAAATAAAGCGTGGAATACAAGAAAGGAAGCACATTTACTACATAATTTGGTATGCTAACGTATAAGATAAATAATGCTAGAAAACAAATAGAGTTTTTAGAGAAAGGAGGCACCAAAGAGTCCATTATAAAGAGTTAAGTACCTAGACATACTATAACATAGACTTAAACTAGGAAAAGTAATCCACAATAAATATTAATAATAGAATAAATATTAATAATAGAAAGAAAGAATTGAACTAATAAAAATAATAAAGGGTACCTCTAATAAAGAATAGTTATGTAGCACATTTACAAAAGAGAGTAGGATATAATCTTAGAGTTATGAGTAAGGAAATACTTAGAAAGATACCAAACAAAACTACTATCACTTAGTTTAGTAAAGAGTCATTATTGGAAAGAGGTAAAGCATTTCATAAATTATTTATAGGATCAGTACTAAGCATAAGAGTCAAGGCTAGAAAATAAAACCCTAGTAGAAATAGAGGCAGAACTCGTAGACAATCTAGAATTAGGTATATGCATTCTTACTTAGTTATATAATCCCTTATCATGATATCTATTGTTGTTTTTAGTTAATACACCTAAGCTTGTTATAGAGATTCTATGACTCTTTGTATGCATACCTTTATATATCCCATAAAATGTTAACTCGTGTATGTACAAGGCTTGTGTTTCATATTTTTCTATTAGTTCTTACTATAATTTAAAAACGTGAGTACTTGAGATAGCATTCCTTTATTTACAAGGTAGAGACAAAGCATATTGTAATAAAACATAATATTTGATAGAGAGAAATAACACCCCTTTCTATAGAATTTAGGAGGGTAAAGACATACTTATTTGTAAGAGAATTATAAGATAGAAAGGACTAGAATTAAGAATATCCTAAGCAGTACTAAAAAAAAATACTTAAGGAAAGAAGAATTTGATGGTGTGCCTCAACTCTTATAGGTGTGAAATATGATTAGACCTTGTATTTGCATGTAGTAAATAAAAAAAATCAAATTATATAGATAAAAGAAAGTGGCGGCATTATAACATATCATTCCTAAGTAGAAAATGACGTTAAAGGATATAACATCATATTAATTAGGTACTAGACGAAGGAGTAAATTAAAGACAAGATTCCATTTATATTGTAACTAGGAAGATCTAACTAGATGGACAACCAAGCATACATTATACTTTACATAGGAAATACCTATTTATTATAATACTACAAGAAATCTATACTATATATATATATATATAGTATTCATATTTTAAGTATACCTAATAAAGAAGATAGAAATAACCAACAAAAAAGTAAGAAATCTTAAGATAACCTTAATTGCTAGATAATGGCCTAAGTAAAGTATCCCTATTTCTATTTATTCTAGTATAGAGTTTAGAAGTACTATTACAAAGAAATTTCATAGGAGTCTTGTTGTACACAGGTATCTATCCTAGGTTAAATCTATCATGTTTTGTAAGTGATGAATGTTCTTTTGTATACTGTAAAGGTAGAGAGTATTTGGGATTATACACTTTCTTCAGAAATACTTATATTACTACTATAGTACAAAGCATACTTTATATTAGAAACATTTATCAAGTTTATTTTTCATTTCTTTATTTTTTTCGTGTTTTAGTTACCCCTTGTGAAATAACCCGGATACCCCTTTAATCCTTTACTTTACGTTATAAGTCCTTATTAAAATACTTGTGATAAGAGGAGAGCCCTAACCTATTTAGTTATTTAGGCAGAACAAACCAAAAGTTATACACGAGAAGAGTACGTTTATATATTAGAGCTAAGAACAAATAGGGTTAGTTAATAAGCTCTTCACTCTTCATTTATGCTATGTTATGTAAAATTTCTTTGAACCTCATAAGTATATTTATTTTGAAGTATTCCACCTAGTATTTTCTAAGCTAGCATGTATAACAATCTATTCTGGAGTACACAGAGTTATATGTTTTTCATCTATAAGGACGTAACACTTATACCATAGGTAGAAAAAAAGGGGAACTTCCCAATAACATAGTAGCAAAGACAAATGAAGAAAGATTGTTTGTAGATATAAATTTTAACCTAAGAAGAACCCATACAAATATAGGAACTACCCTAAAGTGCTCTTATACGTAGAAAAGCATACCCTGGCAAGAAAACAATTGAAATTGAAGTTATAGGACATACTTGGGAAGTACTAAAAACAAGTTGTTAGCGAGTACCTTCTTTCTTTGTTTAGTATACAAAGTGTACATAGCTCTAAAACCTTATATTATTAGACCATGAATACCAGGGTAAAAAAAGATCTAGTATAATTAGATAATAGCATGTTATGCTACCACTAAGAAGAGACAGTGATAGAACAGAACATATAGATAATATACTAGCACGTTTAAGAAGGAAACTAGTTAGAATTACAACTACAGATTAGAATAGGTGCTTTTAAAGGAAGATAAGGAAATTGTAGGAACTAGAGAAGAAAGGAGGGATCTTTGCACACATCTTAAGTATTTAATAATAAAGACCTACTTAGCGCTTATACCTTATTTTTTTGAAAAAACTCCCAAATTTATTCTGAATAATAAGAACTTCCTTGTTTAAAGAATTAAGCGTATAGAGAATTCTATGTTAGATCTTTCATTTTTTTAAGTTCAGGAGTAGGTTTCCTGCATAAAATTGTAAAGCACTGATAGATTGTATTTTTTAAGAGTAACCGTGTCAAAAGAACATACTAGATTTGTTAGTAGATTTCGGCTTATTGGTTACGATTTATAAATAAAGGTGCTTACTTTGTCAGAGATAGATACCTTTTTATTTACATTTTTAATAGAAAGATAGAAATAAGATTAAGAATCATAAGTATAATATAAATGTAGGCAATGGAATACTTCACAAACTTCATCCTTTTTCCTTAGTTACTCTACTTAATAGTTTTAATACGTACTACACTCGCCCTTCTTAGTTTCTTAACACATAAATTAATATCAAAGATAATTTGTTTTGTAAGTATAGGGCACTCCTCCCTCCATTATGTTAAAGTATTGTTAGAGTAAATGCAACTCCTATATGTAGACGAAATAAATATCTAAATTATGTAGTAATAGGATCTAGCCTAGTAATTAAGGGAAGACAATTATAATTATATGTTTCTTTGGTGTTCATCTAAAGAACTCCTTGTTATTTAGGCAAGTTGTTTATTATACGCATATGAAGTCCAATCATTTATTTGTTGTTCTTTAAAAAGTACTTAATTAACCATCATAGCTTTTACTACATGTACGTCTTATCCTAGGTAGTATACTTCTCTTATATTTGATACCAATTCTTGACTTTTTTTTATAAGGGATATTAGATTCTTGGCTTACTCACTTTTATATATTTTAGCATCCTAGTCCACGAACGAAAAGTCCTCTATTGTATTTGTTAGAAGAAGTATTTGCGTATGTTGTAGGATAATAGAATCTTGCAGCCTTAAATATTATGCGGTATTAAGTATTACTTAGCGTATTCCTTAGAATTGAATATTATATTACATTCCCCTCTTGATTTAACTAAGCTGCCGTGAAGTTACCTTTTGATCTCTTCCCTTAGCACGTATATGCTATATGCTACTACAAAGTTTCTAAACACCTTATTACGATACTATAACCACTAAGTAATATCCTTACCTATTCAGAGCAAACACTATGTATTCTATTTACTTTTCTATATATGATCATCTTTCCTTTTATATTTTAAAGTACTCCTTATTTTATCCCCTAACACATGCTATGCTTTACTTGGAGTTTTCGTTTATGTATGGCCTAAAACCTTCTTAATAAAATATTACATAGTAGACTCTTTATCGGTATTGGACAAAAAATAACTTATTTAGGGATATAATTAGGGATATAATAGAGAATTCTTAGACATGGAAGGATAACATTTATATTGACTTGCCTCTAGAGTAGAGTAGAGTCACCTTACTTAAATTTTTATATACTGCACTTACAACTTCTTACTTAGAGGAACTTATCAAAGATAGCATAGAGTACTAAAACTCACAACATTTTATTCATAGGTTTTACTCAATTATAGGGGTAGGTTAGAACTTAGAAACACTCCGAGTAAATAGAATATATTAATAAGGTAAAAGGGGGGGGCAGCTATTATACATTTAAATTTATAGAAAGGGAGTTATAAAGGATCCTCACTAGTAACATACTAGTACATAAAAAGTAAGAGGATAAGAGAGCTCGGGTGGAATATCATATAGACTAATAAAGAGTATGTGAGAATAGACACTTATAACTTCTAGTAAATGAAAAATAAAACTTGGTAGATAACTAAAGAGATGAGCCTATAACTATACACCATAAGAAAAAATAGTGGGGCTTATTAACTTACAAATAGAAATTCTATATATAGAACCCTTAAGAAGAGCAAATTTAGAGTATTCTATAAACCAAAACTAAGACACATTTTCTTAATTATATAGGATTGACTTAAAGAAAAAAGTAAAGACTCAGAAATATATAGGGTAATGTTAATATTAAGGAGTTTTTGTATAGGATTATACATAGTAAAATAATAGATGAAGTACTAAGTCTAACTAAAACATAGTGATATTGATTCGCTAACAAGAATAACCTAAGAACACCAGATAGATGTTTCCTAAATACATACCTAATATAGAAATTAGAGTAGAATTAGAAGAATAAGATACCTTGCTAGCATATAATAATAACTTGAATGACCTTGCATGCTAAATATAACAAATATAGATGGTATAGTATAGGTGGAAGAGAAGTAACTAAACATAGTACAACACAACATAGGATAGGTAAGAGCAATGAGAACAAAACATAGAGTATATTCTTTATGAATTCTAAGGAAGCATTTTTAAGTATGGTTGAAGAGTACCTAGTGAATTATGTGTTTTCACTTTCTATTGACTCATGGTATCTACTAGTGTATCTCGTTTATTTAAGTACAACATTATGTATATCCAAATAAACAATCCTAGGTTAGGGAATCCTTTTTCTCAATTCTCTGCCTACTAAATGCTACTAATAAATATTTAGATAGAAATTCCCTGTATTACTTTTTCCTTTTACTTTTATGGATACTTACTACAATGAACACTACCGGTTTTTCTATCTTCTAGTACTATTCAGTAATATTTGATCATACATACTTTATAGTGTACTATATAAGGGAACTTTTGGGACTATAAGCATTTCATGATAGGGATAAGGGACAAAGCATATTTCATATTTAGGTTAATAAAGGCGAGAGCTCTCATTTTAGGAAGGAAGTCAATTCACTAGTATAAGATTAGATTAGGATTAGATTGTATAAGGTTTCTTTAGTAATTGCAGCATTAGTATTAGTTTAGATCTTAGCACGTTTACTTACCCTTTCAGAATTACTTTTTTCATTATTATAGTTATTTATATACAATTATAGTTCCCAAATCTAGCTATTTATATAAGAGAGGAAATAGAAGTGTATACATCATCATAAGTCTTGTCAAGTATTACTTAGAATTTCTAAATAGAAATCCAGCGTTTAGGTATCCACATCTCATTTTGTCAAAGAACTATTAACCTTATTTCTCTAACTTACTTTCTTTTATTTTTCTTCTATTCAAGTCAAGCTAAACAAGTACTTAATGCATTAGAATGTCACAATGTAAGGATTATTATTATAGCTATACGCTACTATATAACTTAGATAGAACTAATTGGACTATAAAGCTCTTTTCTTTTTTCTATTTCTCCGTATACTAGTTACTACTAAATGGAATATAGATCTCTCTTTGTTAACTTACATGCTATAATAACTTTCTACTATATTTACTAAGATTTAATATTTAACTTGCTTTTCTTCTTGTACACACTTAATATTTTATTTTATATAAAAATAAAAAATGCTGTGAAGAACACGTGATTATACCTTTTGCTCTATCACTTGTTGCTAACGTACCTACTAAATAATTTTTGTTGGGGGAAACTTATTTATTAATAGTAATTTACTTAATTAGTGACTTCTTAACTTACTTACCCCATTGTTGCGTTAAAAAAAAAGATCAAATGCCCAAGACTTGGCGTGTACTGAACTCACCAACTTATTTTTCAATAGTACATGTACCAAAGAGGATTTACTAATTTCAATCTTATATACTTTATCATATTTATTATGTAGAGCTAACTCCTTATTTCTACACTTCTCCCTTAGTAAATCCAACCCGACGCACTTTGACACATACGAACTATCTATCGCCAAATCTTAAAAGCGGGTTATTTTAGGATTTATTTTAGTTTAGGTGTTTACCAAGTGAGAACTAACCTTTATTTAATAGTAAGTACTTTGCTATTTTGAAGAAAGTAGGTTTTTGGATTTCTATACTATAAAATACTATAAATGAAATGGGTTAAAATTCTAAAAACTGCTATCTCTTTATGGGTCCAACTTAGGATTTGTGCTTTTCCCTTCTCGCAAGATCTTTAAAATTAGAAAATTGGATACTCATCATTAGTAGAAGTAACAAATAGATTATTTTACTATTTTACTTGACAAGAGTTAGATAGGAAAGTAATAGGTGATACAGTATAAAAAAACTCTAAGTAGACACAATTACTATCAGGTTATAAGGTATATAATTAGTGGAATTAGGTAAACCAAGAGTTAATGAAAAGTTTTCCTTCATAAACATATATAAATAAAAAGGTATTCCCTAAAGTTGTTCCTTATAAAATGAATAGGGGTTAGAAGTAAGATACCCTCCTCTTTATTTATTTCTTAAATGATTTATACCACGATCATGTTTTTAATTCTGTTTATTTTTTTATATTTATAGAAAGATGTCTTTATTACTATTACAGGTGTATTTCGCCAGTACGGAGTAAGTATTTAAGTCTAACAAGAGCTGAGAGATATACAAAGATAATTTATATGAAAAGACTCTATTCTCTCTTACCTGGATACTACTACATGGATTATATACCAAAAGTACGTGCTGTTGCCTTTAAGAACATTTAGAAAGATAATAAGGGTTTCTTAGCTTCGTCCTTTCTTCTTTTATAGTTGTTTTTGTTGTAATCATTATAAAATTTATACCTTACGTGTAAGAGTAATTATGGTAAGTAGTCTTAGCAATTCGTCTTAAGTTAAGCTATGTTGTGGGATCTTATACTTTATCACGTTAACTAAGAACTTTTGAAGAACTCCATCTTTTGGTAGTCCTTTTACATTTTTAAGTAGTTTCTAATATACTAACTTAATAATACCTATATGCATACTCTGTAATATATATATGAGTGAACTCCATATTGTAAGGTATCCTAATTACCCTCATTTCATAGATTTCGTAGATCTAATTATTTCATTTTCATATATTATTGATGCAGTTATCCTCACAGTTCTCTTTTGTACAAACCATTTAAAAATTTATACTTAGGCGTTTATTCAGTATCTTGTAAGCATTGTTAGTAGAACTCGGTATAAATCTTATACTTATTGAGTTAGATATAACATCTATATAGAGTCAGCAAGGAAGACAACTAAGTATGATAGATAATATAGTAGAACTTAGGCAACGCAACCCCATAGTAGACTCAAGACCAGAATAAAGTATCTAATATAATTAGCAATTAAAATCACTAGGTAAAAGTTTTAAATGTACTAAGAATTATATACTAAATAAGAGAGAACACGCCATTCCCTTGTTATTGGCTATACTACCACCTGACTACCTATTATGAACTCCTAAAGAATTATACCGCTCTAAGTTATAAGCGAATCTAGATATTTTCTATTACACTTTTATAGTATAATACCTTAATAAGTCACCTCTTTGGTATTCGTAGTATAAAGTTTCCACCTTTCTTTGTACACGCCCTATTTTTTGTAATATCCCTTCTAATTATAATTAGTTAAAGCAATAAATGAAAAGTGAGAGAGTTAAGTATGAAATTATATAAGTAACCTATATCTGTAAGTAAATATCTTGTGAAGTAAAGAACATAGTATACCCAGAAGCATGTAAGATGAAAGAAATGTATAAGGCGTTAATGTTAATATAAGCTTTGGTTATTGAATGATAGCATGACAAAACAACATAGTTTATGGATATATGTTATTATAGTATTACTTAGGAGTATACGTTTCAAATGAAGAATTCATCATGATAATTAATATGATAATTAATAATGTTCTATGTCTTAGTTATTAGTTATAATATTAGTTACTTATGGTTTCTATTTGGTTTCTATCTTCTATAAATGGATTTTTATGTGTTTTTACCTCCTACTTTCCCACCACAAACTTTTATATACTTTTAGCTTTAGCTTTAAGCCATAATTGATATCTCCTAAAATTACTCCCTTATTTAAGCACGGTTTAAGCACGGTTAAATCTTGTATGGAATACTTTCTTCACACCAACGATGAACGAAATAGAAATAGAGTCATAACACTAGTCTATGAATAGAACATAATTTATTTATATTTGTAAGCCAAGACCCTAAGAAATGAAACCCGTGTAGAAGATCACAAAGCAAAGACTAAACAAAGCTACACTAAATTTAAACTTGTTAAATAAGAAATTGATGGCATCCTAAAGTAAAGGTAAATAAGAGTGTTGTAATAATAATTTCTAGATACTCTATAGTAAGCAAGGTCTTATTATTATTAATATTAATTAAATTTATTATATTAAATTTATTATATTAAATTTATATAGTAGAGTTAGTCTTGATACCATATAATTTAGCAGTCATATTTAGGTTTGTAATAGAACTTTCCAAATAGAACTTTATCGTGAGTAATCCTTTCTTCTATGTGGACAACAAAATAAACAAAAAAATATTATCCTATGTTTGCATGGTTTTTGTTATAACATGTTGGCAATGTATTATACGCCTTGATTGTTTATCTTTAGTAAATTCTATATTTATATTTAGAGGAATTTGTGGGTTGAAAGCATTATAGTAGGGTAAGTGTGCTGTATAATTAAAAAGTACTCTGAATGAACTTATATGTGTATTGAAGTAAACTTGAGTATTAATCCCATAAAGATAAGAGTATAGGTAACAAGTGTTGTAAGACATAAAATATGAATGGTATTCTACAACGCCTAAGTATAATTGTTTATGTTTAGTAGGCACTTATAAAATAAAGAAAGATGTTAGAAAGAAATCCCTTATTGTACATCTATGCTATGCGTCTATGGTAAATAAAAAGTACTTTGGAATATAAATTGACTGTATGCTCTCTTCTCTTTGTTAGAACATATGAAACTACGACTCGTTCTAAGAATAATGCATAGGTAACTTAATTAAGTACTTTGAATAAAGGAAAACTTAAAACTGTGAAAGGATATATACGTAACAGTACTTTGTTGTGGTAATGCATATAAAAATAGATAGGAGCTAGTAATAACCCTTCCATATGGAAAACACCTTGTAGTAAGCACTTAAAAAATATATGGTATCATCTTTAGTAGTGTCTTACTTTTATTATATAAATGATGGGAAGTGAGTCTTAGAAAACTAGCTGTCCTAAAGGGTTCTCTCATAAAAAGCCTTGTAAGAAATATACTTCCTAGTTTCCCAAGTAAATTAGATCCATGTCTTAAGTACAACAAATACAAAATGAGGTCATAGCTAGGTATTGTCAAGAATATAAAATGGAATACCCGCGCGAAGGAGTGAGTGAAATACATAATTCTATTCGTAAGGAGGAAGTCTATAACATTTACCTGTGTACTCTATATGATACTACTTTTCTAGGCGATGCATACACTCATATTTTTTTATAGGGGAAGAATTCTTTACTACAACTTATATATACTAGCTTCATAATGATTATTACGTATACTCTTCTATCTTTTTTTTTCTTTCTTATAGTACTAATTTCTTTATAATTACATACAAGGTGTCTTACTCTTAGCCTTTCTTAACCACATTATTTGGATAGAATTCTATTACTAAGAAGTTAGGTATACATGAAGGCGTTCCTTAAGATATGGTTTACCTATGTTGCACTTATAAGGAAAAATTAAGGGATTGTTAGTATAGAAGACTCTTTAATAAAAGAGCAACTATATAATTATGTAAGCTAGAAGGCAAAGAACATATAGATAAATAAAATAGATAGGTGTTACTAGACATAAGCAAAGGTTATCCCGTAACTATTATAAGACTAAGGAGGAACAAAGAGAGAACACCAAGTTAAAGTAAATTATCGTCTATCATTAGTAAATAGTTGTTATCATGTGTATATAGCTACCGATCTAATTATTATATTGAAGTATAGAGCTTTTAATAATATTTATAGTAGTATCTAATGCTTGGAATGTAGTAAACCCAAGGAGTCAACTAGGAAATAGAAATAAATAGATTTACTCATAAATACTTAGGAACAAAAATAAGTGTATATAAGGAAGAATTATACTTTTCACAAACAGAAATAAATATACATGTCTAATAGATGTCATGTGCTTAATAGATTCTAATATGCTAGATAATATGGATTCCTTTGATAAGTAATGTACACTTCATACAGGAATACAAAATATACTTATGTTCTCTCCTCTTTATAATTAGTATAGTTAGGGTATTATACAACTTATGTCTTTAAACGCTTATATATTTTTATGGTTCTAACTTATGATCACTTTTATTATTTTCCATACATGTCCCTAACAAGATAACTCCTTTACAATGAAAGTAAGATACGTACTTGCCCTAAGTGTTCTTTCCTATATTCAACGTCCTATACTATACATACCACCCTTTTTGATCTTAACTACGAGTACTCCTTAGTAATAGAATTAGTCGTAGAAGCCAATGTAATATTTTAAGAAATCTCTCACACAAAGAAAATTTAGAAAGTATAGTACACGAGTATATAACATCGATCCTGGTGGATTAAGTATATAATTATGCTCTAACTAAGTCTAACTAAGAAGGACTATAAGATAAATTGTAAGAAAAAAGAAAGGCAACTACGTAGGTATTTTATAGTATGTTGTCTTTAATGCACCAAATAAGAACTAGAAGAAAGTCCCTTATATATATGGGTATGTATTTGATAATGTAAGACTACACCTTGTTTTTAAGTTTAAGAATGATTACTTTGCCTACTTTTCGACTCATTGTAGTTGTTAGTTGTAATCGAATAATTCTTTTAAAGTAATCCAGGGTTTTTTTGTATCTTAGTTTTAGTATTAACCGAGAGAGAATCCTATATTCTCCCTTACAAACTACATTATAGGATCCTTTTTGTGATATTTTATTTTAAATTTATTTTTTAAAAAAGACCTAGAAATTACTATCTATATCTAACTTATCCGAGCCATCTACTTAAGTAAATTCTCTACATGCTGCATGAGTCATCGAAGTGTCTTTAACAGATCAAGTCTTAACTACTAATGAGAAAAGAGTGTGTATATACGAAAGTTTCTAAATAACTCGGTTTCTAAAGTAAAGGTAAATTCTCTTGAAAAAGATGATATAATAAGGTTAGAAATTGATTATGTTATTTACTATACTATAATATTATATTGGTCTATATTTCGTACTTGGATATTAGGAATTTTTAGTATCCTTCTTATCATCATCAATACCAAAAAGAGTAATACATTATAAAAGGTATATGACAGAGAACTATACCAAATAACTATAAGAGAGAAAACAAGTTAATATTGCTGCAGTGCATATATTCAACATAAATTTAACACATAGAGCTCGTAGTTACGTACGAATAAAGCATAAATCATACTTAAAGAATAAGAAATTTTCTATAGATATTATTCATACTATGCTGTTTATTATTATACTGAAGTCCATATCCTTACATACATTCTAGACACCACAAGTAAACAAACTAATAAATAAAATATAAAACGAAGTAATGTCTATTTACAATCAAAGAGAAAATCTGTAAAACAAGAACAGCACCCAAAGACATACAATTAAATAAATGCAATTTAAATAATTTAATAGATTAAGGTATAGAATTCTAAAGTATAGAGATCTTAGGAATGCTTTGAAAGAAGGGAGTCAACACGGCACAAAGATATTAAGTCTTCATCCATAACAACTCTACTAACTGAAATAAGAAGAAATAACACCACTGCAATAGATATTAGATATCAACCAAGAATAAGATCTAATCTATACTAATTGTAATAAAATCAAGTCCAAGTATGTTCGTATTCCGTATAATTCCGTATAGAAGATAGTAGTGTGAAATAGAGGAATTTCTATATGTATAATTATATGTATAATTCGTAGCGGGGTAGAGTAATTGGTCAACTCATCAGGCTCATGATCTGAAGATTATAGGTTCAAATCCTATCTCCGCCTTATTTTTTGTTTTCGTTATAATACTCCATTAACAAAGAAGTTTGCCAATAACTTACATTCGTCGAGTCGAGACAAGACAAAAGAACCCGTTATGTCGGAATTAAAAACTACTTAAGATACAATTACAGGCAGCATTTCTAAAACTATGGCATAAAAAAAAGGCTTAATTAAGAAGGCTACGTAGGAAAGCAGATAATATTCTAGCACCCTAGTATGTTGTATATAATAGGATACGCCATAAAAATAGAGAAATAAGAAGTTCCAAATAATTCAAAAGCAACATCGAGGAGGAGTAAAATTCAACAGGATATGACAAAACAAATAAAAAAATAAAGTAAAGCAGAGACAGTCAAGCAAAAAAGGAGAGAGAATAGAAGTAAACAACCAAAACAAGATTTAAAAATAATATAAAGAAATATTAGTCAGGATCCATTTAGTATTGAGTTTAGAAGTGATGAACATGCAGGGTAAATAGAAAAACATATAATATAGGCAAGGTTATATAAAGTAAGACCCATAACAGACAAAAACTAACAAACTAACATAGAAATCATCATACACGATAGCAAGGATCAGGAAAGAAATGTACCAACCAAAACCCAAAGAGCAGTTCTTAGCTTTAATTGATTGTTTCAAAGTCTTGACTCAGTCAGGGTCTAATAGATTACTCTTAACGATTATTCCAACAAAAAAAGAATGTTCCGTAATGCGGGTTGTTTGGTATTTTCTCAAATGTTTTATCCTTCCTTTTTCTATTCTTAATTCTTAGTAAAAACGTGACAGTAGTAAGAGGCGTTGCACCAAGATCTTCTCGTTCTAAATATATAGCGAGAGTGCATAGAAAATGTCTGCTTTTATTGATCCTTTTATTAATATTAATATTTTAATAATAGTTTTGCTCTCTAAACCTAAATCTTGTTGTTCCTTAGTTATGAAGCAAAAATATCCATAGTTGCTCACTTCCTTTTCCCGAAGAAAGAATATACCAAAGCCCTCTCTAAATAACTCTATTCGTCGATATAGGAAATACTCTGCATTTTTAATACAATTGAAATACAAGCAAGCAGAACAAAAGAAAAGAGCCAAACACCAACAAAGATAAGGGAAAGGAAAGCTCAGAATACACAAACACATATTAAGACATATAGATAGAAAGAAAGAAGACAAGAGAGTAAGGAAGTAAAGCAACAAAGCAACAATCCCTTCCTACAATTTCTAATATTATGCAATAGAACATCAATACAGTACCTCTCCTACGCTTCCTGATGATGTGATCACATGAATGAAGGTAGGTCGGTCGGAGTAAACTCCTAATTCTTCCAGCTAATAAGGGGGAATGCAGAGAAAGAAAACGGTCAAAGAAAGAGATTCTATGTGACTTTGCAAATTCTATAAGGGGAAAGTGTACTTTTTTTGCTCTCTTTTTTGTGCCCTGTTTTGCATGCCCATAGAGGGGAGTGCTTGCGAAATGTGCCCAAAATGGGATTAGAGTGTATAAATCTTTGGTAAGGTTGTCTGGAAGTTGTCAGGCCCTGGTTAGAATCCTAAGTAAGACTTGGCAAATAGGCGTGTTTTGACAGGCTTTTTAGCTTAGAGGGCTTTACTTTTTTCTGCAATTAGTGTTGCACCAACTTTTCTTTAATTATTCTTTTCTTATCTTATAATTAATATTGTACAAAGAAGACAAAGAAGGAAGTGACTTCTCAGAATCTATAATTCAATTTAATAATTCATAATCTAACAATAACCAATATACTTATCTCTATGTACGTGACAGAAATACGTGACATAAACTGAATACTTTTTATTATACTTTGGACTTTTTTCGCGTTGCTTGTGATCTGGTCCTATCCTATCTACTTCAATACCTAATGGAAATAATAATTAATAATTTAAAAGAGGAATACATAGAAATTTAAGTGTTGCACCAATCGAAATAAAATAAGAAAAAAGTAGAAATTTTTAATAGAAATTTAATATATATATATATATATAGAAGATAAGGAAGAACCTAGAAAATAGTAATAAGCACTTACCGAAATCAAAGAAGGATTATTATTTACAAAATTGACTATGATAACTCTATATAGGTACCCTTTTTCTATTCTTTACAACTAATATCACAACATATCTAAAACTTTTCTTGTATTACACTTACGCAAGGAAGAAACGTGTTTAACCCTATATTACCTAAAAAAAAAGGGTGGTTAAGAGATAAAGAAACAACAAGGATATTATACCGCCCTTACTTACCTTATTTCGGAATATAAATTAAATATAGTTTCTTCATTCATAGTCTTGCAAAGTCGCAAAAATCTATCTATCTATCATTCCAAGTAATCTTCTCGAGGTGAATTCTTAAATCCCAACCAACTGCTATATACGATTCAGTTTTTACTAATATCAATTACTTTATTATATATATGTAATAAATAAAATAAGATATGTAAATAAAATAAGTACGCCATGCTAAAAAATCGGAGTGGTGCCGCTGTGAATAGCGCTCTCTAGTAGTTTATAAAGAAATTTATAAATTAAATTATAAAGATAATACAGAGATGGTGTAGTTAGAGACTCTTTCGACTCGAAACTATTATTTGGTAATACATATTTTATAATAAAGCATTCCGATAATGACTAAAATCTGCCATTTCTCTTTGTTAACAGGTGTCAGCCAAATATATCCTTAATGTACCAAAGTGTTCCACACCACAGCAACATCGACCATAAAAAAGCTAAGGGAATTCCTCCATAGTACTCTTCTCTTATTCTTATATTTATTAGTTATACTAGGACATACCTTCTTTACATTATTCTTCTCTGGTGTTTACTTAAATTGGCCTATATAGAATTAGGTGTTACGCGTGCTATTCTAACCCTTCTACTTATCTTAATTGCCTTAAGAATGTCTTACAATTACACCAGGATCCACCAAGCTATACACGTTATTATTTGTTACTACTAGTACAAACTACAACATAAGGAGTTTATTTATTAAGATATGAGTCTAACCTGTCTACATTACATTATTAAGGTATACTAAGAGTAAGCACTGCATAAAGAAAGGACCTGTTGGGGAGGTTGTTAAATTACGTAACATAAGCACATAGTATAGAAAGCATAGTAGTTGTCTTGCATGTATTAAAATATCTAGAAAGTAGATGACCGTCAATTGATAGTATTTCTAATATAGTTTGTTAAATATAGTTAAAACAGTTAAAACAGGAAAAGCTCACTCCTAATTCTATTTCTATTCATTAAATATGATTTCTAAATAAAACTAGTAAGGACTGATATCTCTTAATATTCTATTTCTATTCTATGCTACTACATATTATACTTGTACTTGGTTAAGTAAGGGAGGTTAGAAGCCTATAACAATTTGTAACTCTTAGATGTGAAAGGCTAGTGATTGTATCTTGTAACCTCTATTATAATACCTAGGCAAAAGAAAAGAAGTGTAAACTCATATAGGTTTATATTGTATTGTTATCATAGAAGTAAGTATTTAAAGGTGATATTGGCTGTATTATTAAGTAAATCTCCTATTGAACACTCGCGTAGTCGTGGAAAGGATCTTAACTAGAATCCTATCTATAGTATATAAAATAAAATTTCCTTTTACAGGTATAGCTCACCTATAAGTTTGTATTACCTATGTTCTCCTCTATCTTCTTTGTTGTCAACCTCTATGCTATAGAACTACTACCCTCTACCTATGTAATGTAATAACTCTTGCACCTATACTTTGTCATAAACATCTTAGCTTTACTCTATATATATATTTCAATACTTGACTTTTTTATACATATAAGAGCACAGTTCTCTACAAAAACAAAAAAGTGAAGGTGAAGTCCATATGAAATCCTATATGTTCTGTTCTCACGCAATACTAAAATAGGTACTAAGACTAAAAGATATAATACTTACGTGTTCATTATACTAGGAAAGACTATAAAGCTGTGAAGGATAAGAAGTAATTAAGTACGTACATTAGGAACAAACAGATCTTCAAGATTAATCTAGACCCTGTAAGAAAGAGGAATAGGAATAAAACCCGTAAATACACTAAGAGCTAGCTTAAGGAAGTGTCAATATGTATATGCATAGCATAGCAATTCAAAGACAAATGAGTTGCCTACAAAGGATTCTTAATAAAATAAAAAGTTCAGGGAATTCTTGGGTGTACAGAAGGAAATTCTAGTTCAATCAAAGTATACTAAAGGTGCTCGAAGTAATAAACTCAAACTTTACCTAACCAGAATGAAGTCTTTCAATTCAATTATTAGAAAGGTAAAGTAATTGAAATAAATATACTTCTAAGCGAAGAAAGAAAGAAAGAAAGAGAGGGTGATATAGCGGCTAATTAACAACTGCCCAACAACAAATGGAAATAAAACATGTACTCTTTAACTATAGGTCTGTCTCTCTTTACTAGTATACATAGCATATATTACTATATAAAAGGTGAAATAAGAGAACACCTACGCCAATTATTCTGGAACTGTGCGGGTCGGGACTTAAAGAACTGTGGGTAGAGAGCACAAAAATAGAGGGGCCTTGTACTATAAATAGCAAAGTAAAAAGCAAACCATATGGAAAATACATTATTATACAAGACCAAAACCACGAATATAGTCCAAAAAAAATCTAGGATACGGAAAATCGAGCAAAGATTCCCTTCTAGCATACTATCCTATTCAATATATTCAATACTAGACACAATGTCTTTCTGACTCAATTGTATTATAAGTTTATTATAAGGACTCCTTTGTTTGACACCTATATCACAAATTCATTTTTCCTTTGTAAAGGTCTTTTTGGTTAGTGGGATACTTGCTATTAGGAATTGAATCCACGTCATTAATCATAGGTAATAAGAAAAATCCACCACGAAACTCTACTCTATTATAAATAAATATTTGTCTTATCTTTTATATTCTCGTCTTATTATGATTCCTACTTTAATTCTAATTCTATAAATTAGTATGTTTCTCTCTATGGCTTGTTTTGTCAAGTAAAGAGCTTGGCAAAAAGCGAGAATGTAAGATACATCATATTTTCATTATAGTTATCACGAATAAGAGAAAAGTTTTGGCATCTAGAGAATTATTAAGGAATCCCGGACTAACTATTATAATTGGCTCCTTAAGATATAATATAACCAGAGCCGTACATTGGACTATATCTCAACAACTGCAACTAAAATTGATCTAATTGGGGAATTATAGACTTTGACACCATTTCATATTCTCTATGAGAGGACGTTACTTTGTACGTATCCGTTTCCGAATATTTTAGATGCTTTTTCTCTTTTCTTTCTAGCATTAATCCTCCTATTCCTACACTAATTGTAAACTTCTTGTCCTGTTTGGCGTATTTTGGGGATTTTTGCTTGCCCCGTTGGATTACTTTATTACATGTTTAAAATCGTTGGGATGTGGGTTCCTTTTATATATAAGTTTTTGACTTCGAGACAATTTTCTGGCAGTAGACAGTAATTCTGATATTAGAAGTTATTAGGCGTCTTATCTAAGCAATTATTTTTATCCCTAAGTTTTGTTGTAACCCGAAACTGTTTTGTAGTTTTTCTGTCCTCATGAGAAACAAGGTATGCGACGCTGGGTCAATCTAACAATGATTTATACCAGCTACTTAGAATACTTGGAAACGTATACTCTCAAACCTAACTCAAAAATTTGTAGGCTTGTGCCTTTAAATTTAAAATTATGCTATTGCTTTTTTTTATTTAAAAGAGAATTGATATATTTGTTATATACCTAGCTTTTACTTTGTGTGGACTAACCGTAGAATTATTTCCCTGGGTCTTTTTTTTCTTCTTTCTTGTATGAAGTACAAAAATTCCAGGGAAACTTTGGAAACGTCTGTTTTTATGCAACTAGAAACTGATCCGAAGAAGAAATCAATAGCTATGATAAACATCCCTAAATCTAGATTAAGTACATGCAAAGTAGAGATCTAGTCGTCAACTTCAGTTACTTAAGGTCATTAAGTTAACTAATAATTAAAAACCCTGTATAAGTTTTTGCTTTATCTGAAAAATGGTCTTAGAGGAGAGAAAGAACCGACCATGATAATGAACTCTACAGGAAGAGTTGATGCAAAATTTCAATATTCAATGATTATTTATTAGGGCACTGATATAACAAAACAGCAGGTATACATAAATCAATAGAACACTCACTCAACAAGTAGAGAAGTATCTAAAAGCATGAACAAAGACCCAAGTGCTTCTTCCTTCCCAGTAAGGTTGAATTGTACATGATGCACTTCTACATCTAAGTTAAGTATACATTTCTTCTATCTATAATCTATCTAAGTTAAGTTTCCTTCATCCGGCGGTGTATAGGATTCTGGATAGCCATACATATATAACAAGAAGTAACTCTTGTAATTAAGGTATAGCTAATTTAGCTAATATAAAAACAACCCCTCATTAACGTGAACTTCTAACATAACACTTAAATTACATTCATAAGAAAGCATAAAATTAAGAGTGTAAGTATATCAAAAATCTAGTATCGACACTGTTTGTTGTACATTAGCATTATATAGTTTTGATAATGACTATGTTTGTTTGGTTGAAGGCAGAATCTATGTTTAATTGATTGCTGGAAAATTTTTCGAGATAGATATGAGCAAGATTTATTTAAGCTGCCAGTTATGGAGGTTTTGGCTTTGGTGTGACACTTATACTGACATGGGAACTACGAGTAGAATTCTATAAATGCTATATTAGTTTAGCCCTGAATTCGGATTTTCCTTATTTCACATCTTTTTTTCTAACAATAAATTTCTGCAAGAAAAACAAGTATTTATTTGACAACAAATACCCCGCACTATATTTATCGTGACAAGAATTCTATTTAGCATTAGCAGTTTTAGCAGTATATTCTAATGAATAAGATTTTATACACTTCGTAGAGAAACAAAGAATGTTATAAATGTTATATGAGTTCTTTTTTATCTTTTAGCAGTTGTTTGTTATCCCTTCACACCACGGTTACTAGGTATATATAATAGTGTAAAGTTCTTACAAATATCAACTATCCCTCTTCCCGACTTAGTAGTACCCTAAAGGTCTCTAAAAGGTCAAAAAAATATGTTTAATAGTTAAAGGGAAATATGGTAAATAGAAATTCAATAAGCATAAAAAAGGATACGAGAGGGATTGTCTACTACTACTTCATTCCTTAAGCGAACAACAGTAATATCAATGGATTTATGGATTCTAATTATAGTACTTCTAATCATCATAGTATATAGGTTGTCTTATGTCTTAGCTTAGATCGTGTACTTATATTCTATTCTTGTAAGTTCTATGTAATTGTAGGCTTTTCTAAGGATTTTACTTAGTCATTTATGCAACTGGAGATTCCTCTTTTGATTAGCTGTCACTGGGTGATTGGTATCAGTCATAGCAAAAAAGAAGGATAAGGTACATGTTTCGTTGTCGGTAGGATATTTTTCATATTGATTGGATTGGATTGGGCATATATTACTTTTATTATGGAGTATACCCGGAAAGGGAAAAGAAAAGAGCAATATTCTAGGACAACTCTGGTATTTCTAGTATTCTAGTTTATGTAGTATAAGTTCAATGTAGAGGACTCACTAATTCACGAGGGGCTGCTTTACTTTTTGGTTTTTTTGCGAACAGAAGATTTCAAAACTGCTTAATAGACGCGCGTTGGATCAGTATACTTTACTTCAAAGCAAGCAGGGATAATGAAGATACCTGGGAAAAAGACTCACTACCAGTGTTTATAAAGAAAAGAGAATCAAAAAATAACTAGCAACGAGTAGAATAAGAATAAGACTTTCTTCAAAAACCTTAGAATCTTGATCACATTTCTTGTTGTTATACTAAATTACTTTATTTATTTTTAGTTCCTTTAATATTGGAGGTTTATTATATTAGAGCTATGTTGCAGAATAAATGGTATTAGAACATGTAAGCTTTCTTCTTGCTTTCCATAGAATTGTTAATACTTATTTGTTGTAGGCTGACATATTAGTAAGATTTCCTTTGTCATTAGAAAAGTGTCTAACTCCTTTTTTCATCATTTTCCACCGAAGTATAAAGAAAAAAAGGACGTTGTATTTTACTAGACGAGTACCTATCGTTTTTACCCCATTATAGGAAGCATTTTATAAATTTTCCGGGAGTGCCTGAACATTATATTGATAATATGTGCTGCTTTTTGCAAAATAAAATGTAGGAGTTTTTAAATTAGATAAATAGAAAGAAGGTCATGAGGTGAAGAAGTTATTCGTTTTTCTACGTCTACTTACCAATACAAATAAAGAAGTAGTGCCAACTCCAATTTATCAAATATCCATAAAAAATGCTATCAGAAGTGAAGAATCTATTTAATCCGTGTTGTTTGGACCAGAGTTTTATATATTTCATGACTTCTTTCTTTGCTCTTCTCCGTAATTAAAAAGCTAGATAGAAAAATCTTCGGTAATTTAGAGAAATTCCTCGTACTAGGATGTGTTTTTGAAGTTGAAAGATAAAATAAAATATGTCCCAATATTTTTGAATTTCTACATGCCGATCTTTAGATGTAAGATAGATATAATATGTATATGTATATGTATGACTTCTAATTTTCTCTATAATTCTACCTCAGTTTGGTTTGTTATTACTAACATGGTCTTTCATCATAGTATTTCTTACCCACGTCAGCTCATTGAGATTTCCTTGCTGTAAAAAGAGAGTATTCCTTAAGTGAGGCAAAAGAAAGAACCTCCGTTAGAAAAATTAGAAACTGCAATAACTTATATTTATCATGTCACGTTACAGAAGTAGTAGAATTCCAGATACAGTGGGTCAAGAAGTATAATTTTGGAAATTCAAGTACATCTATACTCTTCTAGGTTTTCTTTGTTAAGCTACGTTCTTATCTCATCTTTTTCAAATCCGTTCTAACTTTTTGAGAGATTCTTTTCAGCCTATTTCATGAGTTCTTCACTACTATATGGGAACCCGAAAGCAAACCAGCTATGAATTCCTTCCGTCTACTTGCAGGAAAGTCGGGAACAGCTGCAAGCAGAAGTAACGAAAAAACGCAGCAGCCGCCGCGCCCAATAAAAATTTAATGAATCAATTCGAAATTCCTTATTAAGAAGAGAGTCGAGCGTAGTTATTCTTTAGTAACCGTTATAGTGTACAACGGGCCGCGGGACTCTATCTATACTAAATTTGCTATACTAAATATGAAAACTGCCCATAAATAAAATATAAAAAGGAAAAGTTCTTAGATATAGATACTTAACTTATTTTTTCTGCTACAAACTTGTTGTACAGAATACTAAACCCACGTAAGAGTAGAAGAGACAGGCCATTTAAAGTAAATATAGAGAACTAAATGGAGAAATATATAATAAAGATCTATAATATAAGATAAGGAATACAAATAATAGATTTATGTACTTTCCTCTGATTCCTTATATACTTTTAAAATACTTTTAAAATATTTCTATTTTCTAAATTTCCTTCTCCGTTTCATATCAAATTCTAAACAAGAGTACCTAGGACCAATACTAGTAATTACGTACTTTTCCCTTTCATTTAATTGAAAGATAACACTCAGTCAAAATCTAGATTCTAAATCCTGTATATAGAGTCGTTACGTTACGGATTCAAGCAATGTTTTATAGAGCAGGCGGATCGGTGGTCAATGGCCTCTATAATGCTACAGTATCTATTTTTTGTTTATAAATAGTGAAGCGTCCGTTAATCCTTTTCTCTTTTTCTTTTAATAATCCTTCTACCCTCTTTGGGATATTTTGGATATAATATAGGGATTTCGTCCCCTAACATTTACTTAGTTTTCAGCGTGTATAATTAAATTAAGAAATTTGAGCGGCTAGGGATAGTTTTTTAATCGAATGGATTTTACGCAGACATAATAGGTCAAATAGAGCGTATGATGATAGGTCACAAACAAGAAGATATGCAATACATACAAAATAACTATCTTTGGGTATATGGGTATCAAAGGGTATGAATATGAAGTCTTTTTCACAACAAAATAAATTATTATACTAACTAAACATTTTCATTTATTTTATATACTAAGATATAGATGATATTGATTGCCAGCAACAACTCCTCTTTACCTTCTTTTTCCATTTCCTCAACAATGGAAATTCTTATTTATAATAATATATGAGATATGAAATATGAATAGAGTTCTAGGACATTATACTTGGTGGGAGACAATAAGTCACTTTGGGTTTAACGATAGAAACGTACGCACAGTGTATAAAAAATGTATCATGGCAAGTACTAAATTAAGATAGAGACAAACGGTTCATAGTAGTCAAATGTAGTAAATACAAAATCTAAGGGATATAAGGGATTAAAATACTTTTCCTTAAACGCGAGAATAGAAATACGAAATTATAGAATTACCCGATAACTAAGACAACCCCGGAAAAGCAATCCGATCAATGGAGAAATATTTCTAATTCTAATTTATAGAGCCGGATTCGGGTGGTTGGAGTCTTATGAATATTTCTATTTATAGTACATATTTTTTCGTTCATATAGTGATTTTCTTTGTAGTCTTCCTTAGTTTATTAGTGTATTTAAATTTAGATATGTTCTTGAGATGATAGAGATTTGGTAGAAGTAACTAGGTGCAATCCTTTTCTAAAGTCAGAAGAAATTCAGAATTCTGTAATCATGATTTTTACCATTATTTTGTTCACTTTTGTTATAGTCTTTTTTCTCTTTAGTACTCTTTTTTTCCAACACTATTTGTTGTTCTTTCGTAGGGCGAAACATTTGTAAACATTTGTAAATAGAGATATATAGATTCATTCTTCGTACACAGTTCTATTTCCCTTTCCAGATATTCTAGTCTATAAAAAAATAGATAAAGAAAAAAGAGTAATACACAAACTAAAGTGAGAATTTATCGCTTTATTCCAATCTTCCTTCAGAAATAGGACCCTCTAATTATCTTGTTGAGTATTTTGTGTAATTATTTTCCTGCCCTTGTCTTGTAATAAACGTAACGAGAATGGTGTTACCAATCAAAGACAAAAATAAATATGTGTAGTTCTTCTGAAAAATTATACTTAAAAGTTAAAAAGCTTATAGGAGTTTCGAGGATTGAAATACAAATCAAGATCAATATCTCAGAGAGAAGGGATGGAGGGAGTTAAGATAAGACTAAACACCTAAGTAAAGGAATAGAAAATGGTTACTGCAATACAACAAACAATAACAAAGAAGAAATAGAAAATAACTCATACCATCTCTTAAGACAGGGAGTCCAATACCAATAACCGTGTTAAACCAAACAAATCAATACAAAAATACCTAGGTTCATCTTTTAAAAGGATCTATAACGAGGATTACCTTCAATAACAATCTATAAGTCCTACTAGCTATGCACTCTAAATTTCTAAACCTTGTTTATATATATTAAGAAAAGAAATAGACACAAATAAAAAAATACTATAGTATATTTAGTATATTTATTTTCCAGCAACTATAATATCAAAGTATATAGTAATAGGAGTGAGGAAGAAAATTAATAATAAGAAATAAAATAGGGAATCAAAGACAATCATAAAGTAAGTAAATCATAGAAATTAAAAGAAGTTCGTACTATTCATGTTCTATTTCTACTATCCATACCATACACTCCATTTAATATACATCCATTATGGCCTTATCTTACTAAGTTAAGTAAGTTATAAATAAGATATCTATAAGGAACTTGAAGGTAGAAAGGTAGAGAAATAAAAGGATTGGGTATCTCTATACATATTATACATATTAACTTATACTTGGACATACTATTAACAAAACAAAGCAACCAAACACAACAACGTATCTCCATCCTAACTGCACGTATAGAAATTCAATCAAACAATACAAAGCTCGTTAAGTAGCTTCTCTTAGACATTCTCTCCTTTCTTGGATTCTTTAGCTCACCGTCAATGAACCAATTAGACATCGGAAGCTAGTACTCTCTAACATAACCCCAAAGAAAGAAAACGACAAGTATTCTATAAAATAATTTGACTTTGTTAATTTATAGAGAGAAAAGGCCTCGTTTTGGCGCTGATTTTGCAGTCTTTTTCGTACTTCAAATCGGTCGATTAGCCAGAAAAGAAATGGCCTAAAAAAGAGGCAAACGTGTATAAATACTGAGTAAAGCCATCTTTTTTTGTACATGATATTGCTTCGAATGCATGGATGATATCTACAAATATAAAGAAATGCACAGCTGCTTCGTTTGAAGAAATATATCCCGATCCCGAGGAAAAAAGTAATTTTCCAAACCAGAGCGAATATTAGATTATTGTCTACAAGAATAAATTTCCAATGCATATGTTAGCTAAGAACAGAAAATTGTATGTAACAGCACATATCGGAGAGAATAAGAAGAAGTGTTTGGTCCAACGCTTTGAATCCTTGTCTTCATAGAATGTCTTTGTGCTATTATTTAAGGAATCCATTTAGCTTAATACCCCGGAGAGTTACTAATATCGAACTTTCTACTAGTTCAGACATATCTATATACCTTATATGACTCTCTTATGGCTTAGTACTAAACCTAGAATAAAAGTAAAAAAAAAAAAAGTAAAAACCTACTACTTGTTGTACTACTTGTTGAAAGAAAAGTAATTTGAACAAAACCCGCCAATAAGAGTCGTAACACAGGATTTAGATCTTCATAATTACACCAAGCACGGAATCCTGAATGCTTTATTTCTTTAATAAATAGAGAAACGTCAATACATCATTCATATAAAATTTCGATAAAACAACAAGGTATCTTCTGGAAAATATAAGAGGAACAGTCCTTTATTTATAGTTAACAAAGAGAAGTGTAGCTTACATGATGGGTTACTTGATGAAACATAATCATATACTATACAACACAAATGGGGAGAAACTCATATTCCTACAACCACTAAAACCCTAGGCTAAAAGGTAATTCCATGGCATGCAAATTTATTATATCCTTCTGTGAGATTTCTTGACCCCACAGTCTTTTTAATGGGAGTCCTGGTTTCAATTTTATCATTACATCACTAGACGAAGAAAAAGAGTACCTATATCTAAGATTATATAAGATTTTTGTTACCTTATCTATATTTAATTATAATTTAATAAAGATTTTGGATTTTCCTTAGCTGGAATTCTTACTAAACTTAGACTAGACAGGACCACCTTGTTTTTTTTACGAACTTTTTTTGTTCCCCTTTCTTTATTTAGCCAAGTAATTGTGAGAATTCGTTTTTCCATCATTATTGATGATTGTCGTTCTCGCCGCCTGGATTGAGACCTGTGATATTGATATTAGGGTCCTACTTGCGCTCACCGAGTACCCACCATAGAATATTTTTGTCCTACAAAGAGAGTCCCTCCTTTTTATTTTTCATTTTATATCTTCGTCCACGAGGTACTTCCATAAAAGAGTTCCATACATAATAAGTATCACTTTATATATACATATTAAGGAAATAGCCAAAAGCTCAAAGTAAACTCAAGTTCCCGGACATTACTATTTTAAATAGTACTATTTAGAAGTTATCAATAGCCAAAGACAGCTGACGGCAAGGGAAAATCATAATCATTATATTTTCTCTTTAATATTTCTCTTTAGAGGGCACTGAATTATGTAAAGTAGAGAAGAGTCGCACCCACCCACCCACAACTATAAACCCCTTAAAATCTTTAAAAACACCCAAGCAACCTAGTATAAGGACGTATGGAGACCCACCGAGATTTTTTATTGCAGCTGCCTCATAAATTATATTAGTATTTTAAGTGGAAGGGTATTTCTAGGTTCTAACTAAACCCTCTATATTATGTCTCTATTATGTATTATATGCAATTTTATAGCTTATGTTCAAGAATTATTATTTGTCATTCATTGATTTCTATACCTCCTATATACACAAAGCCTTTGTGGTAACTTAAAGGATCAATTAGGAACTTAGCAAATCACGTACCAAGCAAGAGAGTAGAAAGTAGTAATAGTAGTTTAGTAAAGAAGAGCCTGACAATCCCAAAATATTAAACATAAATTACTTAGGAATAAGATCACAAGAGAATTAAAAGGTAGATTCAGTTGATGACTAAAATTCTCTCATGTTTCTGGCAATATTCAACTAGCACCATATTCGGAAAACAGCATCCTTCTTCTTAAACACGTCAATAAACAGTTAGTTCATATTTCGCGTGTCTTATAACAATTACTGTTTATCTGTTTTATACTTCGTGCATAGTCATCAAAAATAAGTACCAGAGGTAGTAGCTTGTCAATACAGATTTATACACAATGGAGACTTGGTTATCTCATGTTTATATGAAGTTGGATCGCTAAAAAAGCGAGACGTTGGGCCCTTGCTGCTCTTTCTTGCCTTTCCCTTCTAACTAAGCTATAGTAAGTTAGAGAAACTCTCCTCGGAAAAATACCTGGAAATTGATTGCCTTGTTGTAGTAACCCTGCAGGAATAATCCGTTTTTATAGTTCGTGATATACTTTTAAAACCTACTAAGTGTAGAAAAAGATTTCTTTGTACTAATATGTATTACAACTTGAACATCTACTAATCTCTTTACTAACTAAATTAAAAACTATAAAAACTATTATAAAGTATAGATTATGCTGTCGACCAAACAACGTTAATTTTTGATTATCACGCTAATATGGAAACTTCGTAAAAGAGTGTGCCATGGTTTTGTGTGTGTGCATATTACTGAATGAACTACAATTTTTATGCATGAAGATCGTCTATTGCTAGGGTGGAGATGGAAGACAATTCCACCAAGTACATAAAGAAGTAAATAATACACAAGTTAAAAAAGGGTATCCTTTAGATATAGACATAAAATGAAACACGCGTGTATTTTAGTATATAGTATACAAAAGTATACAAACCAAACATAGATCCAAAGAACCCTGTATCACCACCATCCTTCTTTAAAATAGGGTATTTGCCTTATGTAATTTTTGTAAAAATCCACGTTTCTTGCTCAGACCTTCTTCTTACCTTTTATTTATTTTATTGAAAATAGTAAAAATACTGTTTACCCTGTTGGCAGAGTTGGCAGAACTAATAATATCTTCAACTAGTTCTAGTTTCTTGTAGTAGTGTCTTCTTAAAAGAAAATGTTCTAAAAGAGACCTTGCATGGGTTTCTTAAGAATAGGATCCTATAAAATATGATAATGAATATATGAAAAATAAGGAAAACAAATAGACAAGACACGCGGATAATGTTGACTCCTGACAACTGACAAAAGAAGTTTCGCTAACAAAAAAATTATTCTATTTCGTGGATAATTCTTTGACTTCGGTCTTTACTTCCAACTTCATCGTGTTAGCAATAAATACATCGGCTGTTACTGAGTTTGATCTCTACTTACGTAAAAATTTTAGTAAATAGTTTCAAATGCACATATTTTTAATTTTTAATAAAATAAATAATTAGAGAGATAGAAATAGTAGCGACAAAAAAAAGGAAAGTCAAATATAGAACTAAAAATAAAAGTTGTATAACCGGCACTCATATTTCGTATAGTAAGAAAGTAAGACATTGCTGCAACGCATATAGCTAATTCTGTTAGCCTCCATTAAAAGAGATATGGTTAATTTAACCTTTGCTTAATAGTTTTATAGGGTAGACTAAAGGGACCCCTAGTATTACAGCTCCTAATAACCAGCAACGTTTGGAAATAGAGCTACTTACGTCAATAATATCCACGTTTCGTCTCTCTTTGTTAAGACCATACTTAATATCTGTATTATATCTGTAGGTTTTTTCATACCGATGCTGCTATGTGGTGACTCCCAGCCCTCTGTTCTCTTTCTATACTTTCAATTTCTTCTCACTATAAAAGAACTTTACATTCTATATTATGATTGCTTTTCTTTTCCATACATGCCTTCTCTGACCGCAGCGTAAAATAATCTACATGCCTTCGATCTTTTTTTGTTTTACCAACAACAACTATCTTTTCTATCTTTCTATACCAGAGATACTAGATATTTTTCATTTTAGAGTTACCAACTAGAACGTTATTAGTCTTCTCTTTTTATATATTCTCCCAAAGCACCTACCTAAAACTAAAACATAGAAGGAAGGAATGCTTTCTTTATATTATACTCTTTTTTAGCTTCATTCATAAAACCAAAGCAGAGATAATTTATAGGTGGATATTTTATTGTTGAGTTTCTTTCTTTCCTTACTTTACCAAACCCATATTATTTTATAAAGACATATTTTTATGACTACTCTGTTTATGAAAAGAACATTTTCCGTCTTGACTACTACGGTGGGTGTGCTATATGTGGTACTTTGTCGGGGCAGAAATAGAAAGAAAGCCTTATGAATCTACTTATGAATCTATAATAATAATACATGTATTGTATGGCAGTTTAAAAAGTTTTGGTCCTAAACCTTAACCAATCTTAAAAAAGTGTGAGAAATCTAATACTCAACGCCTAATCACTTGTTGAAAAAGATTTACTGCTCTACTTACTTACTACTTTTAGCAAAGCAAAAATGGAACTAATGTTGTTTTCAAAACGCGTAAGAATATAAATGTTAGTAGTAAGGTACCTCCTTTAATAGGACTATTTGGACTATATTACTTCTATTACTCTTTTCACACTACACGATTTTTCTAAATTAAATACAAACTTTGGGCTGAAAGTAAGCTTTGGACTTGACACCGGCCGCCCCAGTTTTATATAAGAGAAAGAATTCTATATTCTATTTCAATAATAACTGCCTTAAAATGCTAGTAACATAAAGGAAACCCAAGCAGAACTCCAAACTAACTAGAAAAACAAGTGTAATATTAAAATTATAAGAAGGGAACTGAGTCTGTCTTTCGAGTTTCTTTTCTAATGGCATAACTGATGGTATAGTGGGTGAATAGAGAGTAGCATTTCCTCCGTTGTTGCACGGAATTGTTTCTTTCCTAAAATTACCCTTAAATAGTTTCTTTCTTCTCGTAGCCTTTAATCTCCTTTAATAATTTGGGTTAATCGTTTTACCTTTCTTTATTGATGAATACTAGAATCTATTCCAGGGCCTTCTTCTCTTCTAAGTCACAGTTCTCTTCGAGTTTAACTCTTTTTGTTAAAGAAGAGCTGAGTAAAACAAATCCAAGACCACAACTGTACGAATTCATGTATCTTGTGGTGGATATATAAAGTCTATTTCGTTTTCTGTATCTGCTTATATAATGATGCTATTAGGATTATAGTCGGAGTAGTTCGCAGTTATGCACACATTTTATTATGACCAAAGTGTGGGCACCCCGAGGGGACAATAAGGAATTCGAAGTTAGAGCTCTCTATATGATAATATAGATGAACTATTTTAGATTAGACTACAACATGTGTCATATTTCATATTATGTACTAAAGATAGAAAAAAACATATACAAATAAGTTGGGATAAAGCAGAATTTGGCATAACTACCTACAATAAGTCTTTAGTGTGTCGAATTTCTACTTTATCGGTCTTTCAAATGATGGGTGTATCTCGTAATTTTCTGACTCATGGAAGAAAGAGAGAAAAGCAAATAACACAAAAATAAAGTTGTTCTCTTTACCGCGGCTTTGATTTCATATGAATAAGGGCACATACCTTGTTCTTTTTTCTTTTCTAGTCCTAAATTAGAAAAGTTTCCGCGAGTTTTTTTGCAATAATGGAATTCTGACCTTAAGACCCCGGAGCTTACTAATGGAGTCATATTCTGGAATTTTTCCAAGAGGAGACTGCTAAGGGAAACAATCAAGTACTAAATACAGGTAGAAGCTTCTCTAAAGTTAAAAAGGAGGCTCAATATAATATCGGCGGTTGCCTATAATCCTTTACTTTATATATATAGGAGTCTGGACCTAAAATGAAATCCTTTTATACATCTCACAGAGCAAGTTTTTCGCTCAAGTTAAGTCATGAATGAAATATCTAACAAGTTTCTGTATCCTTCTCTCTCTTTAGCTATTTAATCCTTCGTATTCATATTCTTATTTTTTAAGGCACAAGGTCCGGTCAGATTAACTGAGATCTTTGGCTGTTTGTGATGTCAACTATACTATAATAAGGCACTTTTTTTTTACTTTACTTCGAAAAAGAAGGTTGTAGTCAGATTCAAGAGAGAAAGACAAAAAACAACACATCTGATTTAAGTTTTTTAAGTCTACGTGCTAGCTATATAAGTCATCTTTTGTTTCTACCAAATTAATCCCATAATAATTATGATGAATGCCAATTTGTCAGCAGGAATCTCGAATACTCGCAACTAGTAGAACAATGCTTCCTTAAAAAACCTTTCCTTATGTGTTTTGTTGTTTAGTAAGATCTTCCGTCGAATATGTTTGCTTTCGTGTCATGTACCATGTATATTATATCAATACATTACTACTAAGGCAGAATCTTTCTTTTTTTTAGGGAGGGGGTAATCCTTACAGTCTTTCTGAGTTAGTTATACTAGGAAGAAGCCGCTTGTAGTAGCCTATAATAACTAACAAGCATATATAATTCTGATTTTATAATGGCTTAACAAAAAATAGGAGTAAGTTGCCTTACATGTGGTGACATATAGAGATAATAGAAATACTGAAATCCTGTGCCTTTATTATATAGTTTATTATATAGTCGGAATAATATTTTTACATTCCCTAAGAGGTTAACTGCCTTTAATAATGTTATATGACCCGGCTTCGTTTCATTTCATAGGAGACTCTCCAAGAATATAGCTAGCACATCTATACTATAAAACTTGACTTTTACTTTCTATTTTAGGATGTGTTTTATAGAATAGGGAAGAGTATAAAACGTATACTTTAAGTAATTTCAAATTATTACAAGAGAACCTTTAAAATCTTGTATTGACTATTTCCAAAAAAAATCTCTGGAAAGACTGATTTATAGCTTGAGTCTGTCTGTTGTTAGTAAATAGCTTATTAAGGAATTCTTGTGACATTTTTTAATGTTCTGCTCTGTTCTTGACTTTACTTTGTTCCATATCTTGATGAACTCTTCTACGCTAGTCGGTGTGTTAGATTAATAAGTACCACCAGCTTCTCGCACTATTTATTGACAAAGAGGTATTACTAAGTTCTTACTTTAGTTTGTATATTACCTTATATTTCTATTTGTTTCTTGTTCTTGTTATTTTTAGCATAAGTCTTTACTCTGCGCTTTTACCTTAATATATATGGTCATAACTGGGGTTATTTGTAAAAAAGGAGAGCATACTTTGCCGTAGTCTCACTAACCCACAATGCCCCGTTTTTTTTGTAATCATAGGCTCTCGAAACACCCTTCTTAATTTTCCATAAAAGACCCCCTTCTTTCTATTCTATAATCTAAGAATTAATGAATAAGGCATTTCCCTCGGGATATGGGCCTCTCAAATTTTCAAATATAGATAGGGTTTTTTCTATAAAGTATCCCTATTCTTGATTCAAACTAACTGGATTAAAGACTAGTTAGCTTCCAAATAAATTGCTTAGGAGGATCCGTTTGTTCGAAAGGCCACAACTTTAATAGGTTTCATAGAAAGGAAGAGATACAAGGAACATTGCTAACAAATAAAGGAACAGAGTATATAAATTTAATGCGCTGCTTTGGACCTTCTAAGTAATAGAAAATATAATAAAGGAAGAATGAATCATTTCTTAATAAAAAGTAAGTTCCACTGGCAGACACTAATGGCAGTATACTTATCAGGTGCCGCTTACTACTTTTCAATTATCAGTTAAAGTAAGAGAAGAAACCCGGTTGATTCTACAAAAACAACAAACATTAGTGCCAATTACGAAGCAAATGGAATATTCTAAGTTTATTTAATTTTAAACTCGAAACTCATATCCAAAAAGATCTAAAGAGGTTGACTGGAGGAAAGACAAAAGCACTTTTTTGCAAGAACTCATTTAGTAGGGCTGGGTAAAATAATACACAATAACGCCTTATAATAGAGTAAGGAATGAATCAATCATCACAAATTAGGTTTAATAGCCTTTGTAGCCTATATTTTTTCTGCGTGTTTTATTGGAATTGTATACAAATTAAGGAATAAAATAAAAAAAAATAACGAAGTAGGTTTAAGGACTTTTCTAATACATCTAATACAAACGAAATGCACAAGACAGTTCTTACTTTATTTTCTATAGATTCCAGCACACTTTATTTAATTAGGAAACCTAGTCGATACGGTGCTTAATTTTGTTTCTAAGAACGGATACTTTCAAATAAATGAAGATGCGGGATCCAACGTCTGAGCTTTTTGTACAAAACGAATTTGAAATGTTAGTGCTTGCCCTCTTTTTTCTTGTTGTAAGTTAAGTATAGCTTGTTTCTTAATTTTAGTATTAATAATCTAAGCATATATTATAGGCGTATGTAAGTCAAGAACAAAAATAAAAGAAGAAAAACTACGATCCTCGAAATTTCATTTAAATATGGAAGTGATCTAGGCGCGAAGTCTTAGTGAGTTTTCCAAAAATGTAGGTGTAGTCAAACGGATTTATTAGTGTTCTTCCTAATGTCACAGCTGTGGTACGTAGGTCTATATTAAGTAAATGTATTTCTCCAATTCTCTATGGTCCGTCATAGGGAGTCTTCTTCTTCATTATTCCATAAAAAACCCTATTACAAGTCCTGCACGCACACTAAGTAACTTTGCAATAATCTATTTTTGTCTATCTCTAGTTCCAAACCACATAGGGTAGATAGTTCACTTTATTTTTGATCACATATATTACATACAATAATTTACTACGCTTATTTAAGGAAAACCCATGAAATCTACGCGTAAACAAATCAACCAAACAATATAAAACAAGCTCACAGAGGTATACGGTACTTGAGAATCTTGAGAGCTATTCTACCTAACCTCCCTTAGAAAATCTTTAGAAGTATACCAAAAATTGTAGAAGATAAACGGATTCCTTCCTACTTAATTTTGTTTTTTGCTTTGTTCGGATTAATCATCATTTCTTGTTGGTTGGTTAATAGTCCAGGGTACTCTTTCTTTATTAATTATACTTTCCTTAATTAGTTTGACTTTGTGAGATATTTCCGGACTATAATTTCTAAAAGGGGCAGGACTTTAAAACGCAAAAGATACAATGAAGTCTAATAGGTAAGTAAACTGCTCAATTCTTGTGCCCCAATAATAAGGACTCCTTTAAAAACAAAAATGAACTCCAAGAACTTATTCTTGTCCTGACTCGTTTGCTCGTGGAAATCTTGCTTCTAATATTATTTTATAGATTAGGAAATACCTAGTGGTGGAAATTTCATGTAGTAACTAATGATAGACTCTTCACTGTTTTCTTTGGTTTAATAAAAAGGTAGATTTTTTTTATTGAACGTATAAATCTTTAACTCCTAGTATAGTGTTCACGCCAATAAAAAATATAGTAGTGTTTATTAGATCCCAATTCTCTTTGTCCAAGGATTCATTTATTTATTAATATTATTAATAGAATACTCCCCACAAAAAGGTAACAAACTCGTTTCTCGAATATAATGTTAGAGGGTTTCAAAAAAAAACAAAGAAATTCAAGAGAAGTAAAGTAGGATTGATTTATCTACTAAGTTAAAAGCTAATCAGTCGTATGCGTGTCTCTCTTTTTGGCAGTCAACCTTTTTCTTACTACGAAATAAAACCTTTAATTTTAAGCTATCCAGAAGAACAAAATAAGGTACATTTACTAAGATTACTACAAGTACGCAAAAAAGGGGGGGGGCAGCCCCCTTACTTACCATAATAGTTAAATTGAATTAGTCCTACTGTCCTCTAAAAAAGTAAATAAATAAAGTTTTCCGTACACCATAGAATAGATACTATAATAGGTTCATGATATACCTGAATTAGTCGGAATTAGAAACAGTTGAATGATTTCACAAACAACAAAAGCAGTAGAAACGCATGAAGTAAAACATTTTTAGTTCTAGGTATTTGACTTATTTATTAATTTAATGTGAACTTGATATTTGTATGTATTTCTTTGTTCTTTTTATTTATATTCCTACAAGCCAGATCCCGATGAAAAGCTTTGACTAGACCAAAACAACACGAAGATTCTATTCTAAGGAAACCTCTAAGGAAACCCTAGATTTGCAGCAAATAATGTCACAGTTTGATAGATTTGATTTGTCTTAGCTTTGTATTATAAATTATCTATAAATAGTCCAGTATTAGAGTAAATTAAAGACATACTAGAAGAACGGAACTGCGAAAAGAGGGTTATATAAAGAGAAAGTAAGTTCTAGAATCTATTTTTGGGGGAAGCTAGTAGTGTTGTTTGAACAAATAAGTTAATATAAAAATCCTTGACAAGGAACACTTATTATAAGTATCCCTGGCTCTCTGCACGATGTAATAAAACAATATCACCACTGCATAAATATTGGATTCGATTAGATTATTCACAAGGCCGGGAAATTTTACTAATAAGCGTAGTATAAGAGCAAAGCAAAAGTATAAAGTATTTTACGCAGGCCTATATTATTATATTATATAGAATAATAAGTAGAATAATAAAAAGACAAGAAACCCTGGAGTTAGTAGAATTCCCTACCCCAATAAAGGGAATATATAAGTCTGACACATATCTCAGATTTACTACAATACTGCCACGACTCACACTGACAGAACATAATTTGTCGTTTAACCGAGCATCATGACTATCAAAAAGATTTGGACTACTAAATACATACCTTCTCTATGTGTCCAGAAAAAACGAGAGAAGAAGGGCAATGTTTGCATTTGCACAGTACTTCATTTAATTTAGTAAGCTTTGATCTAGTTAGATAAGTTTGAAAAATCAGATCCATTTCAGAGGCCCCCCTTTTTTTTTGATTCGTTTTATATTTTTTGTCTTTCTTTACCAGAAGCTAGAAGCAGCTATTACTGAAATATAGACTGAAATATAGAAAAGTCTTTTCCGAGCCCTAGAAAAAAGTAAAAGGGAACTAGCAACATCATCAAGACTGGCTCTGTAGTTCGTAATAATTTGTTAGGGCTAGTACATACAGAAAGGTTGTTTTTAGTAAAGGAAGATAAACTGATAAAAAAAAGAAAAAATGCAGGAATTATATTATTACTCTTACAAGTACAAGTATTGACTTTTTTGCGTAATATGACATGGCGCTTGCTACTACCAAATAAGAACAAAGCTATACAGCAGTTACTAAAAAAATACTATAAAGCCTATTAAAGACCATAAAGAAATTATCTCATGCCTTAATATCGTAGAGTTCTCTCTTAACTAATCTTTCCCTAGACGAGGCTTATAAGTTATAAAGTTATATAAAAGTTATATATAATAATAAATATTTTAAATATTTAAATAAATATACCTTTTGAAATAAAATAGAAAAGTCTTCAACTACTGATGTAGATAGAACATTATAAATTTAGAAAAGTGCGTTGTATAATATAATTTTTGCATGTAAGAAATACCTCCCTCTATTATAGCCTGAAATATTTTATTGGGTGAAAAGAAGATAAGTTGATAAAAGGAAGTAAGCCTTGGACTATTGCTTGTAACTGAATACCTTTTTGGCATGACAGCGTTATTGAAACTTATCACTACTAAGAAAAGAGTTGTACATAAACAGGTATACCTTACATTATATGTCAAGAGAAGAGATATGAAAGAAAGACAATTCCTTAAAGTTTCTCTTTATATATATATAAATTATCTACAAAGAAGTTAGTTTTTCTTTATTAGTAGATGAGTTTTTTTTTGAGCTCTAATCTAAGAATTAAAAAGTACAGGTCCAAATGAACTCCCAAAGTTGACTATAATTCGAAATAATCTTTTTGGTACTGATACATAATCCAGATAAAATGAGAAAAAAGAGGCAAGTAAATTCCACTTATAGTTTAGTTTGTGTAATGAAAGACATATTTTTTCTTTTTTTATTATGTAATCATTGTTATTCTTATTTTAGTTGTTATTCTCACTGATCTCTGTAGAATATTGAATTATTATTATTATATAAGGATTATATTATAGTTAAAATTATAAGAGTCATATTGAGCCAAAGAAAAATAAATACCTTGGTGGTGGAACTTATCATCTTTTACTCACGTCATTTTCTAGTAAATACGCACGCCTGCCTATTTGATATAATTCATTCTAAAATTAAGCATTTATATGAAATTTCAAGCACCGGGTAGTAAGTAAATAAACTCTAGTAAATATTCTCTTATAGGAGAAGGTTATTAAGTTCTTAATTTGTCTTATCCCTTCTAAAGTTTAAAGTTCATTACCGAGTTAGACATCCATTCAGTCGCTGATAGACTTTTTTTAGAATAGAACCGAAAAAATATACAATCCCCTATCTTAATTATTAGTTGTTGGCTATATTTAATTTGTTAATTTGATATACCTCGTTCATAATTCGGCGTTTGATCCTTGACTTCTTAATTAATATTAACTATTTATTTAGAAAATTTTCTCTCATTTTTTACGCTTCGCTTAGTAGTGGATAAGAATTTATTTATATCAGTTAGGTGAGATTCATTCTAAATTAATTGAGAGTATTCTTTCTAACTAAACAAGAAATATCATTTAATAAAGGGAGGAATATTCGTAGTTAGGGTATATATAATGTTACCAGCAGGAGGAGATTTGTATGTAGCCTATACAAGGACAAAGATAGGAGCCCGAAGTGAAGTGTCTATAAATTGCCGAGGTTCTTTCTTTTGGTTTATATTCTTATTTAGGACATAGTTAAAAACCCGTGTATATTTAGTTTTCCTTATCTAATTTATTGTCTCAGATTTCAAATAGAAGTTGATTATCTTGGTCATAAAACATTTTAAGAGATCAAACATAGTTGTTTTGGTTGTATTGGTTTATAATACGCGCCTCGTAAATAGTTCGTAAGTAGAAGAAAATATGCGCATGAAGGAAGGGGGGAGTCGTGCTCCTTTCTAACTCTATACAAAGTTGGATAGAGTGTTCCTTACAATTAATTAGATTTCGTACGTAATAATCCAGGTGACTCCTTTTATTTTATATCTATAAACTTCACTTCTCGTATGCAGTCCTGTTATCCCATTTTAGAATCTTTTCCTAGAGGAATCCATTATTCTTTTCTCTTAGGTATAAAGACAAAACATTTCTTACTTAAATTGTCTTTTCTAAATAATTATATACTAGACTTCTTAAACGTATCCACCCTTAATTAGACTTATCTATGTATGCTGTATATACTGCTTTTATTGTACCATCTAATATTCAGTATTTGTTGGAATTAGTTATGGAATTAAAAGCGTCTTATTTTATTGTTTTGACTGACACAAAAATTACTCTGTATTCATGTTGTGTACGCAAGAAGAAGAGAAAAGGAATGTTTAGAAAGTATTGACTCTTGGGATGGAAAATTAAATAATTATAGAATAAATTGAAGTACACTACTGTTTTGTACCTTGGTTGCCTTGGTGTTGGCCTTACTTTATTAGTAGAGAAGTATTCCTTATTCCATACCCTTAATCTTAATTACTCTCCTCTATCGATAACATAAGATTTCCTTATATAATATAGAATATATAATATAGACATGTGCTATTTGTAAGTTCTGAAATATACCTAGGAAGGGTAGAAACGAAATAAAATTTATCTCTTTGATCTTTAAAAATTGAAATATATGGCAGAAACAATAAAAATTTATTCATTGACTGCCGCATACCACTAAATCACTCAGAAAACAATTAGATATTCTACTTTATTTTGACTTTGCATAAGAGCTAAGTACTGTCTACGTAATCCACCTTTCTTTGCAAAACAAGATAAGGCATGATATAGAATAGGTTGATTAACATAGTTATAAACTTTCCACACTGTACTGTGTAATTTTACTTTACATAACAGAGATTACTCTACTTTCTCTCTTGACTTTCTTTTGCACATAAGATAAGCCGCCTGCCTATCTACGACAAATATTACCTTTCTATCTCTTTCACTAAGACAAAAAATAATGTTTAAATATTTTATAAAAGGACTATATAAAATCGTACAATATATAAAATAAAAAGCAACTTCCTCTTAGTATTCACTTGAATCAAAGAATAAAATAGCATATGAATGAATCTCGTTCGGTTCTAGAGCTGATGACTAAAATTGATATAGATAAGAAAAGATAAGAAAGACACGCAGTAGAAATGGAATATATATATATATATATATATTAGGTAGACATGGAAGTTTGAGGAATTAGGTGTACTTTCTTTATTAGATTAATCATTAATATAGAATTAGGGATGGAATATTTATACAACTAATAGCTAACTAATAAGAATAAGAATGTATATACATGCTTTTTAGTCTATCTTCACAATCAGTAAAATTTGTACTTGGGAGTTCGCTTGGGTCTAGGTAGCCTGCATAACAACCGAAGTTCTCTTATAGTGCAACATTAAGGAATTTACGATGTTTTCCTAAATTTATATAGGGGATTTCCTTCATATGCTTTTTAGATAGTATGGGATGGAAGGCAGTGTGGAAATTCTGTATTCTGTATTATAAATTCTGGTATTATAAGAAGTCATTTTAAATTATGCGTCCCTACAATTTTCTTTTCCCTTCGTATGTAAAAAGAAGAGAAGAACAAAAATCGGTTTATTTTAGTACTTCATTTATATATTTTTATAGATATTTCCAATCTTTAAAGCAATCCAAAGGAATTCAAATAGAAAATAAATACTACATCCAGGATCCACCTTTAGTTTTATATTTTAGTCTATAATTGTTACTTCGATATTTAAGGCCATTTTTATGTTTTTTATATGTTTAAGTTAGAGATTTCTCTGTAATAAATAAGTTAGATAGATCTGAAAAAAGTTACTTCATATAATTTCTCGTAATAAAAGATAAACCAAGGCATCCTGTTGTCTTGTCATATTTTTCCTATGACTTGACTCTTCATCCTTTATGTAGCAATTCCTTTCATATAGGTAGGAATCCTGTACTTCTTCTATTTCTTTTGAGTTGGAGTACTATAAACACAATTTCTAAGAGTTAGCAATTTTTAAAATCTTACATATGTATGAAATTAGATTGTACGACTTCTCATATATGCTCTTCTATAATCAAAAACATTCACTTTAATATAATATTAATAATATACGTGACTGACTATAATACATACGTAACGTATATTCGTGTTTTTCATTTTTTCTTCTCCTAGGTTTGTTTACAAATGAACAACTACCAAACAAGTGTAGGGATAATTACCTTAATACATAAGTATTTTATAAGCATTCTACCTAATCATCTGAAAAAACTATAGAAATAGAGAAATGAAGTCATCCTCTTTATTTACTACTTAGTAGAAGGATAATATTAGGGGTGCATCTTCATAGCTAGACGAATAAAAAATTTTAGCAGGCTAAGACAAATCTTTTCATAGTCATGAGTTAAATGCCAAAATATGTATGTTTTTTTGATAAGACTATAGCTGCTACAAATATATGAAGTACAAAAGTTGTTATACGAACTAAGGTAAGGGATTACTTAATACTTAAAATACACGAATATACGATTACCAGTGATAACTGCTTTTTTATTTCCTTTGATCCGTTATAATAAATAACTGCCAATATTCTCCAATCTATAAAATATAGATTTATTGCGTCATGTACTACTAATTTACATCTTTCTTATTATAATTAGTTTATGAAATCCTACCTGCACTCACCGTCTCTAAACTAAATTTACTCTATCTAAAATAAGTAAAATAAATAAACACCTTTTAGCAAGAATAATGAAAAATTTTAGAAATGAAATAATAAAATAAGGAACTAAGAATTTCTAAATTCCAATATTGTACGTTTAAGTAATATAGTATAAACTAGAAATGTTAAGAATAGAGGATCAATATGTCATCACTGTCTATCCTTAGTTTGCTTTAATAAGAGATATAATCTTAGGTTTTCCTATCTTCTTTTTGGAGTCCGTCTTCGTAGTTAACAAATTTCATGCATACAAGTTGTAGTTTACTTGGCGGTAAGTATCCTCTTGCACCATGTCACAATCTTTCTGGGAATTTCATTTCTCTTTTTATCGCAATAATCAATAATTAACGTTGTTTTACTCAGCTTATATTATAAAACGGGTTATTCATTCCTTATCGAATATATTTTTATAGATGATAAAATTTCTTGAAATCAAAGTATAACGAACAATGTATTTATGATTATAGAATAAATAAGTACAAAACTTGAGTCATCTCCTGCCGGGTTTCATTCAAAGAGAGGTATACAAAAACGTCGACAAGATATTTATTTAATAATTATTAGTAATTCATTAGTTATATAGTCTCAAAGCCTTCAGTAATTTACATGATTTTGTTGGGCTGAATTAAGTGGAGTTACTACACCACCAAAGAAAAAGAAAGAAAGAAAAGGGAAACAATGTCAATTACTGACTGAAATAGATAAAAACATATTTCATCTCTAAGTACTATGATTATCCTAAACAAATTGTCCGTAAAGTCTAAAAAAGGGGAAAAGATCAGGAACGCATACATAAACGAGTTTACATCTATAAACTATTTATTCGTATTTGAGAATTCAGAGTATTTAAAATGAGTATTCACTCTGGTCTGAAAAGCTTTTTGGAAAGAACTCGACCTTTCTCTATACATTAAAAATATTTCTTAAAGATATTGATTGATTATATCCTCAAACTTTCTTACTTATACTTACTGTTAAAGAACATACATTTAGATTAGATAGAGACCGAAATAAAGCAGTTTTTTTGTATATTTTCCAAAGAAGAAAGAAGAACTTATTATGCCTGTGAATTGATGAATCATTGGTATATAGCATTGTTAACGTTACCGAGAGATCCCCTTGTTTTTAGTTAATAGATCTATGTATCTTTCTAAACTATTTAATTAAAAGTTTTACTTCATTTTATACCCTTACGTTTATACTCAACAATTACAACAATTAGATTTTTCTTTCGAATCGTTCAGTTAATTGACTTTCATTGATGAAGAGATATTTCTTTCCCTTTATGTTATGTTATGTTATGCGTGATGTGAATTATACTAGTTTTTAGCTAAGGTAAGTAAGTACATAAATATATAAAAGTAAAAGATAAAAATTCATACAATCTAGCCTATTTTTATATTTGCTTTACTCCTCTAATATAGCAAGCATATTTCCAGCTTTCTATATCATTTAATTTCTTATTGTATATCTGGCTCTATATCTCTCACTCTGTTTCTTCTTGCATTTACCCAAATTTATTATATTTGTAAGATTTGTAAGCAAGATTAAGTAAGTTAGGTCTAACTAAGTCTAAACTAGGAAAAACTATTGTAAGCGAATCAAATTTGGTAGTGTGCTTACTTCTTTTGATCTTTTTATAGCTAGCAGAGTATAAAGTCTTCCATATAAGGTACTTTTTTATTCTAATTTTTATTCTAAGAATAAGTTTTGAATAACTGTAAGCACTCATGTAGTAAAGAGTAAAAAACGTAGTAAATTGTGCCTTAATGTTCTAAGATTTTGAGTTCTCTTTGAGTTTCATTTCAGCGATTTTGAGTGACACCTCCTCCAGACAAAGGGACAGTAGCATGGTGGGATATTGTACAATATGTTTTCTACTTTTGGAAGTCTACACCTCTCCATTTTACTTTAATTTCCTATTTATAAGGGACATAGCCCTCTACAAATGTAGTATTTCCTCTGAAGTTCTTCCGATATATTAAAACTAATCTCTTTCTTGCCTTGTTTTTCTCCCTCCACATACCCCAAGTTTTATCCTAAAGAAGCGTTTCGAGTACTTTTATTTTACTACCTAGTTTTTTTACTGAGAGAAGACCTCGCTTATGATATGAGTTAGCCTTTAAAAACTATTATTTTTATTATTTTTCACAAGTGGTGGTGCCCAGTTCTATACTTAATAATATTCTATATAATTCTTATTTAGTATCTAATCTTATAGCAATAAAAATCTAAGAAATTGTCCATTCTAATCCATTTCTTTCTTTTCTTCTTCTATGAAGTATACAGACATTACGGAATAGATTATAGAATATAACATTTACGCGTCTTTATTTTAATTTTAAGACTCAGCCAAAGTTAATCGGTACTTGAAGTACTTTTTTGATTATTTAAATTGCTTATAAAACGACAAATCTCGGGGAATAGAATAAACATATAGGAGTAAAAATGAGGAAGAAGGACCTTGAATTAGAGCCATGAGTTATTTATTAAATGTTCAGATTATAAAGATGGTTGGTATAAGCAAGGCAAGGATATCCTTTATTTATTTATGGAAATACTTAGGCGGAGTTACAACCTCTTTAAATTGGTTCAACATCTAGTACAAATTATTGATTATCTCCCTACTAAATGAAAATGCAAGATTACTCTTAGTTTGGCTTTTTTCTCAAATCTCTGGTAGATCGTACTAAAGAAAGTCGTTGTAGAACAAAATAAATATTTATTTATAATCTTAATCTCGGGATGGGGTTGGTACACATACAAACAAAGTCTAGAAACATTACTTACAACAATTTCCTACAAGGCTCAGAAAATATAGTAGGGCATACAGTTATAATAATACTCTTTTAGCATTTATTTGCCGAAGTTCTCAATATTATCTAAGAAAAAAGTCAGAAGCGTTAAACAACAACAAATAAGAATTATACAAATCAAATGCGGGAGATGTCAAAACAAACTTATAGCATTAGATAGAATATTTAGAATAGAAGTATAAAGGACTACTTCTGAAATCCTCACTATAGCTAATCCACATTCATCGAAAAATGTTTAAAATATAGAGTATTCCTCCTGACTGAGTTTTGGGCGAATATCTACTTACTATATTATTTGTTTGATCGATAACAAAATATATACTTTTTTATAGGTATTATAGGATAGGTATTATAGGTTACTGCACCATACCATACAAAGAAATGTCTAAGGCATAATTGTACCTTGGTGTGATAAGTCATCTATGTCGGTAAAATAGTTTCTAAGCAAAGGTTCTATACTTAGGTTAGCTAGCCTATATAAATCTTAAAATACGAATTAACGTGCGTGCTCTTCTTCCTATAAAAAACTATAAAATGCAGCCTCCTAAAACAAATATCCTAGATAAAGTGAGAGATAGTGTAGTGTTCATAGTGTTAACAGCATTGGTATACAACATAAGTACAAGGGTAACGTAGTATATAACTATTATTTTGTAGGTAACCTAATATAATTAAAAAGAAAATACGTGGTAGAAGATCTATCATTTATTTCTACTTTGGTGAAGCTAGAAAAGTGTACTTACTTAAATATGTTTCCTACTTTGGTACTTAACTTGTTGGTATATAGAGCTCCCTTATTAATTATAGCATTGTATAGTCTTAATAACCTTACCTTGTTTCCTTTACATGAGTCATTTCTTTCTTACTTTCACTACTGTGAAGTCATGTATCATTATTATATATAATTATTATATATATATTATATACATGTGTTCTTTTTCAAATCCTAATACAATGAAGAGGGGCAACATAAGGTAAGTAACTAAGAAAGGGTAATAGATGGGAAGTAGTTAGTTGTAACCAATGACAATAATTCTATATAAAATGAGGTTAGGGTGAAGTGCTACTATATGATGGGGATAAGTCATAGTAAAATATTTTATTCCTTAAGCACTTGGGAGTCCCACTTATGAGTTCTCATAGTACATTGCTCTTAATATCCCTTAATAACTGTAAAGCATTCTTTCTTATATACTTACCTCCTCTTTTTGTTTTAAACGTCTAATAATTTAGCATAGAAGGAGTTATTAGCTCTGTCTTAGTACAACCTATAATATACACCAACAAATATAGGCACGTTTACTTAATAATTTACTTAAGTAAGCTAGTATATTTTATATAAGTTATAAGTAAAAACAAGATGAAAGCCTTAAGTGTATAATTTATAATAGATGCATCTTTGTATATAGTAATGATAAATGTATATTGTATCTTAGTTTCCCTATATTTTCACTAGTAGTATTGTATTATAGTTGTATTTCCTTGCCTTCCTGGGTAATTGTTTGCTGTGTTATCGTGCATATAAATTAATGATTAAGAATATCTATCCCTTTGTTATATACCGATATTGGGTTATACTTTATAGTTCTAGGTTACGCTTATAACTTGCTTAGTATATTGTATTTACTTAAGATGTCTTCCCTATTATTGTTCTCTTTCATTATATTCTATTTATATCCCTTACTTTCCTCTTTCTTATCTTGCAGGTTATCCTCTAACAAAATACTCGAGACATCCTATCATTCATTCTCTCCTCTCTTTAATAACTCTATAACAAATTATACCTTTCGTAGGTTAGCTTATGAATTAACCATCATGCATAGATACTTAAAGGGTTTTGGAAAGGATCATTTTTTAATTTACTAGACACAACAAAGATAAGAGAACATAGTAGTACAAATACAAATAGAATTACCCCTAAGTAGAGATATAAATTATCCAATACTAGTAGATAGGAAAGAGCTATAACATAGGACACATCAATTACAACTAGAAGAGACACGCGAGATATGTTTGCTATTCTTCTTCTACAACATAAATACTTTACTTCTATTCCAATATTTCTTCCAATATCTCTAATCTAATAGAAGTGTCTTTACTTATAGATACTTCTATATTCATTCGTATACCAATTCTATAGTGACGCAATATACTTGTTTAGGGTTTTCCTTTCTTATACACATAACAACATAAGTTCTTTCACACCATTCTTATTTACTATACATTTACTGCATACAAATTAGTAATAAGCACGCTTCCCTACTCTTAGGTTATATAATGTTAGCTTAGGTCTTACATATAGGTATACTTCCTAGCGAGAGTTATTAAAGATATAGCATGGGATTGTATTACTTGTTTAGGAAAAGGCTTATAAGGGACTAGTTGTACATATACTTTTATCCTTAGTATAATAGAAAAGGAATTGTATCTAACACATAGATTTATTATATCTCACTTATTAGGCATTCATTATAATAACTAATTAAGTAAACAACATGAGTTAACCTATTAAATAAATCTAGAAATCCAGGAATAAAAGGAACCCAATGTAAACTTTCTTGGGGATTAGGCTTAATATCTCAATATAGAGAGTATACTTGCTCATAAAATTTATAACTAAGCAATTAAGAACGTGTATAGTATAGAACAACAAAATATTATATAAATGTAGGGCACACTTACTAAGAGTACTATCTACCATCCTCTATTCTAAGGTATGCATATAAATAAGAAAGTAATACTCTATTTAGTACTTCATAATGTAAGACTAGATCTAGGCCTAGTACAATATAGATATAGTATACCTCACAAGTAATATGCAATACATGTATAGTCTAATAAATAAGTCTTTTAACAATGAAACCCTTAGTTGTCTCCACTCACTATAACCACCTATGTGTGTTGTATATGATTACGTGTACTTACCAAGACAAGTTTATATAGAATTTTAGTATACCTTCTTACTTAATCCCTTTATAGAGTTATTAGTTATCCCTATGTTTCTTATATATACTTAGTACCTTTTGAGCCTTAGTTATACTCCAATTATAGAGGCAATTCCCTTACGAAATATATAATATATATATAACCTTAACTACCATAATTCACTAATAAAGACTCTGATAGGGCTCTTCCTCTTATCTCTTGTACATGCTCATAGAATTGGTAGTGTATAATCCATGGTTGTTGCTTTCTTATTCTCCCTAATATACTATGCTTGCTATGCTAGCTTAAGTCTTAACTTGTTTTGTAGTACTAACAATTTTCCGGCGGTAGATATTAATATTTTAGACAAGATTCCCGAGTATTTTCAAGTACGTACTTAAAATGTCTTTCACATAACTTTATACATACAGAAGAAATCATTAATTAGTAAGTCATTTACCTGTACCTGTTGTTTTGTTGATAAGCAAAGATAACCTGTGCCGAGAATTACGAAATTTAAAATGATAAATAAAACAAAGAAAGACGCTTCTTGGGTTGAAAGACTCTGATTTTTTTTAGCTGACTAAGACAGGTTTTTCCTTCTTCTTTAGTAGCTTCTTAAGTAGAAATATATTTCGTGTTTACAATACAAAGAGAAAAAAGTATTCTAACTTAACCCAACAACTAACCTAATATTACCATAACAAACAACGACTCCTTGCTAGCTAAGAACTAAGCTAAAAGAATAAATGAAAATTTCTGACTCTTACCTCTTATTTACAATGAATAAAAAAAATAGGGTCTAAGTGATTTACATTTTACATTGCAGTTATTTACTCCCATAAAGACATTATTGGTACCTTTTTTTGTTGGATTTGGTTTATTCGACACAATTTTTTGTTATTTAGTAGATATTTTCTAAGATAGTTTTTTTATACTCAAGAAATAAAGAAGGAAGTGCATAATCTATATTTCCCTAAACTAAATCCGTCAGTTAGGAAGTAAGAGCAGAAATATATACATATACCAAATTATAGATACTATACTTAACTTAATAAAAGGGTAGGTGAGATCCCTACGAAATACTTTATAAATTATAAAACTACTAATTGCACTCTATAGATTATGATTCATAGGTCCATAAAGCTTTCTCTTTTAAAATACCCCGTGGACTGCATAAATATAAATTATTATCTTTCATTTATCGTGTATTAGTTCGAAAAAATTTTTATTCAATGTATATCCTTGGCAAGCATCTTAGTTTCTTTAATCTTTAATAAAAATTGGGATTTAATTTAAACGGCTCCGAAAGATATTATTTTAACGTATCCCCTTCACAATACAACAATTTCTAGCACAAGACCCTGTAGAAAGGAACTCAAAAATATAGAATTAGAAGGAACAAAGACTTCCTCAAAAATAAAAAAAGGAGGATTATAGTCAATCATAAAATGGAGCTTACCCTACTATCATAATTTAGAGTTATTCAATAAATATTTATAGTACTTGTACATATCTATTTATTAGTTTCCTACCCTATCTATCAGACTTACCAGAAATACTCCTCTTGCAATAACGGTTAGTGTTTGACATCTTACAATCAATAAAGAGCTACTATAAACAAGCTTTCAATATGCAATAGTAGAAAAGAAACTAATCTCTTTTGTTACAACTAACTGGAAGAAATAAGGTAGGAAAAATATTTGCAATGAGTGGTTAAAATTTCTGTTGTAAAGGGCACCTTCTATTATATGTTGATATGTTGTAAGAGGGGAAAGAGCGAGCGCCAAACGAAGATATTAGTTCTTCTTTCTTTTCATTATCTCAAGCACAAAAAGATAAAACATGTCATAGCTATTCCTTAACCTTATTTTAAAACGATATGGAGTTTTTATCCATGCCGTCTTCTACGTATTTTTATTTTTTGTCTGTCCTTTGGAAAGGCCTTAAGCAACTAGGCATCTAATAAAGGAATCTTACATCTAAACAATTACTTGTACAAAGAAGAAACTCGAAGATAATTATTGATTGCATTGAAAATAAGTCTATAAATGGCGAAATGGCGTACACATTACTTTATCTTCTCTATTCCAATTTATAGAATTCATTATATATATATAGTAAGTAGCAAATAAAATATAATATATCTATAAGATGAAGTAAAAAAGATGAAGTAAAATATTCAAATTAGGTAGGTATACAGGTCTTATATGACCTTAGTAACTCTATGACTCTTCACAATACAAGTATAAAATTGGATTGAATTCAGTCTCAAAAACCATTTCCTATAGATTTATTAGTAGAAATTTAGATATATAGATTTTTTCGGAAAAGAATGAAAAAGGAAGGGATCAATTGTATGATAAAAGCATGATATGCATTTTTAGTTTAGAAAGACTTTCTAATTCCTTAATCAGTACAGAGGGTTACTAAGCATTCTCCCAAAAATATAGATATTACCAATGGCATTATTCCTCTTTAAGTACTACTTATTCTTATTACTCTACTTTACGTTAATCTCAAAGTTCAGCTATTCAAAAAGTGGAACAAAGCTAAACCAGAAAACATTACCCTACCTTGCCAAGGAATCTCTTGTGTAAAAAATGTATTGTATGGTTAATAGAGTAAAAGTCTATATGAAATATATGAAAGAGCAAAGTAAGAAACAAAGATAACTGTTGCTATCGAAAATATGTATAAAGGAATTGGGATAATAACTACGAAGTTGGATTTGATTTAATATTTATTATAAGTGGATTCTCTCTATTATACTAGTAAGTTTTTTTTACTTAAGTCTGTCTTTGTCAGGTCAGCATTTATTATTTAATTGTTTAGTAAAAGGTATGATGATGTTCCCCTTCAGCGGATTAAATATTTTTTTTAGCTAAGTATCTACCCATACGTGAATGAAACTTTTCCAAATTTATATCTATTTCTTTTATTTCTAGGAATCCAATTCCTTACTTTCTTATAAATGGAAATGTCTGACGCTTTGCATTTGCACTTTCCTTTGGTAAACGCTGAAATTTTTTGGCCCAGAGGGAGAGATTTTTATGCTTTTTCAATACTTTGTAGGGCTCAAGTAGAGCTCAGTTGAATTTACTACATAGATATTAATTCTTTTTCAGAAAATTAATTCGTTGCTAAGAACCTTGTTCTTTGTTTTTAGCTTTGGAGTCGTGATCAGTTTTTACAAATTCAATATTTTGTGCTATGTCAAAAAGGAGAATTAGAAATTTATGTACGAAAATGACTCCGGTTAATAGTTCAATTTATAGGTTAGATGGAAGCGATGTCTGCCATCTTTTACTCTAACCGCCTTATACAGTTGCAGAAGTTTGGTGCTCATTATACCAACCAAGGTAATCTAATCTCACAATCAAATAAAAAATTTAGTATGATTCTTCTCGTACTTTTCTCTTTAGTTCATTTTATTTTACATAGTCATAGTAGAAGACTTCACAGCATTAGATTGAAAACAAAGTAGAACAACATCCTCTATATTTGATTTAAAGAATTTTCTTGCAATTTCTTTTTTATTACTCGTTCTATTACATATTATAGTTTAGTTTAGAATATTCGTACCATTTTTTTATATGTTTTTATATGTATGCAATTCAAACACTTCAGTCATTGAAGGAGCACTCGGTCCGGCTGAAGAAACTCTAGCCGATGATCTTTATTTTATATAAATCCTTTATATCTCTTGCGTATACGCCACAATATAGATAGATAGATAGATAGAGTATTAGAATTATATTTCTTCTTTGGTGCAACGCCACTCTTTTAGATGACCCATACCTAATATTCTCTACTACTTAACTCTAGGAAATCTTGACGGAGAGGATAAATAAATAAATCGATAAGGGAAGGGATAAATATATGATTTATATAGTACTACAGTGTATTTGGAGCATAGAGAAATGATAAGATAACTTCAATAATATGACAAACATAACAAGTTCTACCAACACGTATCCCGCTACAAGACATGCTAACGTAACGTAATTATTTCCTCATTAAACACTTTATATAGTTTATATAGGAAGAAATCATATATTTTGTATACTATTTTTTTACTAAGTTTTTCATTCACCACCTTTTTCTGAAACTTTTCATGATGGGTTAGGGATTACCAGGACTTTAAATCTAGAAAGCAATAGAAAGCTAGCAAAGGAACAAGTGTTATCCTGAACAACCGAAACGTACCGAATGTAAAAATGAATCGTCAGGGAGAGATCGGAAGGAAGGGATAAGGAGTGGTGAGAAAAGAAGGATAGACAATTCGTCTAATAGCTAAAAAGTAGTTAAAAAAGAATTACATGTATGCTTTGGGTGGGCTTACTAACAGGTAATTGCCCAGAAGTATATCTTTATAAATTCTATCTTATCTTCTTTATGATTTGATACTGTATAGGTTGTATAGTATTTCTATTTCTTAATTTTATAATGCGCGACTTCGTTGTTAATATGAAATGTGTAAATTGCCTCGCACTACTTAATCTAAAAAATTCGGGCTAAGACTAAGAGAAGAAAGGAGTCTTTGCTCATAATTTAAGCAAGAAAAATATAGGATTTACTTGCTGGTATTCCACATAACATAATAATGACTATTTCTTTCACATGTTTAGGTTGTTAACTACAGACAGTCTCTTGTATTTGCTCTGTTTATGGAAGCGAATAACCTTTCTTTGTTGGTTATTAATTATATATATTATATATCCATTTGTTTGCTTGTTTGTGGGCCTCAATTCATTCAATCAAAATCAATAAGTTATCTATCCCCGGGTTTCTTGTATGGTTGATTTTTTTATAGATACTTTGTACTTTACGGATAGGAGTTCTTTAATAGGATATCTACATACATTATTAGACTTGCTCTACTCTACGACGAAAGATATATGGTAGATTAAAAAAATATAATCAACTCTTAGGTCCGCCTTATTTATTATCTGCACTCGCAGCGAATGCATGAAATAAAAAAGTTAAGAACGCAAAGATACATGTGATGGTTTAATTTTATAATAGCGCACTTAGGCCAAGTTAAGTAGTAGAACAAATACAAGTACATAATACACAACAAACATAAAAAAAATGTCGTCCTAACTATAGAAGGGTCAATTCTTTGTATGCAGATAAATTATTTTATTTTTTTAGTAGATGATAGTTAGATAGTCTACTTTATGAATATATACAATGAATATATACAAGCCTTCTTTTCTAAGACAACCTAGGAGAAATCTAATCTAGCGGAGTCGGTAGATAATATTTTGTTTGTTTAATCCTGTATTACTGAGGAATGGTATATATTAAGATAAGAAAGGATCCTTGTCTGTAAAGGCGTCTTCCTTTATTTGTGGTTTTACTTTATAGTTATGTGTTCCTTCTCTTGAGATATTTGATCTAATCAATGAATGATTAACTTTTCTCTCTAGCTAACTAGCTAATAAATTAAATGCGCTTTCTCCTTTCTTTCTTGTTAGAGGTCCTCTTTCATTAAACATCCAATCTACCAAAGTTATATACATAAATATAAAAACAGCAGTTTACTAGGCGCGGGCACAAAAAAGAAGGACTAGTCTTTTTCATACAATTCTAAAAAGAAAGAACGGAGAGATTTGGCATATTCTATTTTTCATTTGTATCTATTTGTATTTTGTAAAAATTGTAAGAAATAATAACACATATAAATGACCTTTCATTTTCTATTTCGTTCTAGTCTTTACCCCAAAGCAATCAACCCTGTGCTTTCAAAATCTAACTTATCCTGTTGGCTTTGTTTCTATGTCTGTCTCAAAAAGGAATATAGTCCTAGCAGTCTAAATTTAATGTAAAATAGTAATTTTATTGCACCTAAACTACCTTATTTTGTATTTCCTTCTTCTAAAAATCTACTAATGTTTCTGTATTTTTCTTCTGTATGAGGTAAGCTTCCACTAGCATATGAGTCTAGCATGTCAACTTGTAATTTAACCAAGATAGGTTTCGTTTTTGGATCCAAGAAATCTATATTTTTTTTGCTCTATTATTATTTCAAGAAGTGTCCTAAAGTAAAGATAAGAGGAATCCTAAGAAGTATAGTACAACAAAACAACCTTGATTTATAGAAATTTATTAGAGGTAACTGAAAGTAGTAAGTAGAATCTAGTATACTAAATCTTAGATATTAACTTTACTAGTTTACTAGTCTAGATAAGATAGAAGAAATAGCTCGCTGAGTACAATCCTAAATGAAAACATACTTTAGATCGGAGAAAGAGCTCCTCGCGGATAACCTCTAAACATCCCTCATAACAAAAAAAAAATACTCAGTTGTTGAAAGTTGTAGACTATTATAATCATTTATAATTCGTCTTGTACTAAGATCTTGTTAATTATGAATTCTATATTTGGCTATGATTAGCATTTTGTATCTGATCATCCAGTTGTGGATACGATAAAAAAGTACTCCAGCACAGTTATGTTCAGGCGTAAGACTTCTAGTTTTGTAGACAAAAAAAAAAAGTACACATATGACTTAATATAATACCTTGATTCTTAGACTCAAAGAAATTGTTTTAACCACATAGAAAGAGCTTCTAGAAAAAGAAATTGACTTCTTACATACCTTGGAGTTCCCTTGTTACAGTAAAAAGTAATACCGAAACATATGTTATTCATTTCGAGCTCTCATTGCAAATCTATTAGCACCGGCTTAACTAGCATTGTTTAATCACAAGTCAAATGTACACAGAATTTGACAAACATAGATTTATAAGGCGCAGTATAAAATATAATATAGGAGTATCTTAATCTAACAAATAGGAAGTTATAGGTTTTGTACTTTTAAATCCTTCGTCGTGGAAGAGCCATCAAGTTAAATAAGTTAGTAAGCGAAGATTCTTTTAGTCTAGTTGGTAATTTTTCATTACATTAATGGGTACTTAAACTCAGAAAGGAAAGGGTATTTATTCTTATTATGATTTATTTTTTTGTTTCAAAGCACTCTACCATTATAGAACATTATATGCTGATACCATTTGAAATATGAACTACTACCCACACAAAGACAGCTATCATTTCTACCGTTATGACCCACACTCTTTCTTGCACATAGAGATCCATGCTTGTAATACGTAGCTTATTGACTTACTTTACTACACATGTAATAAAAAGTCTTCCTTGTTATAGAAGCAGTTGTACAGTACAGCATGCATAGGCCCTTGTTCCCTTTTTATACATACACTATTTCTGTGGAATACCTCCTTGGTAACAATAAAGAGAGAGAATAATTTACAGGTACCCCCTCCCCTAATAAAAGATTATAGTAATTCATTAAGGTTGGCATTGAAATATCACATGAAATACATACATAAATTGAGACTTATCATACGTCATATAGCACTAACATGCACAGATAGAGACGAGACTGTATACCCATCATATTTAATAAACCCAGATAATGGGGCACTCTGTACACGGCACGGAAATTTCTAGTAGGAGTACCTAGCACAGTTAACTAAAGAACAACCTTAATTATTTGTTGAAGACTTGGGAGTAAAAGTAAATCGGGAAGGCACCCTATTGAGTTATACTTGGATTTTTATAAATACTACTTGTAGTTAGATAAGAACAGAGGCATTCTATATTATTGGTAATGATTCATTTGTTAGAGAAGAATACAAAGCATAAAGACTAGAAAATAAATAATAGACTAAATTAAAGGCTGGAATGTTTAGGAAATACTCAGTTTTTGTAGTTGATAGAGTCCTATCCTAGTATTAAATTTAATGATAATGATGTATTATGTATATCTTCTCAACTAATATTTGATAAGGACTCACAATTAGATCTCCTTAATGCAGAAAATATACTAGAGCTTGTGTAAAGACGACATAGACAGTGTTATAGCTTTCGTGTTTTGTAAGAAGTAAGGAACTAGAATACCCCGTATACTCAAAAGGACTAAGGTGTTTAGAATGTTCACGTGTTGTATTATTAATAGGCTAAATAAATTATAATAGTTTACATACTTGTTAGAGTAAACAATGAAGTACCTAAAGTATCTTTCCTAACTTGTTGAATTTTAATTTAAACCCTAGTCTAAGGTTCATTAACTATTATAGATCTTTATACATTATACATAATTTTTGGTGTTGAGGGTAGGAATTCTAAAGCATTTATTGAAGAGTACCTAATAGTTCGTCGTGCGTTATACCTGTGAAGTTAGTTATCCCTAGCATAAGCATACATAGACATAGTAGTACTTAGAGGTAAAAGTAAAAATACATTATGGCTCGAAAATACAAAGACATATTAGTTGGGAGAAGATTCTATCATGAGTATAAGATGAAAGGAAGAGCATTATTAGAAATACCTTAAATGTATGAAATAACCCTTTGTAAATTTACTCCCTCTTAGGCAAGCACTATGGCAAGTAGTACAACACTATGGATGACTCTTCCCTTTACTATTAAATTCTTAAATGAGTGCCTGTTTCTTTCTAAAGTTCTTAGTCTTCTTAAGTTAAATACTTTGCTGTTCATATATAATTTGTGGGTAAGTCAAAAGATGAACACAATATAACAAGCAAGCGTGGGAAGAAACCATCCATAAGTACTACTTAGAAAGGAATTGACTCCTAGAATAACATATTCCATTTATAACACGTCTCTACAATTTATAAAGCTATAATCATAAAATTGGTATGAAATACTTTACCTTAAATGTCTTTTTAAAATCCTAGTTGAAGGCCTATCAAGAGATAGGTTTGAAAGTAAAGATACTATATTTTGTTATGGTAAGTATTTTGATCACGTAGAATTTATTAGAGAACACTGGGAGTAGACATAACTAACATTAGAATTTAAATATCTAACATAAGCCAGTTATGCCAAGACTATATAACGCATATAGTTTATTTTTCTAGTATATCTAGTAAACCGGCATTAATAAGCTATTCGTGTACTCATTTCTTCTTTAAGGACTTATTTAGTGTTTATAGCTTCTAGTATTTTCTTATACATAAAGATTAATGTCTTATACCTTTACTAATTAGATGTTCTCTTCTTCTTAGATATATGTGCTATACTATGCGTTATATCTTCGTTGCCTTCACTACCTCTCTTTATAATAATTACTCCTATGTTAAGTACACACCATACACATATCTTTTAAATATACCTTGGCGTTGTTGGTGTTGACGATGTATTTGCTAAAAAGGTTGTTCCTTGAGTTTAAATAAACCTTAAATAAAGATTTCGAGGTTTACTGGGCTATTATAAATTATTATGATTTGTTAGAGTACTTATTGTAAATTCACACAAGTTCTATTATAAAAGGTCTTTGTTCGACATAATTTGACTTATATTTCTTTCCTCCAAGTACACACCTTCTATGACTACAAAGCATGCAATGTCTACAAGGTCTACTAAGAAATGAGCTAATAAATACTACTAAGACTCTTATATATTCAGTACATCTTGTATACTTACACCAATAATATTCTATCTAATATAAACGAGTACATAAAACTTATAGTCTTGTAGCTACAAAGAGGTAATACTCTAATAAGTTCTTAAATTCGTTCATACATACCTTGTCTTATAAGTTCCAAAAGAATACCTTAATAAAGGACTTTCTCTTGTTCTAAAATTAAATCTAGTGGGTGGGGCTACTCCATAAGTGTAAAGGTTGAGTCCTATAGTAAATTATCATCATATTCAATTTTTGTAATTTCTAACAAATACTATAATAAGATTAGAGTTAGTCTTATCTAACATAGAAATTTCTAGTAAAGTACATACATAATTTAAACATACAAGGACTTATAAATGGTGAATCTTTTTTTTTATAGAACATAATTGGTTTATACTACACATAATATGTTACCTTAAGCTGTCTTATCTATTACTACTTTTACACAATGCTTGATGTCTACGACGGCTCTTACTTACACACTACTATTAAGTATAGCCTTAAAGGACCCATGCCGGTGGTTTCTTGGTTTTGGTTTATAGAGCAAAGGTAGCAGTTTATTTCTAATACTGTCAGAGTTTTATTTTATGAATGGTGCTTGCTCTTAAGATACACTAACACTTAAGTATAAAATATGAAGTCTTTGCGCAGAACTCTTTGAGTACTTTATTTATACTGTTTAAGCTTCCTCCTTGGGATATTTGCCAGTTTTTCTCTGCTTCCTTTTGCCCTTATTTTATACTTAATTTTTGTGAGCATTTCGCGGTCTATTAATAAAATTAGGTAAGTTCCCCGGTAGAATTTGTGAAGGTCTTTATTATTTAAATAAAGATTATTTAAATAAAGAAAGGTATGGTTTAAGCAATAAACCTCAACTCTAAAGACGCCTATTTTTCTGTGCGAATTGCCAATATAATAATTAAGGATAAGAAAATAAAAGATAAATGATATACTCTATATACTTAATATAGGGCTTAATATAGGGCTTGTTTTGCGTAATTATATAAAATTAGCCCCGTTTGCTTTCTTATTAGCAAAATGAGTGTACACCGGGTAAATTATTATATTTGGTACTCGGTTTAGGTTTTATGGTTGTAATGCGGGTCTTCCCTATTTTAGTATTCCTCTCTACTTACTATAAATATAAAGTAAACTCAAGAATTTGCGGTTTTGACGAGAAAGTATATCCTTTTTTAAAGCAATTTTGTTTGATTATAAGGACAACGGATTAGCTCTAATCTAAGACTTGACTATGCGTATTGTATAAGTACTTATAGCAAAGAATCTACAGGGTATTAATAGGGGGACAACTTCGTGCAAATCTATTTGGTACGTTAGGATAAAAAAAGATAAGGGAAAAGGGAGATATGAATATACACTCACATTCATACATTATATAAATAATAGGTTATGAGCATTTCTAATTGTTCTTACTAGATACACCCCTTGTAAGGTGTATGTTTAATAGAAAGGAAAGTGTGTTTACTCTTATTTCATACTTAGTGTACTTAGGCGAGTTAATAAAGAATACTCATTACATGGATACTTAAATTATGTGTCATAAACAAGGTAAGCAGAGAGATATCCACCTTACAATCCTGCTTCTAATGCAACAGAAAATTCTATGTCAAAAGAGTACGTTATCCCTATATGATTTTTATTTTAGGGTATGGGCTCTTCTATATATTTGAAATACCTTCCTTTAATCATACAACTTGAGGGGTAAAATTATTACAATCATCGTTAGGTAAACAACTAAAAAAGGATATAATATAATACCATGTAGTTATTAAAAATACACATTATAAAATAAAGAAGATAACTGGTTACTTCACGTTAATGCTCTAAGCTACAAATACACAGGTAGAGGATTACTATAATTACTTGGGCGAACAAATACTACTTACTATTACTAATAATTAAAAACTTTCTGAGTCCTCTCTATAGGATATGTTATACTTTTATCTAGAAATTTCTATACTAACTCTATCAAATTATGATGTTCTATAATACAAAGCACAAGGTACTTCTCTCCATCTACGCCTTCATTTATTAAGTAATTTTCGTTTGGTATAAAATCTTATTCTGCAACTACTCTACTATAATTTAATTTAAATTTATATAATTTGATGTATATTGCATATAGAGAAATCTAAAGGTTAAATAATATGAGTTACTAGTATAGATTGGTTCTTATTGTTATAAGTATAAATAAGAAATGCTAACTAAGGAAAGAAAGATTCTTTTGTAAATATGGAATACTCTTTATGTTCTCTAAGTACTCATACGTACGTATAAATGGTTTATGTCTAGCCCTAATAATGACGTTGCTTCGATTCCTCCAAGTGTATTAATAGTGGAATGCCCCCTACTCTTATGAATTTCTTGGTGATCCTTGGTTTAGTCCAATTATGTGCCATATACTCCAATGTTGAATTATGCTATTTTATAGTGTACTCCGTATTAGATTGTGCTTATACTTCCCTCTTTGTTGAATACGTACCACCCTTTGAACTCTATTTTAGGGCATAACTTCTAGGATATAGGTTTTAAGAATTCTAGGTAAATATAAAATAGTATTTAGGAAAGTGCTTACTAAGTTCTATAGATTTATATACTTGTATAATTAAGTTACTTGTGTACTAAAGGATTCTAATTAAATACGTTCTAGCCCTCTCGCCCTTCTCTTGTTCTTGTCATCATAACATAGTCCTAATTTAATGATGTGCTGTTTACTCCTTACTTCCCTTTTGTAGTGTAGGGAAAAAGTATTACTCTTCAATTCCTCTTAATATTCTCTGCGCTCTTACCTTATAGAAATTATAGCATGCCAGTGTATGTACTTCTTAATTAAATCTACCTGTTCACATCTGCCCTTTATGTTATATACTTGGTTACTATCTTTAATTGATGATTTGCACTTCACATACCCTCCTATACTTAAAAAGCCTATCTCTTATTTTTTCTTTAAGACGTAGCTATATAGAATTATGATCACCAAACCCTAGCATATAAGGAATCGAAACGAATTAGGGTAAACTTTTTAAATTTATACTAGGCGTGCAACAACATATGCATGTGCATTCCTATAATTTCTTTACGAATTATTTCTTGCCTTATACACTCGCTACGCAGCATGATTATTCATTTTTTTTAGGATTTGACACGTTTTTTTCTATAGAATAGAATGCGCATACCTATGATGTTATTATATTGATAGGTTATTTATTATAGGATAGAATATTGTACTTAATTAGATGTGTGTATACTCGATTATATAATTAGGATATAGGAGTAAGTTAATTGTAAAAGATGTAAAAGAAAAGAACATAACTCACTAGGTATTTAAACATATATAAGGACACTGAAAAAATACTATACATAATAAACATCATATAGTAGACTAAACTACTTTAGTAGGGAAGAACCTATATCATCATTCTTTTAATTATTAATTTAGGGCTTCCTCCATTTCTTACTACTACACGAGTTCCTATCTTTTTGTATACCTCTCTTGTCTAGCTAATAAGCGTATATGTCTAAAATTTCCATTTTTAATATTTATGTTTCAAGGCTAGCACTTCACACTACTATACAAAAGGGACTTCCTTTAAACAAGTACTACATTTTTTTATTTTATATGGAGGAATTTAACTTGACATTACCTGCCCTTTCTTTCTATATTACATATGTTATATAAATCTACTAGAGGGTAACTCCTGTATTCTATCTATGTTCTTAACTATACCGTATACTTTAATTAGGTAATAATTTGTGACATAACATACTTACTTGGCTAATTTCTAATATAACTAGATAACTAAGTTGTAGTGTAGGCTTTTAAAGTAGACTTCATATAATAAATTGTAAGGGTGTACATGTACTCTTTTCTTGGTAAATGATTTTACAGGGGTTATTTCCTCACCAATACGCTTCTTTATATTTCCTATACTAGATATACCTATGATTTTATATAATCTTGCCCAAGAATTCTATACTAAGTCTTTTCGTATGCATGTATCCCTTTGTACTATGCTAACCTCTTAATTATATTTGTGATCATACACCCTTAATGAATGAGCATGCCTTGAAGATTTTATTTCTATTCGTAGCTCATAGTTATTAGTGGTTTAAGTAAGGAATATTCTATTTTACTCTTAGTGCTTTAAAATGTGTATATACAAGTGTATTATAGGATAAGTAAAAATAAATAAATACTTAGAATAAATTAAAGAAAGATAAGAGAGCCCTTCCTACTACCCAAAGCATATGCAAATCCTTTCTTGTTATTTGTTACCTTAAGATGTATACGTTATTCCCTTTACCTATTCTATTTGCACTCAACAAAACATAAGTAAATAGAACAAATAATGTCTTATAAACCAGGATTCCCTTAACAACGAGATTTATCCAAGATAGATTTTAGGATATGATGTTAGTATATGCCAAGCTAAGTTAAGTTAAGTTATACGATGTAGTACTTTAGTTTAGGATGTAAGCTCTTATACCCACCGATTTCTATTAATTTTTCAATATATTTTCTTTATAACTTAGTTTATATTGTTATAGGCCCTTCCCTTATATCTTATGTAACACCTAATATAGCAAAAGAGTTAATATTTATGTTGTGAAGAATGTATGTAATCTGTCCAATCAATATTTAAAGAAGTTAGAATACCTTGTAAAGTACCCAATTTATATAGGCGTTAGCTAAGTAAGGTGCCCCCTTTTTTATTTTTGTGAAATATTCTTTCCTATTCTAAGCATGCCTTACAGGAAAAGTTTAATGGGATAAGAGAAATCTATTGTGATATAATATTGTATGTTTACTAAGATACCCTAAATATATCTAAGTGGTTACTTCTTAATTTGTTCTACCCAATGTTCTTGGCATTTATTCCCTACCTTTCTATTGTTCTAACTTTATTTTATAGACTCTACCCTATGCTTATTCAACCAATCCTTACTAAGCGTTGTACCCCATTCCCCTTTATTTTATAAACTTTGGATAATGAGGTGGCTTTGGTTCAGTTAAGTAATGATATAATAGATAATAAGCTAAATACGGGAATTTTTTACTTAACTTAAGGTTGTATTACTTTTACTTTTCTTCTATAATGGCTTACCATAGCTTATGTTGCCTATACTAATTATAATGAAGTACTTGTTAAACTTTCCTCCTTTTCCTAAGAGTTGCTTTATAAAATATAAGATAAGTAATATAAGTCTAACTACTCTACTAATAATATATCTTAAAGTTATGGGTTACAACATCGAATATACCTCACTGGGTGAACCTTGTTTTATGTGAATGGTACTTTATATCAACTACGAAGATAGTAGGATAGGAAGAGCAAATTCTTGTTTATGGATGTAGTAACCCAAAGAGAGACAGGTAAAATTATTTCAAAGACCTCATGGATAACCTTATAGTGAATGAGTACTCCAAAAAGTTTTTATTAAAGGGGGTATAGAGTTCTTCTTTAATGGAACTGATATGGGAAATACACAATTTCCTTCTAAGTTGTATCTACTAATATAATGTACAATGTAATCAAAGTCATATTTTTCTCTACTCCCCAACATCTCTTTTCTTATTTCTTAGTTTTATATAATAAGTGTTAATAAGTGTACCATTATTTAAGTGTACCTTACTAAGCAATCTCTTTATTAGGTTATAAATTTTTATATAGTGTTTAATAATTATAGATTGAAGTTATTTCACGAAGGAATCCTTACAAAGAGTATTTTTATTTTCAAGTGTATACCAATAATGTATTTCTAAGACAATCCTTTTTTATTAACTGCTTTATTTACATAGCTTTTGCATTTTCCCAGGCTTTTCCTTATCTACTAGCTTCTATCTTAAGAACCAAATAATTTATTTAAGCAAATACTATACAATTCTTAACATTAAGTAGTAAGGGATGGAGCTATAGTACACAAATATAGGACTAAGTAAGAAAGGGACTTCATAATTTCTCAATTCAATACTAAGATAATTTACCTTAGAGTTTTATAAGTTAGTAATGTTACTTCTTCTTTGCTTCGGTTACATCACATAGTTTTTCTTATAGGTAGTAATAGTGTATCGTGCTAATTGCCTAATTGCATACACATGTTTGGTATATTTCCTTAGAGTAGCTTATAATTTAACCAGCCTTGTCAGAGTCTAAAATAGATGGGGTTATATTTCCACACAACTCACCAGTAATTCCTTTAAACACAAAACATGAAAGGTAAAAGGGTAGAGATTGACTTCAACTCCAGATTTATTTTTATATAGTATGCACTGCCCCATTATATACTAAGCCATTAATAGATTATAGGAGATACCTTCCAAAATACTTGTTTATAAGAAAGAGCGGCCTTATAATATGATACTAACTTCTAGACTTCCTCAATTGTATATGATATGCACTTACTACTAACTATGAGTACTATATACATTATGACTTACCTTACAAAACATAATAAACAAGTCTTTACTCTCTTAAATTGTATATCTTTATAGTTCTATTTCTAATACTTCACGAGTTATACTTCCTATATTATGCTTTACTTCTTCACCAATATAAATTTATATTTATAATTAACTGCATGCTTTCTTAATCTTACTTAGTGTTTTCTTCATATTAGATATATAAAACCTGTAGAATTCTACCCCTGTGTGTACTAGTTGTCCTTTATACTTTCTCCTTTCCAGGCATATCATCTTTACTAAACCAATTATTTCCTATACTATCTCGATGTATACCTTAACCCTTAAATTGAGGAAGAAAGAGTACCCAGAGTAAGGATGTATAGAACCCATTAATTTAGTAATAGTTAAGAATAATATATTTCCACCAAGTATTTAGTATACCCATATAATCACCTTTGTTGTGTATAGAGTCCTTCCATATTTATACCCTTAGTACTTACACTTGCTCCCTTATTAGATCTATACTTTTAAGGACTCTTCCCTTAATATACCTATAACTCCCACGCATTTGTTGGAATGTTACTATGAACCCCTTAACTAATCCAAATTTATGGTATATGCTATATTTGGTACTCCATACTATGATACTATATTTGTGAATATTCATTCTACTCTATGTGTTCTATACTACTAAGTTATAAAGTTATGTACTTTTGTGATGTATAAACAATGCTTATCTTATAAAGATGACTTATATAAAGTTTATATAAAGTAATTAGTTCTAGCTACACTAAGTAAAAGATTAATTTATAATTATATATCTCAAAAAAGGGAAACTCTCTTCTATTCCATTTAAAATTTACTAGGTACTTTTTTTTATAAGGCATGCTATATAAAAAATAAACTTATGTTTAGGATAGGAGAGATCTATAGTTCTTAGCTCTTTTAGTGTATATGAAATAAAATATGCGTGTACAATTCATAGTTAAGGCCTATACTTGGTAGAGTTTCTATTATAAGTTCTTATCCTTCCCTACTTTTTTCATAGTGAATAATGCTTTGTATGCTTATACTATAATACATAAATATAATACATAAATGAACTCTTAATACTTGTTATAATTGTACCCAGTGTTCTCTAATATATTTCATGGCATCTCTTCTTTGGTGTTTACTCTTTATCTTCCTTTCTAGCTCCTATAAATTCATTTTGGTTTCCTTTTATACATAGTTTGTCTTTTAGGTAATATACATAGAAAGGATATTGCATACGTAGATTAGAGCTGTTGGAAGAGAACTAACCTTATTTTCTTACTTAACTTTATAAATGAATTACTTAGTAGAAGAGTATAGAATTAAATCACTAGAAATTAAATACTAGCCAAGAGGGATGCAACGTACCTAGGTCTTATAAATGTTCTGAAAAAGGAACTCCATTACCCATTAATATATCTATACATAAGATTAATATCTATACAATACATAAGTAAGTTACTCGTAGTCATACATGTAACAATTACTCCTACATCTTGGTTTTGTACATCACAATTTGGAAGTCTTACTCTGTTGTCTTTACATTTCCTCTTTTCTTATTTGGCTAACTACTTACACAATAGGGTAGGGTTTAATACACTTTACATTGTTAGGTATAGAAATTACTAAAGTTAGAAGGGATTCTTATATAGATTTCACAACAATACTAATAAAAGATGGTGTATGTGTTTATTAAATAAATTACTTTGCAAGGAAAAAAAGAACATACGGGGAATATAATATATATATATATATATAATACTAAGTCATAAGTAAATAGTTGAAAGGTAAGCACTATATTATAAAGTAAGAGGCAGCCCTTGTTTTCGTGTACTAGTTCACTATGTATTAAGTATACTTTATCTAAATCAAAGTAAAGAATCAAAGCTAAAATAAAAATTCTTAGGTAAATTCTAGGTAACACATATAAGGTAAACAAAGTATCGTGTATAAGAAACTACAATACTAGGTAAATAATCACTAAGTTAACTACGTGTACTTAGCTTCACATCACACAATAAAATCTTTTCTCGGTAGTCATAGAAATGTTAAAAAATGTATAGGAGTATTAAAAATATGCGTACTTACAAGTCTACTTAGTTACTTAGGTATAGAGTCAGAAGTATTTGGTGTAATAATATTCTCAATAGGGCCTAAAATAAATGAAATAAATATAAGAGAAGTGCTTAAGTAATAAACCTATAAATAAGATATGAAGGAATACCCTATTATATAAGTATTCTTTTAAGACATGCTTACTTTTTGGTTCCTGTAAAACTTATGCGTGAGAAGTAATACATATATTTTTGTCTTAGAATCTATTTCTATCTTTGTGTACTATTGCTTATAAATGAACTATACTAATGAGGAGAGCTTAGATATATACTAAACATGTATGAACTTAACCAACCAACTTAGAAGGATTCTTCCAAGATTACACAATAAAGGACACTTAGAGTATTTAGTATACATAGAACACTCTCAAGCTATAATGAATTATAATAAATAAGATAGGTGTTAACTTGCTTCCACTATTTCTAAGTACTTGCTTATATAAAAATACTACACTTGATAGGTTAGTGCACCTAGTCATAAAAAAGGGGGTCTTTTTATGAGTTCTAAAACCAACATATTTCATTCACAAATTCTTCGTTTACTACACAAAAGTAATCCTTTCGTTTCGCAAGCAACACTTTTTTTCATCAGTATACTTCCCCGCAATAACTCAGAACTTAGTATATAATCTATTTTGTAATACTCGCACATACTTTAATTAATATACTTTTTTTTGAATGAGGAACTAAGGAAAAGTCAAATATACCTGCCACTAAGCGCGAGCGGGTCCTAGAATATATATGTGCTCGTTCAAATTTTAGATCTTATAATGATAAGGAAATTACCGAGGTAAACTAGGCCCTTCTGTTCCAAGCCAATTTTCTACTCAAGCTTATTATTATTTTTATTTTGCGGTATGGAATATAAGGCCAAGTTCTCTGACAACAGTGAGAGAGGTCCATTTGCACAAGAAGCAAGGAAAATTGTCTTTGTTATACATACAGAGAAGGAGTTCTTCATAAGACATTTCCCTATTATCTTGCCATTATTACTACATAGTATACCTACATGGTGAGTTAAGGTGTTTCCTACCTTCCTTTTCACCTATAATCACTGAATCTACTTGGCAATGAATATTTTCTAATAACCCGTATCTCTTTCTTTTCACTTCCTATACTTAAAAAAATGTTTGGGTACCTTATTTAAATAAGCGCGTTGTGTTCTGGTATTCTTTCTTGATACACTATACTATATAATAGGCTGCGTAAAGAATAAAAGGTTGTCTTGTTATCTTTATTTAAGTAGTCTTGGTTTGAGTTTTTATTCATAATTAATTTCACGCGTGTCTAGCAAAAAAAAAAAAAAAAAGAATTAAAGAACGGTACAAAGTATTACTTGCCCGGAAAAATCCATAATGAATTGAAATTTGCATATCCTAAAATTTCCGGCGGAGAATATAAGAACTTATCCTTGAATATTGGTAGAGACTTAATCTTATACTTCAATGCATCAAACTTGTCTAGGTTAACAAGCGATAAAATCAGGATCAAAAATGGAATATTACCTAAGGGTGCCTTATAAGTACAGTCCTCTCATGAATTGAAATCAGCTGCTTTGATCACACGCACAGATCCCTTATTCTTTGGAATTCTAAATGCTATTTAAGGTAAAGAATTATTTATATTACTCTTCTATATATTATATATATATATATAAATCTATATATATATAAATATATTATTATTATAACTAGTTAATCCTAAAGCCCTGGTGCAGATCTATCAGAGGAACATTTATAAAAAGGAAGACACTAGACACTATATAATATGGAATAGTTCCTTTACTTTTTAATAGTTATACTTTCCATGTTCTATACCGAGTTGTCCTACAAAAAAGCTAAGTCATTTTATTTATATCTTCCTTTTTTAGTGATTATTCTTTGAGTTAACATGATTATTACAGACCTTCATAAGAAATAAGGAGTTCTTTATAAACCAAGAAAGAATAAAAGTGCATGTAAAGGAAAAAAGGCATAAATTACTAGGTTGATTTATATAAGTTGTTGATACGTCATTATGAAGGAATTACCCAAAATTAGAAGATGGCATCATAGATTTATTTGTAATAATTTTATTTGTAATAGATAATTTTAGTTAAATTAGCTTAAGATTCTATCTATCCACATTAATAATAAGGATTAAAAGAATCTATTTTCTCTACCATCCATCCTTAAGTAAGTAAACTATTATACGCTTATAGTACAGGAAAAGATACTATAATAAAAGAATACTCCACAGGACTGTTCTTCTATCCTCATGCCTAAGTTCATACTTTAACACGCGTTCTTGTTTCATTATTGAAGTATTTTAACAATTTAACAATACCGCAGTATATTATATTATATTATTGCATATTCCAGTATAACTTCTCTCTTTTTCTATACATTGAGAGTAGTGACATAGAATACCATTCACCTAGAAGACTCCTAAATGAAATGAATTTTTATTAAAGTAGATAGGTAAATTTGGGTAAGGAAACACTATATATAAATTATTTATTATACTTCATTTGCATGGAAATACCCAGGCCTATATGCACAAAATTCGACAAATAACAGGTATTAGGGCTTTCTTTGGATTGTAAGAGTTTTTAAAAGGTCTGCATCATACATATGAGTGTCAACATGATTCATTTATTTATAAAAGATTATACACAAGATTAAAGGCTGTTTTTAGAAGTATATACATACAACATTAAAGAGCACGTCTTTCTTATAAGCCAAAGTATTAAACATATGAGCTTTTAGACTATAGTTCCTTACTTAAATTATAAAACCCGCAATTGTCTTATTATAGTACAAATTAAATTATAGTTTTTCAATTAGTTTTGAAGAGGTTCTTATTAAAATTAAAAGTAAAGAGGTTAGTTCACGAATAAAGTTATTAGTTATTGTGATTATAAAAATATAGCGTAGAAAATGAATATTACTCACGCCTTGTTATTGTTATTGAAGGTCGTTATGCGTCATTTATAAGATTTGATTATAACTATTTTTTATTTTTTAAGATTTTGTCTAGCTTTGTCTAGCAAAGTATATGAAGAATATTAAAGTAAGAGAACTTAAGAAAGAACAGTATAAAACAAAAAGGAATTCTTAATTGTGATTCTAAGAACTTGTTGTAGTAAGACACTTTCTTGGTAAAATAGGTTGTTGAAGTAGACTTCTATCTTCTAGGTATACTTACTGCATAACGACTAAGCACGGAGAATATTGGTCCATCACGTAATAATGAAAAAAGAATAGATTTCTATGTATTATGCACACTTTATCCTTTAGTGTATACGGAATCTTTACTTACTTTTATGCGTACCTACTTTCTCTGGGACACTTCACTAATGAACTATTTATGTGGAACCTTAATGATTTCTTAGTTAAAGTAAATGAATTTCTTCTCTTTGTCAAGGTTGTATCAGCTGTTTTTTTAAGTTTTTTTAAAGAAGACTATACTTATTATGAGAAGTCCCTAGTAATAAGTCAACGCTGATAAGGTACTACTCCTCTTTTTTCTTTACTTTCTGTGTACTTTTTTGAATTTCTTACAAACTCTTCTAAGGTAAATGACTAAATCCTCCAGTTGACTACTGGCGAGCAAGCAATCAACTTTTAACTTTATTTTTTTATATAGTAAATCTTGAAAACGTAGGTCTGTCGCCTAGGGAGCAGTCGACTTTTAGAAAATTTAATTTATAGTTAGAATTTAGAAAAACGACTTTCTCCTTTTTGGCAACCACCGACTTGTCAACTTTTTGTCTACCGGGGGAAACGTGTCCAAAATAGACCCAAAACGAGTACTTTTTTACAATTTCTCAATACTTTGCATGTACAAATGTATATAGGTCGGTTTTGCCTAGTGAGGGCATGTAATTTTTCAGAAAAAGGATACTCACCTATACTAAAAGTAAGTAACTTGTATTTTACTAAGGAGGGCACATTTCTTTTTTTAGTTGCTAGGGAGAAAAGCATGAATTCTTATTTTACTTAAATAAACAAGTCTAAGTTTTCAATCTCGGATAGTACATATATGGCAAACTATGCTCGCTCAATTCTATTTGGGTTAACCTTGTTCCTTTCGGTGCAAAAAGTATGCATGCGTAGAGTAATACAAAAATAGATCGTGATTCAAAAAGGTTTCCCTTATTCCATCTTTCTGGGTTTACTCATTTGGTGCAATTAAGTATTACTTTATAAAATCCAATTATTTCCTATACTATGCTCAATTATATTATTTATGATAGCAATAACTTTCTACCTTTTTCTATTTTATTTGTTTACTTTGCTAGCTTTTTTTCTTTCTTTTCATTTGTTAGTTTGGTTGGCATAGAATAAATACGGGGTGTACCTCCTGGTTCTCTTAGTATAGAGTTAACTCCTAAGAACATACGTTTCCGGGTGTCTAAAATTAAATCATCTCTAGTATTGATTATGCGTGTAGATATACTTTTCATAACAACAGCGTAAAAGTTCCATAAGGTAAAAACTATAAAAAGTAATTTATAAAAAAAAAAAGGACTGCATTATACTATCCATTTAGGTAATCACTTAAGGTAAGCAATTTATTTCTAAGGCATCTACCTATTAAATAAAAGTATAAAGTGTAATGGTTATAAAGAAATATTCATGCAGGGTACTAAAAGAATACGAGCCTTGACAAAATAATATACCTTGATATGATAAAATAAAGTAATATAGTTTAGAGTAAAATGGATTAGATCTCTTTGGTTGTATTCTATAAGTGCATTATTCATTGAGTATTTAATTTGTATATACCTATGAGGAAGTCCTTATATTATCCTATACTTTTTTTTAGCCTGAGAAGAAGTAATAGAACCTTATGTTTATGTTAGCTTTTTATACTTTCCTTTATCCTAGCTCTACCTTATATATATATTGGAATTGTTGTTTATTAGTGCCTCTCTTCTAACGTATTTATAGATTCTAAGTGAAATATATGTGTAATACTTGGTACATCGTAAATATAATTAATTATAGTATGAAAGATCTCTGAAAAGTATAGAAGGATTATAAAGATAAAAAATGAAAAGGATATTGGAGAATAGCTAACAACATAAAAAGTAAACAAATACAACCTGAGAAGAAAACCAAATGCATACATATTAACTTACACTTATAAGACTTAGTGTACAGAGTAAAATATAGAGTAGAGACAACTAAACGCTGGATATTTTTAAACTATATGAACTATATAAATTTGTATAGATACTTACAGAGCCTTCTTCCTTTTCTAGATACTATACTATACTTCAAATAATTGGATGCCAAAACTATATCTAATATAATGGGTGTCCCTTCCAAGAATTACCTCTTCTCTTTATAATATAATTATATTTATGCCTTATTATGTATTGCTTTATGTACATTGTCAATATTAGGCTAGCTTCTATTTCATTTTATACTTATATTATATTTTCGAGTCCCGAAAGAATTCCATTTCGCATATCATATCACAAAGCTACTAGTAAACTAAGTAAGTATAGAATTTGGAAAGGTTAGATCGGTTAATATAAAAAAGTTATTTAGGAGAAAGACTTTACATGAGTATAGTATACATATACAAGATGATCCTTATAGTAACAACAACAACAAGCTGGGATTGGAAATATAATAGTTTACGTAGGTAATAAGGAAAGGGATAAAAGAGAAAAATAAAATATACTATGTATGGATTTTGTAGTTACTTTACTTTGGTTAGAGACAATAAAGGTATACGTTGAATATTGAATAGTGGTTTTTACTCCTCTTAGGTGAATTATATAGGCAGAGGGAAGAGACTTATACATAATAAACTTCTCTAACAGCATAGAATAGGATTATAAGAACCAAGATAAAACTAGGAACATATTAGACTCCTTAAGTAAGTACCTATAGAATCCCTTTATATTTAGTCTTCTTCCACAACCGACGTTTTATTTTAATTACTATAAGTGTTACTAAGTCAATCAAGGACTAAAGAAAGGGTACGGCCTCTCAATCTTGTTTAGAACCTATTACTATGCATGAGTACTAGAGATAACTATAAGGTATAAGGAAAGGGTTTTTATTTAAGATACTTTTCTATTTAAATCAAAAAAGCAAGTATATGAAATGTTATATAAAACTATAGGTGTAAGATAGGGTTAATAATTAATATAATGTTGTTAGAATTCTACAATGAATGTTCTCTACATGGATAAAAATTTATAGGTGTTTATTTAAGCAAAGTACAAATAAGGTATACTCGTCTTACATCTTAAAATATATTTGTTGAATAAGGAGAACTTGTAGTAGCTTACTTATGAAAATGAAGTTATATAGAAGAGGTGTCTCTACTAAGCGTAAAGTACATATAGGATTGGTTTAGAGCTAAGACATAGAAACATTCCAAAATTGATTGATGTATATTAAAGATAACTTATAATACAACGAGATAATAAAGATCCTATATGAAAGAAAAAGACTCCATTCCTACCTATCTAGATATACTATAGTTGACTACTTACTTGATTACATACCAAAGAGTACACGTTTGCCCTAATGCCGATGTATTTGCTTTTATTCAATTTACCTAGGAGTTCTAAGAGTTGTGTTTCATTCTATAGATTCTATAATATTATAATATATTTATAAATCTTTTCCTCTGCCCAATACTTTATAATAAGGTACTGCTTTGTATACATATGCTAATGAACCAATACCAAAGAAGGTGGATTGTTAAGAATATTCTACTTTGATGAACTTATGCTAGTGATTATGTTGGAGGGAAATAATCTACATTTGATAATACTTAATAATAAAAGATAAGATCTCTTAGAAGGGATGCATTATAAAATACTATGTACGACTAAAAATAATAGCCCTCATGCAAGGGAAATATAACAAATAGGTTCCTCTATAATAAATGTTGTGATATACTCTAAAATAACTCTTAAAGTAAGGTAAATACTGTGTAATACTATGCTCCGATTCTAACCTACAAGGCAATTTTCTTATATAAGGACAACTACAACTAAATGAACTTTTAAAAATTACTATTTGCTATGTACTATATTTACCCTTCTAGTTCTACTTGGGTTTCTTTCTTCCTAGATAATAATTGCTTGCATATACTTTTTTATTTACTAGTTGCTACTTAACGCGTTCTCTATGAATCTAAGGATTTTCCCTCTATTTCTTTGTAAGTGTATTGCAAGCATAATTCTAACCAAGTTATATATATAGTTTAAATTTTTTTTAATTTTAAGACTATGTTCTATCTTACCTTATTAAGTCTCTATTAAAACTATGTTGTATATTTCATATATATATTTCTTAAGTATCGTACCTGATATATGAATATTATATTATTTACTTACAAACTAATATTATCTTATTTAATTTGACATAGACATAGACATAGTAACTACTAAAACACCTAAGTACTTTTCTTTCTTTCCGTATACTATATTTCTATAGTGTGCTTTCTTACCTACCCAATTCTATCTATAAGTTACAAGCCAATTATTCTAAGAGTTATCTACCAAAGAATAAGGATTACGAGTAAGATGTCCTTCTAACTTACCTAACCCAAAATTATATACTATAAAATCTAATAGAACTCGTCTAACCAATAGTGTACGTGTCACAAAGAAAGTATAGTGAGCTAGCTATGTATTAACCAAAATGAAATTGATTAAAATTATAAGAATCGTAAAGAATTAAGAGAAAGAAATAATATAGAATTCAAAAAATGTTGTAGTTTATATATAAGTTCGTATGCATATTACCTAGTTATTATGTAGCAAGCTAGTATAGTAGTAATTCGAGAGTAATTCCTTAAGAATCAAACACAAGAACACAAGTAATAAAATCTATGGCATAAGAAGTACATACACAATATAAACACGAGAAAAATATATATGAAGACAATAACTATTGAGAGCAAATAGAGGAGAAATGACACTACATTTAATAAATATTTAGTATACTATAGATAATAGATAAATACAAATTACTTAGGTAAGGGAAGTAAGCACCACTATGAAATCTTCATGCTATAGTATAGTATAGTATATGCTTTGGTAAGAATACATTACAACACTACATAATTTTACTAATAAGTCTTTCAAGGAAGAGATATTTACTACGAGGTACGTGATACAACATTTAATTAATTTATATAATTTAATTAATTTATATAAATAGAAACATAAACTAGAAGTTCTTGGATTTATAGGCTATTTATTTATTACTTGGCTTATCTAGGTAGTGCGATCTATTATATAATTGGTTAGGAAAGAAAAGAGAGAAATAGGAAGGGTGGTAATTTCTCAATGTCTAATAAATAATATAACATGTGCCGGGTCTAGTTCTAAAATAAAAGTGTTATGTACGTATGCTTTGAAATAACCTTAAAATGTATAAATTTGTATAGGAACAAGTATCTCTGTAGTAATTGAATTAAGTAAAATAAGAGCTAGTTAGTTAAGTTAGTATTGGTGTATTATATGTGTATTGTATAAATAGTAGGAATAAAAGAAATTCATATATGTCTATGATGTAGTATAAATGGGAGTAACTCTAGTATAGACTAGTATAGAAGATATAGTAAGTGTCTATCATCCATACCTTTTATAAGCCTTTCCTTTTTTGCTAACCTGCCCTATAAAATTATGTGTCGAAGTATAACTTATGTTTTTTCCACCTCCTTTCTTTATATTTGCATTTAGAAGTCTACCTTTGTCTGTCTTTGTTAGCAATATAAATTCCATTATTGAAGTACTTATCACTTAGATAATTTGATATAGAATCTAGTAGTTAGAAATGTCTAGAAATTTATATAGAATTTGGGAAGTATACCTTATACTAGTTAGGTTTACTGCACATAAAAGTTCCTTACCAAGATTAAGTTACCCTTATTTAATTTAGCTTACCTTTAATTTAGCTTACCTAAGTAATATGAGTTCTACCTTATCTATTCTCAAAGTAATTTACATTCTTTACTATATATAAATAAATAATAAATAGGTTTATATGTATTCTGGTATACTTAATGTTTTATTCATGCCTTCCCTTTTTGATTAAATATTTAAGTATTCTAACTAAAATCTACATACATGCACGTAATGTTTCTTTCAATTAAAAAGGTTGGTAGTATTATAGAATTTATTTAATCCAACAAAAAAAGGAGGCATGAAAAACAGTCTTAGAAAAGAACAAGGAACTATACTCTTTAATAGGGTATTATAGATAAAGAAGGCAACCATGATTACATTTAAAGTTGTAAAAAGTTGTATATAGTGGAACTCTAGCGAATATTATATAATTACGTTTCTCTTTACTTACCTTACTTTATAGGTTCTATATACTGGGTCAAAGCACTAGTCATTCCTTATAAATTATCATAAATTATCTAAGCATACTTTACAAGAGAGATGGAGTACACTACTTCATATATTTTTAACGAACTCGTGTCTCACTTACATTATTTCACATATCATTTTTTCACATATCTAGTTTACCTGCAAAAGAAAATGATTTCTTCTATCATAAATAACTTTTCTACTTTAAATCTTTAAAACTCATTTATACTCTTCTGTTATTCTCTTATTTTTTTTGTTATTGTACGCCCACCTATGCTGTCTGTGTCTTCGAAGTACTTTTTTTTTATACTTGATTAAACAACTATTTCGGATGCTATTGAATGAACAAGTATGTGCCAATATAGAGAGTTAAAAGTAAGGTGCAGTACTTAGGTTCTAGCTCATAGAATAACGTAGCCAATATTTGTTACGTATATAAACGTATTATATAAAAATATTGAATGTGTTGTAAACTTCTGTTCTTGTACTATCTCTTACTATTTCTCTCCTCCGATTTGCTTACAACACAAGAGAGAAATCAACCGTTTGGTACTTGCTGCAACGCGAAGTTATTTCTACTTAGCGAGGTTTATAAGGCACGAGTCATTCATTCATTTATACCCATTATTTTGTGTCTGTTCCATCTAAGAGGTAATAGAAATTCTAATATTTTATTTTGGACTGTGAGTGGAGTTCTTTACGAATATATGTATATACGCGAATGTTTTGTTTATACTAACTTATCCTTGTTGACTTTAAATTTAAGTTATATAAAGAGGAATTGCATGCAAAAAGTCTTTGAACAAAAATAAAGTAGATACACTTTCGATCTTACGTGTTTACTGCTGATACTAAACTACCCGAAAGAAAGGAAAAAGCTTATACTTCCATCATAAGATTAACTAGGATTAGAAAAATGTTAGATAGAGTACACATTTACACCCCTCGACGATAGAAATGGAAAAGGAAGTGGGTAGTCTTATCTTAGAAAGGTATTTTGTTAATTAAAGAAAAGAAGAACATCCTAATACATCAATGAACTTACTTTACTCTAAATAAGTTGAAAGTGGTATACTTAGTTCTTGACATCACACATTATATGATATATGGAAAATATTGATTGTTTCGAGTCTACGTTTACTTGGAAGTAGAAATTACTCAGTCTCGGAAAAAAATGTATACAGCATTCCCTTCTCCTTTTTTTTTATAGTGTACAACAAACTGCCTAGATAATTCTTAATTGTGTATTAAATTAGGTACTGATCTATTACTCCTGTTTGTTGTTCTACTCTTCTTAGTTTTTTTTAGGTGTAATTATGTGCGAAAATGATCTTCTATATACTTTATTATATCCTTCGCTGCCTTTTGAAAGTCATTCTTTGTTTGTTGTTTTTCTCCAATTTATAATTTATTGTATACAAAAGTATTGTATAAATGCTATGCCTATTACCTACCAATCTCCTTTGGTGGGAATATAGATTAAAAAAACATTTCAAATGATTTAATACAGTTCTTAGAGTCAAGGGATGCGGGTACTATAACACACGACTTCTGCTTTATTTCAATATACTTTCTTTCATTCAAATTTGCAGCTCTAAACATTTATACGCTCATTGCTAATAGCGGAGGAACTACTCTATCTGGAAATATTATGGGACTACATGGACTTTTTTCTTTTCATCCATTTCTGCCTCTTCTCTTACTTCTATATCGTATAAGAAAACAATCACCCCTGTTTGGTGCAACACTTCTTTTTGGATTCTCATTTGTATCTAAGTCGTCGCGATTCTATTTGTTGGTAGTTAAGTAACGATTAACAATCTAGGCATGCCTTTGCTTTGTGCTGCGGCCTTCTTTTCTCCTTCTGAATACGACCGAAGAATACTAACAAATGTCAACGTTTCAGTATTTTCTTGATTTACTAGAATTGCCTACGTATAAAAGGCAGAAACATAACCAAAACAAATACTTAATTGGCTCACAAGGAGAACATGAACATTATAAATATAGATCAAAATGCAAATTCTACATAATCTACTAGGTGGTTTAAAGAAGTAAGATAACAATCAACACGTATATATATTCATTATTTTTCTTTTCTAGTAAAACTTATAGCAAGTTATAGAATGCTACTTACCTCTTAAATATCTTCTTAAAGTAAGGAAAACACTGTTTGTTTTAGTTTTACTTGAAATTTTATTTGAAAATTATGGTTGTTTGTTATCGGTGAGATCAGTGAGAATTAAAATATACCAAATGTATGACAAACCCAAATTCTTAAGTCAACAATTTAAGTAGCTTATAGATGAGATTGAGATACTTCTAAAGTTGTTCTAAAGATTATAATGTCTCGTTATACCAGGCAGTCGCAGTAAGACGTGTTTACATAATTTAGGTTTTCTTTTTCTCTTCCCGGCTTGCTTGTTTCTGTATTCCTATTTCTATGGCATAGATATAATTTACATTTATTTACCTTGTCTTATAGTAACTATCGCGGAAAAATACACATGCTACCGAAGTAAAATTGATAGAGCTTACATTTTCCTATACGAAGTATCAAGAATTCACGAAAAATGACTCTTTTTCTATCCAATTTCAGTACTTTTACTAAGGAAACTTAAAATTTGATACTTCGGGCATATCCATTTTTTTGAAAAAAAAAGTGGTCAAATGAAATTCCTTTAGTTTTAATATATGATCCAAAAAATATGAAAAGTTACTCTAAGCTATCTATGTATGGGTCTAGACCATCTTTTTCTTCCCTTCATAAGCAATACTGAAAAACAGAAAAAGGATTAAATGATCAATTTGACAAGAAATGTTTTTACTTTGCTTTGAAGAAAGCTACGTTGATATTATTATGAGATATGAGAGGGACTGCTTGCTTACTTTTAAATTATTCGCTTCGGTTAGAAAGAACCCATCCACCCATACAAGTTTTTAGATATTTCTTCAAAAAAGGATCACGAAAAGTAAAAGCTCTATTTCTCGCCAAAACAAGCATAGATTCGAGAATTGAATTACTACAGCCATAAAGACCATGACCAAGCGTATATTTTCATACTCTTGCCGCAAAAGGAAAATAGAAAATATTCTTAGATTAAACGTCATTCTTACAATTATTCTTAAATTAAAACACTTTAAAAAATAGGCAGAGAAAGTTAAGAAAAGTTGCAAAGATATAATTCCAAGTTGAAGACACCAGGACATATAACAGGATAAGTTCCTCAAGAATGAGTAAAAATATATAAATAGCAAATAGTATAAAGGGTAATCTTTATTATTCCAGTCGCACCAGTTTCTATTTATGCCTGTAATATCTATGTTGGTTTGTCTTTGGGAATTGTCATAATTGTCATTAAGAAAATGAAGAATAAATAGGTCTGGTTTCTTCTAAGTCTTCTTTCTTAAATTAAGTGTAAGTAGAGTTCTCTATCATTTTTTCTCTTGGGCGTCTAAGGAAGGGGTGGGTGCGTATAATAATGTATTATTGTATATATAATATGTTAATCGAAGGAATGCTTCAATGTTCCCTTTCTTAATTTAACCTTTCTTAGATTTAATTATCAATTATTCCGAGAACCAACCAGAGCACTCTTTTTTCTTTTATGTCTTCTTCTGATTTATCTGGCTAAGACGTTGTTAGTTAATATAGGAATAATTCTTCTCGAAAGTCGAAAGGATCACGAGATGCTGGAATTACTTCCCCACTTACAAAACTTACAAATCAAATTACATTTTATTTGGTCGGGTTGGCTAGTAAGAGGTTTCCCAAGTAATGATAACTTTTCAGAGTCTACTTTTGTTTGGAAACAGCGTGAACTCAAATACAAAGTACTTTAATTTACTATTATTAGTAGTAGGATAGTAGGGACGGATAGCTTGTAGTAACATGCGTTCAAAAGTTTTTTTTGAATATGAGTATGAATGACTCTTTCCTTCCCTTATTAAACCAATTATCCATTGAACTATTAAGTCTTATGCCTTCTTCTATTTCTCTATACATAAATCTATACTAGTCCGAAAAAGATTCAATATCCAATTATAATTATTTAAATGGTTTATGTTCTACTTCGGAAGAGATTGTCATACGGATCTCGAGGATTCGGCTTTGTTAAGTAAATTTAAATTATAGATAAATTCTAGTATGTAGCAAGGGGAAATTTGGAAAGAAATTATATAAGGAAATAATGAATCTAAATTACACATAGCACTTATTTAAAAATGAAAAAGAAGAAAAGTCACCCTCTTTGTTTTGTCAGAAAAATCTTATATATATATATATATATATATATACCAGTTTTCGCACTAGAAATAGAAAGTCTAGTCAGCCGAAGAAATATATTTGTCTTGCTGAAGAAGAATAAAGAAGGATTACAGAAACTATTATATAGATTAGATATAGGAGGGGAATTCCTTTGTTGTAACTTATCCTCTGTCTCTGCGTTTAGTTAGATATAATACCTAATTTACTCTTTTTCTATTATGGAAATCAGTACACACTTGTCTATCTCTTTTATTTAATAAAATCCATTTATGTATCTCCCTATTACTACTAAACTAATAATACATTCTACCCCGTTTTCTATACCTGTACGTTTACTTAGCAAATACACTTCTTGCCTTTTGTACTATTCAATTATTTATTTATGTACGAGTATTTATTTATAATATAATTTATAATATAAGTAGTATTTTACTGATAAATTACTGATAAAGTCTATTGACGGGTTTCTCCTGATAATAAAGTCAATTTTTGGTGTTGAAGTCCCAGATCTTTTTAATTTCGGAAAGAGTTCAATCAAATCGATAAATGATTATTACATCTTTACAATTTACAACATGCTAAAAAGGAGACTGCTTTGTACCTGTGCCATCTTTATTTTGGAAAATATTTTTCTATCAGCAATGTATACAACGCACAACAGGCAATATAAGGGATAATAAATAAGTGTATGTAGATAGAATGATAGTTTTTTCTCAGAAAGCGTCATTGTATTAAATTAAATTGTATTAAATTAAAGTATTAAAAAATAAAGTTCCTGTTTCAAAGAGAAGCACTTATACCGTCGGCAGCAAGCCATATTTGTTTGCTTCCTCTTGTTTTCTCTAGAGTTACATAGTTATGTCGCACTTCTGATCATTATTTTTTACATTACTTTTTTGTGGAGATTATCATATCAGATTTACCCGTCCTTTCCTCTAAATAGAATATAAATCTAAATATAGCACAAGAGAGAATCACGTATATATAATATATAAATTTAACCGACAAGCCAACAAGGGGAGTATAGGAAATAAGGAATTACTCTTTGTGGCGTAGAGAAGATATCTACTATACTAATATAACGAACAATTCTATATTAATCATAAGCTAAAATAGAGAAAGAATCCTAAGATAACTCGTGTGTCGCCAAAGGTTAAAAAACATGTAATCACTCTTAATAAATGAAAAGGGAAAAAGATTTACTGGATAGCACTATGAAGGAGAAGTATATCCAGCTAAGTATAAATATATCCTAGACAATAATGGTTACTAGTAAAACCAACAGGAATATTCTATCTATATTTTTTATATTGCGTAAATTTAACAAAATCAAACAACTAATAGAAACTTATTCTATATCTACATAGATACATGTTAGCGAGATGTCTTGTTCTTGCAAAACTCGTCATAAATAAAAAGGATACCAATTACTTTGTAATTTTTTACATGAGTATTTTATGGATAAGGGGTGTTTATGTACTAACTAAAACTTCTTTATCTTTTTTATCTTTTTTCAAAATCAAAACAGGCTTACGCGTAGATCCTCGTTTCTAAATAGATTTCCAGGAGCAGAGATCTAACAAGCCATTTATAGTATTATAGAAATATAAAAAAGGAAAGACTTCTTGGACTATATTTCATTTTCTCCTTTGAGATTTGGTGGTATTCTAGAGGCAAATGTAGCTCATAATATTTGTCTGTGCTGTAAGGTTATTAGTATTTTATAAGCAAAGAAGACATTTAGAAAGTAATTTGTTTTGTAACTATTTTTGTATTATATAGATTCTAGCACATGTTGTGCGCAAACCCACTAGAAGATATAGAAATTAGAAACACCAATATTATGAAAATTAATGCGGTAGAGTAAGAGTAGTAATCCTGTTACAAACAAAAAAGTAAGTTTTATATTTTATTTGTCTTTTATGAGTATTCTATCCTAGAAAATTGTAACCACGCAGCCCTTCTTTCTTTTTTTTCTTACCCAAACAACAACCCCGAACACTTCTATCCGTTTCTTAACTTAATTTAATTAGTTAGGATTGAATAGTTTTAAGCACCTTTTTGTAATTGATGCGAAGTCTTGTTTATCTCATTCTTAACTAAATCTTGAAAATACTATGTCATATTGATAACTATGTTGGTACATGTTTGGGATTATTCTAGTATAAACTTACTCTTTTTCGAACATACCTCCAGATGACTTCTCCGATCTAAGAAATTTGATTCTTTGTTGTTTCTAAAATGAGAGAAGTGTACTCTTTTCGTCGGTTGTAGATTTTTTTTGTATTGTTTATATTTCGACGGTAAACGCAGAGGTACGAATTTCCACATACGAGTCATAATCTGACTGAATTCCGCAATATATTTATAAACTACAAAAAACTATATATAATAATAAATTAAATATTACTTTGTATATCAGATGTATATCAGGATTATACCTGTATAAGTAAAAGATTAATGGCAAAGTTAACTGTGGATGCCTTTCCTTTTAGCGAGTGTTTTTTTGTGTTTGTGCTTGTAATTAGTACATTTATTAATTATTATAAAAAGAGTTCTGCCAATAAAATAAATAGAAGAATCGTGTATAAGAGTCACTTTTATCTTTGAAGAGCAAGGTCTACGTTATTCTTTTTCCTTTCCTACTTAGTAAAACTGATAGGGCGTATTTGTTATAGAGCTACCCATCTCTGCCCTTCTATGCTGCTACGATATTATAATATAAAAATGTCACATGCTTTCCACTTTTTTTTGCCTTGCTTAACAATAACGTGCTTTCCTTCTGCTCATTTATATGTATGCTGGAATAGTGTCTTTACTGAGGATTTTTTATACCCTTTCAATCAATTCTATCTGCTAGAGTGGAGTTCTATAGTACGTACTGCTTTACTTACTGTTGTCTTAATCCCCCTTTTTTTCTTCTTTTCACTTAGGAATGCCACGTATACGTAAACATTAAAAAAGAACACGTATATAATCTCTACCTACTTTCATAATAGATACTTGTCCTAGATTAAATAAATAAAGAAGGTGTACCTTAGCAAAATTAGACTTTAATAGTTCAGCTATAAGTGAATAATACGAGAAATGTAGCCCTTATCCATAAGTCCTTTGCAAAAATATAGTCATCAAACCCTTCCTTGGCATAAATAGTTGTTATCCTTCACGTATAGTTTAATTCTTGCCGTGTCATCTTAATGCAACAAAGTTCCCCCCTTTCGAATCCGTTACAAGTATAAGGTTAGTAGAATAATGAGAACTATTCATGCTTTCATTAATTGATTAATTGCATAAAAAGGATAAAAAGGAAAGAGTACTCAGTCTACTATGTATGGTGTGGTGTGTAATTGTAATATAGAAGGAAGGGTTATTCACTGCTAAGATGATGCTCTTGTAAAACTTGGATCCTAGTGCTGTTGGGTATTTACTACATATTTTTTTTGAAAAAGACAAGCATGGAAGGTTTTGGATTGGAGAAGAATCTAGGATTGACCAGATTGATTCTAGATTTATTAATAAGATAAGTAGTACTCCCCTATACTTCGGTTCTGAAAAGTACTCTGAGCACATCAATTGAAGATAATCGAAAAATTAATGCCTAGTAGCATAATAATACTAGTTATAATTTTTAAATTAACTAACCTATTATCACTAACATGTCCCTACGAAGAAGATTTAAGTTCTATAATTTTTTTTAAATTATGCAACTCCTACAAGTAAGAACTAGAGCTAAACAAGATAGAAGTCTCTACCAAAAGGAGTACTTGGGCAAACAGAAAGGGACACTTAATTGGAGGCATTAACTAACCTGTTCTTAATGTACTAAATATTCTATAACAACATTCCAAATTATTTTATAGGAAGTATACCACAACATATCTACTTAATTCTCCTACGAACAAGTACTTAATCATATACCAAACTTGGAAATGTACAACAAGGTGGATAACTCTAATCTGCTATGCTATCCTTATGATTACAAAGTAAAGGTTTCTTAACAAATATATTATGGGGTATTCCTGATACGTGCCAATAGACCTTGTACCTAGTCGTGTTCTATACAATATTCTTTACAAATTTGAAGTAACTAATCTAACCGAGTCTTAGCTAACTTGGCCTAAGTAAGCATACACCGAGCATAGAACTTTGTAATCTTTAATTAAAATCATATTCATATCTTGATCCAAGTACCTTAGTTTATTTCTCTATCCAAAAAGAGTTAGTCTTGTAATTTGGAGGAACAGGTTTTCTTTGGTTTATAGAAACAACAAATCATATAGGACTCAGTAATGGAATATGCCTTAGTAGACACAGTAGTACATTTATAGTAGATACCAGAATAACCCTTAGATAATTGTTAATAACATTTTATATAGAAATTGATCTTGGTAATAGAAATATAAAGAAAAATAGAAAGAAGAGAGGTGTACTCATAGAAAAAATAATTGTATACGTGTGAACTAAAACAACTAAAGAAAAGAGGACATTAGATACACAATTCCTAGAGGGGTAAGGTAGAACGTAGGGTAGAAAACAAGTTTATGTTATATGACATCGTTTACAAGACTAGGCATGCTTTATAAAGTAGAATGGATATTTAGATAGATAGGAACTACTCTAACTATATTGAAAAATCTATAAGAGAAATGCCTTATGAATTCCATAATGGTGCCTTTCTTATTTATAGGCAGAGTTCTCAAATTATATTAGTTAGTATAGTAATTTATTTTGGGTAAACATCTTCTACGACGAAGTAATATACATGCTTACCAGATCTTAGATTTCATAGGGAAGTATGCTTTATCTCTTAAAAGTGTATGTAAAAACATATAAAGTAAAGTATCATACATAAAATCTAGTCTTTGTTTAGTTGTGTACTTACCTTTCCATTTTCTACACGTGCTTATGAATATATGATTGGAAAGACTTAACTAAACAACTACGCATTAAATTTCTAATAAATTCTATAAAAGACAGTTTGTTTACTATGATTCTATTATTTGGTACTTCAGCATTGATTTTTGTATTATATACTTCGTACTCGGAAAGATTGTATTTAGGTAAGAGGGAGAAAGAGTCAATTAAGTTATTGGTGGTAAAAACATGCTAAGCTCTATACTATAAGCGGTAGCTATAAGAAAGAAATATCTAAGATTTGTTGGCAGAACTATAAGGTGTACTCAATAAAAATGAGAAGAGAGAAATTTTGTGTACTATTATGTCAACTTCTAGTTAGAGCTAATATAATAAAAATATTTATAAAGAAACTCTGGCAATGATTTGTATACTTAATTACTTAGAGAATATTTCCCTTACAATGATTTTGTTTCTTTTCTTGCTTTTATCTGTGTTAGCTTTGAACCTTAATTATGTTTTATTGAGTAACTCTTCTTTAATGATTTTTAGAATGATGGAAAATGCCTAAACTTATTTTATAGAAATGCCTATATTTACTACCTATAATTCTCCCTTAACTTTTCCTAACAAATTTATGTGAGAAATACTAACAACAATCATGAGCTCTCTTCTTTCAAGGCCAACTCCCTCTTATCTAAAAATGTATCTCTATTTCTACCAATACGTCTTATATACAAAATATACACTAAGAGTAGAGTAAGGAACATAGGTACGTATAACCCTAATAACTAACATTAGATATGCCATTCTATTTTCAACTCTATACTTTTATGAATAGTATGTGTTCCTCTACTAGGTAAAGTAAAACTTAAAATAACGTATGTCTTTCCCTTTAATAATTAATATCTTACTTCTCTCTTAGTACTATTTTTATTTCAGTAAATAGTAACTTTAGAGTAGACTTGCTTGACTTTTTTTCTTAGAACGCACTCTTACTACCATAAAAATAAAAGATCTGACAAAAAGTATGCATAATATCACATTCATAAATCTACTAAATAAAAGCTTACAAGGTTTCTTTAATGAGTACTTCTTAAAGCTAACAACAAAAATAATACAACTGCACAACAAGATAAAAATAATTATAATTCTAAATTAGTGATAAGAATTCAAAGATAAGGGTTTAGGTAGGTATTAGTAAACTTTGTAGGATAAAAGTGCTATTCGTTATGTTATATTAGCTTGAATAGAGTAAGTAATCTAGAACTCTAGTGAGGGATACATTCTATACTTATTAGTAATACAATACAATACATGTAGGATATTAAGACCACGTGCCTAATCATTGGAATATTATTCATTCTATCATCTCATCATTAAGAGCCTGTCTTATATTGTACACCTTAGTCATAGTACTTTATAGAACACCTCCCTTTTAGCTTAAGTACTCCTTTTATCCTTATAGTATAGAATCCTTTTTTTATTTTTTATAATATAATAATTAGTTTTAGTTATTAGTACTCTCCTCACAAATTATTAAGTTAAGGTAGCAAAGCATACTCCATCTAATACGTTACAACTACGAGAAGACCTAGAAAAAGAAGTGAGAAAGAAGATAACACTTAGAATATAAAAGAACTGTGTTTACTAGAGTATGCCTTAAATAAGAAGTGTATTTGGAAAGTAGTCTTTGAAGAAGTCTATTAGAACGGTGTGTATGTAAGTGAACCTTGTCTTAGATAGCTTGCCTTATATGAATTTAATAAATATGAATTTAATAAATATGAAACCAAAAAAGTATATTGATCTATAGTCCTTAGGGTGTTCCTTAATGAGGAGCATGTACAAAAAAAGAAGCACGGGTATTAGAAAGTCTTATCCCTTATAATATAATTTATATTTATAACAAAAGAATTCTTTGTAATAAATTAGTATGTAGCTATATGTCTTCCAAATTTAGAAACTACACTTTGACACGTACTTAACATTGTTAGCTTACACCACTCTATTTGACTACTATATTGTATTTGGCTTAGTTACTATATATTTATTATTATAGCATTATACTTTTCTATAAGCTCCGCGCGGGTCTACAAAAGAAAAGGTATGGAAGTTTAAGGAAGTAGGGGCTAGTATTAGGGGTTTATACAATAATGTGCCTATAGTCCTAGCTTACTAAAGGGATTAACCGCGGTTGTATTCTTAACTTTATAATTATAAATTTATACTTTTAGATAATGCAAGCACATATAAAGTGTATACTTCATCATAAGGAACAAAAGGATTGATTTCATTCATACTTAATATACAATTATACCTATATAATATTTAAAATGCAGAGTACTATATTATATAATATTATTATTAAGTTATTACAGAGATGTCAGGTACTCCATTTATTTTTATATACATTTCTAAGTCTATGTACGCATACCAAAGCTTCACTATTATATTTCTTACCCTTTATAGTTTTAAATTATATTATAAAGGGCTTCTCTCTCCCTCTAACCAATTTATTTCTATATTCTCTGAGCTATATTTATTTTTCCAAATAATGGTGTACTCTTTCAACTCTATATTTAGGTAAGACGGCACACTATTCCCAACATAAGGATTCTACGTCTATATCAAGTTAAAGACTAATTACTAAGTATTATAAGCAATCTAATTTATAAGGGATTCATATATCAACGATGTCTAACAAGTGATGTCGTTTACACAAGGAGTAATTGAAGGGTACGGAAAAATAACTTAAATTTATGAAGTATACACTAATATTTGTGGATATAGGTCTTTCTAAGTATAATATAATATACTAAGTATAATAGAAACTTTTCTAAACATATTCTAAGCACAACTTATATGATAGTTTTCCTTTATATTCTCTCTTTCCAGGAACGCATACTTAAATAGTAACCAAAAAGACATCTATTTTAATTTATACAAAACATACACCTTGTCATCTACAGAATCTATATTACAACAAAAAACAATGCAATGCAGGCATAATTAATTGTATATAAAAAAACATGAGAAAGTAATGGAGAGTGCGGAAGGATAGATAAAACAAACACGTTTAAATAAAGATTTGATTAATATAAATTGGAAGTTTTATCTAAGAAGTAACGTACAACATGTACTCTTAATAATATAATAATATTTAGTGAGTGGCTAGAGTATTCCCTGTATAGAAATTTACGTGTAATACTAAGCAAAGGAAGGTCTTCTAAGGATGGAAGTATGCGGAGTAAGTAAATCACAGCCATACATATAAATAATATTACTACATCATAAAGCACAAAGGACCTATGTAATCTCTACCAGCCAAGAATCTTTGTAAACACCACTACGCGTTACTGATTGAATTAAATACTATAAGATACTTGCTATATATATATATATAAAAGTATATATATAAGAAATAACCTACGACTCATTTATCATATGCTAGCTAACTTAGAATCTTTTGGCAAACACTTAAGAAGCTACTAACCATATGATCTTGACTCTTCTCCCTTAGTTCCATTATGAACGGAAATTAACCCACAACAAAAACAAAGGAGCTCTCGGGTTCCTGTTCTCTACAAGCCTTCTTTACTTATGTAATAATCATATAGTGTCATGTAATACTTTAGCTTAATATAATTTGGAAGTACACAACATATAAAATGACTCTTTATATCCAAATAAGAAGGTATACTAAGAGCTATAAGGAAAGTATTAGCCCGACCATACACCAAATAGAAAAATGGGTACTATAATGTTAGGCATGCAAAACCCCTAGGTAAGATATGAAACAAAGGAAAAATGAGGGAATCTTATCATAAATTTAGTACTAGTATATAAGGCAAGTAGTTTAGGACATCTTTGGAAAAGCATAATAAATTATAAGATAGAGTTACTAATAAAAAGGTATACATAAAATATATCTTAGAAAGTGATTTATAGAGGTACACCTTCTCTCCTTACATGTTATAGACATTCTTCATTATAGAAATTATAGTGTTGCATGGTTACATCTTTATTATTACTTTACTTTTAGGTTGATAACCATTTCTATTGAAATCCAACCATATGAACTTTGATCTTAGCATATTCCTTCCTATACAACATTAGTCTAACAAGAAACAAAAAGAAAAGATTAAACGACCATACATCATAACTTACATACATCAAAACTTAAAGGAATACTTACTTATTTCTAATATTTGAGCAAGATAATACATGTTTGATATTGAAGACTTTACTAAAACATTCCTAGTATATACTCGTCTTAGAAACATTCTAGAAAAATTAGTACAACTTAAAGAAGACAACTCCTATCGGGCTTTTTTATTGAATTAAGTTAGATTACAACGTAGGGTAGAAACATATACGAGGGTATTCTGAGAAATATGGAAACATAGTAAGAGAGTAATAAAAGTTATATAAGATATTTTAAAAAGTATACCTCCCAAGAATAAGATCTAACTTACAAATTAAGGATTCCCTCTTCTTGATTTATAACCGCAGATAAAGATGATATGCTCCACACACTCTCTCTTTTAGTCACTACATAGTAATACAATAATATGAGCCAACCAACTAAGAATTTAGCATACGTTACATAGTACATAGTATAGAATGCCTTTGAGAACATGCCCATTATTTTACTCCGATCTAGTCTAGCATACTTGGCTTTAACTATCATCTATTATTATATAATACCCAGTTTCTTCCACACAAATAGACTCTTTCTTTTATCTCTTAAATTAAATAAAGCACTTAATAAATAGAAAATAGAACGTGGAAGTTCACTAAGTAAGCTAGTATAGGAATACGTATAAATAGTAAGGAGTTAATAGTATAAGGAAAGGTTGAAAGAGAAGATATAGAGCTAAATAACATAAAATCGCGTGTTGTATACTAGAAGAGAGTGCCCACGTAGAATTAGAGCATATAAGGGTTAATGTCTTGTTGCGAAGTAAGAAGAGAAATCTATCATCTCGTTTCATTGTTGTCAAGGTTTAAGAAAACGCTAGTTAAATAAGAATTATAATAGATCCATGTATTCGTAGTAATCATATTTCATAAGATAAGGAAGTATATATCAAATACAAAAGATAACTACAAAATGTGTGCAGAAATACCACCTACGAAATGTAGACGTACTTCTATCTTCATGCTTAGATCTATATTAGAATTGCCTAGCAAGAGTTCTTACGCCCCTGTACTAAGGGAGAGCTCAGCCTAGTTAGAATTTTATACAGTACCTGCACATTATACTCGAAGTAGTTACACCAATTTATTTGCCTTAGAGCCTAATAAGGAGAGGTCCAATTATAAGCTCACTAAGAAAGCATACTACCAAGTTATTATTATTCTATTTTAGGTAAAGAACTCAAGGAATAGGAACGTGTTAAGTATAAGTCTTGAAATCAATCTAATTACTAAAGGGATAAAGAAGAAGACTTATTTAACTATACTACTCACATTTATATGTATTTTACTCCTATATAATAAGCTATTATTATTATTATTATTATTATTATTATTATTATATAAATTGGCATTTACGTGGCTTTCTTCTTTTTTTTTTTAGAGGTATTGTTAATTGATGTAAGAGAGAGACAAGCAACAAAAACCAACAAAAACATGTTAGTCGATGTAGTATCTGCGTAATACTTTTCCAGTAGTAAGGGGTATACAATTTACAAGGATAACTAGGTTCTTTTAATGCAAGATCTCTCAAGGCAACTGCCTCTAATGTGGGATTTAATACTCTTACTAAATTCCAAAAATAGTTCTGTCAAATCATAGTTGTATCTTTGCGACCTTCCTATTCTACTACTAGGCCTTTTTCACAATTTCTTTAATAAATAAAGTGACTTTCTTACTCTCTCTTTATTTATGATTGTTCATATTTTTAGATTTACTAATGTTTTTGATATAAGAAATGAAATGAGTCTCTGTATAGATCTAATTTTTCATTGGTATTTTGTTATAAGATATAGTACAGGTAAGTATAGAGGCACTACATGTATATTAAATAAAGCTATAGCATTCTACTAATATCCGGATATCTCTACGTGTACTACTCCCTAGAAGAATATAGTGTTACTTAGTTCTGGTATGTTTCTCTTTCTAGAAGGTACTTGAGTGATTGTGTCAGTGAGGTCTTATTTATAGTTAGATTTAGTCGGTACACAAAAAGACTTGGATAATCAAATAGAAATAAATCGTAATAAAATATACCTTTAAGAACTTCGTCAAAACCGAAATATAGTCGAATAGAATGATTTAAAACTTTTACAGCACAACCACTTTCCTGTTTTTTGAAGGCGGCAGAACATCTATACTCGGCTATGTCTCTACCTAACAAGCTATGACTTAAAAGTTAGATAATAGCCTTGTTCCTTTCTATAAGCTATAAGGTAAGTGCATCATATTAGGTATTTCTTCTTTATTTTTTTTATATACTACAATTAAGTAAGTAAGCTAATGGGTGTGGTTATACATAAAATATGCACGACGGTTACAAAATAAATATGTTTGTATACGTATAAGGAATCTTTGTACTCTATATAACAAAGTTAAAAATTCATTTTATTGTAAGGAAGGGACTCTTAAGGGGTTAACTCATTTTTTCTATGAAGTGTTTTCTAGTATTCCTCTGACTAAGCTCTATTCTTTCTATTTCTAAAAGAATTCTTTATGGTATAATTTAAATGTGTTATGTTCTATTATCTTAGTTCTTGGACTTTACTATATAAAGTACACAATACTATTGGAGTACAGCCCTCAATTAATCTTGTAGCCTTTTGATAAATAAAGATTCTTATTAGAACGTGTGTTTATTATCTCTCACGCACGATGGCTTCTCATTTCTTGTATTTTATTAAATAAGGATGGAGATTATATAAACTATAATATATGTATACTTTGTTATTTCATCTACATTACTTAGAGAAATGGGGAACAATAAGAGCAGCTTTCTTTAATCTCTTTTAGCATATAACAAAGAATTCTGTCTGTGCCGTATTATACAAAGGTTTAGTTATAGGAATATCCTGTAAAAGGATAATGTATTTTCGAAATGGTATATATTCTTTTACATTCCTTTTATCCTCTCAGAGTGTTTTTAGATCGCTTTAGGTACGTGTCAAAGCATTTCTATATAGTAAGTAGTTAATTAACTCAGCTTTTAGCCACTTTTTTTTAGTGTGTTTTTCTTTAGTTATGTAGAGGAATATGTAGAAGAAGACATTACTTTGCCCGTGGTTATCCATCCGTGTGAAAGTTCCTTAATTTTTAATAGGATTTAGTTTCTAGAAAGACTTACTTAACTTACACATTTAATTGTTTTCTTAGAAGTAGAAGTGTCCCAAGATCTTCTTTATTTATGCATACTATGAATATCGCGATTTAAGGAACGAATATCTCAAAATTTTAGAATATAATATTATATGTATACAAAAGAGCCCTTAAACCTTCTTCCCGAAGCTCAACAATTTATGTATGAAATATATGTTGATTTGTCTTTCGAGGTCTGTGCCAGTGTAGTTAGTAGTGGTTTATATAATCCTTTGGACAACGTTTTTACTGAATCTAAAGTGGATTTCTTTTCCAAACCTTAAGCTTTATCATTATCAAATACCAAATTTGGTCAAGAACACAATTAATAAGTTAAAAGAAACTTGAATATTGTTTCTAAAATATAGAAAACTTTTGATGCTTGTTCCAGTGTTTAAGGGTGGGCTTGCATCTTCTTGTATAAAGTTGTATAAAGGAGTCTCATATAATAGATCTCTGCTGATTGACTTTATTCTCTTAATTTTCTCCGTAGCATTAAACATAAAAGCCTTTTCTATTTCAATAGATAAGGGATCCCTTAATTTTGTCTGTTTTTTGTTGACAAAGTTCTTTTGTAGACTATGTAGACTCATAATAGCATCCCGACCTAACTAACCCAAAATTTAGCATATTTTCTTTCATCAGCGACTTCTATACTTTTTTTTATAATTTAATAAAGACGTTCCCTCACCGATAAAGATTCCACGGAAACATCACTGACATTGTAATTGTATAGGGCGAAATACTACAGTAACACTTATCACATTATTGAGTATTATAACTATAAGCACTAAGATCTAAGCCACCAATATGTTAAGAATCTATCCCTATATTGGTGTGAACATTGTTGTATAAGTAATTCAGAGCTAAGTAAGAACCTAATAAAGGCATAGGATAAGAAAATTGTGGAATTGATGAAGGTATACTTTTATAGAGTTCGCAATATTCTAATTAGAATGTGTTGCTATTAAACTAAGTACTAGAATCTTTGTTGAGAGAGAGGAGTAAAGTTTATATCTTATGTTTGGGGATATACCCTATATGATTCTAAATAGATTCCTATGTTCTTACTACTAAATATTTAGTAGTAAGACAACCTATATAAGAAAAAAGAGTTGTTAGGTTATATTTCTCATGTAGTGTATCTGGTAAATCACTTAGTTTAGTATAGATATTGATATTAATGAGTTCTTTGCGTGTATCCTATAATATAAGCTGTAACTTGAAGATAAGGGTAAGCACTTCTTAACTTGACTTGGTTATAAATAATCTATTTTATGTACACTCAATAATTTATTGTATAGTAGCTTCGTATAGGAATGCCTAGCTTATGACTCAACAGACAGGTGATAGGTATTTATTTAGTGGATTTACCCAAACATTAGAATTTATATTAGAAGGAGAGCGTAGAACAAAACATAGGTGAAGGCATAACTTGTAAACATAGAGTTACCCCTAGGAAGAGAGAGTAGTTGGAAAGATAAACTATATAGTAATCCTACCATATCTACAAGCTAACTATATCTAAGAAAAGACATAAGAGCAACCAACTGTATGTAAGGTAAGTAACTTATAAACCAAAAATATATAAAGAAAAGTACTATCTGCATACTCTAAACGTCTAAGGTAAAACAAGTATATACACGTGCCTAAATAAATTAAAGGTAATAGTCAATGCAACTAATGAAAGGATAGATAGGATCGTCTAAATATTTGTATGTAAGGTATACCATAAATGAAAAATGAACTCATGTATTTGCCTATATAAATTTATTTCTTAGTACTCAAGGTGTTCTCCATTTTATTTCCTTAAAACCCCTTAACTATAGCTCTATTCTAATATAAAACATGTCTCTTACTAAGTACACTTCCTATGAGCCTCGGTTCTAATATGCTTTGGATCTATCTAACTTGTAGTACTCATTACTTGTTTCTACATGAGTTACCCTTTCAAAAAAATAATTGGTTATAATGGAAGAGATGAACTTAGGTGTTTAAACTATGCTATTGTATTATTGTGGAAGACTTATCCTAGAAGATCAAATAGGTTAGTAATAAGGAGAAAGGGTATAATTTATATGCCATGAAAGACAAAACGATAAGCAATTGCTATATAAATGAAGAAGTGTCCCTTATACTACTAAGTGTTAAGGATAAACTCGTTACATACCTATGAACTCTATATACTATGTTAATTACTTAAGGCATTCTACTTAATGAATTATACTAGATAGCTTTCTCTGTTTGTTCTTACCTATATTTTATTTACTAAAGAGAAGTCTTATAGCACCATACTAAATTTCTAGTAACATTATAGTACTACCCAAATACAATTGTTAACCAAGAAATAGAATCTAATTTATACCTATGACATGTAGCTTATCTTATACTAATACAAAATACAAATTTCCTTTTTTTTGTTTATCTTCTCTATTTAGTCTTGCTTTGTTTAGTCAACTCCTACCTTACCTTAGCCCTATTAGCCCTTATAAGTTTCTATTATAAGTAATTCCTTCCTAGCTTTCTTAGAGTTCTTGCTTTTAAACCAAAGTGAAATTATTTATATATATATATTAGGTGTGTAAGGTACCTCGTTTATCAAAGCAAAGAGAATTAGTGTAAGAAATGCTATACCAAAAAGAAGGTAAAGTTATAAGCGTATTTAAGTAATATTTAGTAAGTACACAATTAAGAATAAAAGTAAATAACACGTGTTAGGAATGGTTTAAAGTATGCAACTCATAGTATATTTTAGATAGAACATAAAGTCCAAGAACTACAACTACTAGAATAGACTCCTACACAACAAGGAAATAGAAATTAGAAAACGATACCCTATTATTAGATCTTATAGGCAAAGAAAATGGAGCATACATAATAAGTTCACAAGAATGATCTAAGGTACTTTACTTAGCAATTACTATACAGAATACAAGGCATAATCCTTTATTAACTCTTTTAAATTCTTACTACTTTATTTTTTTAAACACACCAATAATTTCTAGCTAGCATATAGGCATCCTATTATATAATTACTCCTTACATCTATTACTCCCTACATCTGCGCATTGCACCAAGCTCAGACATTTTTTCTTCCTGTTATGAACAAATACCGAATAGAAGCAAGGCAGAAACGACATAGCGACGCCAGAACCAAACAAAGCGCAGCACGAAGAGAAAGAACACCAGAGAAATATTTCAATATTTTTTATCATTATATTTTCAGTATTTTGCATTCTTTTCTTTATTTCTTTATTGCGTTTGGTACATTCTTCATAAATGTGAGTGTTTAATTTAAGGCAGGGCAGATAGGCAACCCATCGATTCCATGTAGCAGTCCTAAATAATAAAGTACCCAGTCTATGTTGTTAATCATACCAAAAGCGGCTAGCAATTTTATTCTATAATTTGCGAGAATCTCCTACGAAAAAGAAAAGAGCAAAAAAATGGAATAGGAAGTACATGGTATTTGCTTAGGACGAAAAGGTTTTTAATAATGGTACTCATAATAATCACTATACAAAAACAACATATTAGAGGACGTGCCCTCGTTCAGACTAATCTAAGTATGTAGTATATCATATTTCTTCTTAGTTATTACTCCTTGATTTCATTTCTCCCACCCAAAACAAAACAAGAGGTATGTAGAATTTCTATCTAAAAAACTTAGGAGTATCTCATTTCTTATACGCAGACATTGAGTCCAAATATAAAAAATTATATACTGTCTTCAGTACTACTAAACTACTAAGATGATGACATTTCATAGCCTTTTAATTAATTTAAATAGGTATTGCTGCTGCTTTATGTTGTTATCCGGTAAAGCATTGTACTATCTCTTCAACTATGCCTTTTTGGGGGGAATGCCTAAGTATATCCTTACTAAGACGATTACTCAAGAAACTAATATCTATCCGATGCAGTGCAGGTCAATGAGAATATAAAAAAAAATAAATATAGGTAAAAATAACACAAATAACATTAACATTAAGAATATAATAATAATTAATAATAATATTATATTATAAGCTTAGAAGATCTACTAGTATAAAAAAATATATATATATATAACTATAAAACTCTAGGAGCAAAACGAAAACCTGACACTCATCACTTAATTTTTTTATAAATTTAGAAAGAAAGAGGCACACCTTCTAAGATTTCTTAAATCGAAGTATGTTCTAATAAGTATATAAAGTAGCAATTATTACTGATAGATTTAATGGGACTTCAGTTGGATCGTTGTTTAGGTACTCCCCTGGTAGTTTTTAGGTTTCATTTATCTTGTTTATTAGATTCGAACAAAAGTTTCACAAGCATAAGTCAAATCATATTTCATTTCTTTCTTCTTGTTATATCTCGGTAAGTACATGTACTTGTGTTTGAAAAGTAATGCAACAGTAAATCATACGAATAGATATGGCAATGCACGCATACAGGTTAGTGAGCTCTTTGCTTCCTAGTTATGAGTTATCCCTTTGTGTCATAGTTTCCAAGAGTTTTTAGTTATTAGTTATAAGCAAAGCAGTAATAGAAAGTAGAAAGTTCCTGAAACCCGATAAAAACACTTTGAGGGTGTAATAAAATCAAAGGACCTAAATTATTCTGTTGGATTAGAACTTGTGTTTGGAAATGAAGGATATCTCTTTTAGTTAAGACTATATTTGATAAGAAAGACTCATTATTATATCTCCTAAACTCAGAAGAAAGTACACTAGAGTCACTAACAAGTAAACCTAGTCTGTAATATCTTTCGTGTCTTGTAAAGAATGAATTAGAGGTATACCCATATTATACTTAATGTTTCATGCACAGGTGTCTTTCACGCCCTAGAAAAATGACTAAAAGCCTTACCAAATAACAAGCTCTTTTCTATTAAGAAGAATATTGTAAAATAAATAAAGAGGGAAATAAAGATCCATACTAAACACCAAATGAAAATGGAGAAATAAAGAAAAAAGGGTGAATAAAATGACCCGTTCAATATAGTTCTTACCTAAAGACTTTCATCAGTGTTGCAAAGAAAACACTTCGACTGGAAGGAGCTCACCGATATTATCATAATTCACTAGAATTTGCGCCCAGTAGTTATAAGGAAGGACATTAACACAGAATAGAAGCACAATTGTAGGACTTCCAAAATTAGTTTTTTAATTCTTCTATCTATACATTAAGTACATGCAGTGTGTATAAAAGGAAGTCTTCTCTGTGTCTTGTTAGTAAAAGGTTTTATCTGTAATATATTTTCCTTGTACTCACGAAGAACCAATTATATAAATTATTATAGTAAAAAAGAATAAAACGACACGGAGTTGCTATGTATTCTTGAGCCCTCTTTAATCCTTTATTCAGTAAAATTTGTAGGGAAAGAAGATCACCTAGTTTAAATCCAGAGGGACTCATAGGAAATGCCATAAATTATGATTATCCTCGCTTATAACGTGAAATAAGGGTGAAGTTCATTATGTCTTCTTTGTGACTCTGTTATTATTAGTCTTACACGTTTATCACGTCTTTTTCTATATGTATTATGTGTTGTAACAACATGCCCGAGTTCAAGTATCTGAATAGAACTTTTTTCCATAAGTTTGTGAGTTTATCTTTCCAGGAAGTTTTATTAGAAGTAGACATCCTCTAGCATAATAAGTTCTTCGAACCCCAAAAAAACTAAAAAGGTGCGCATACTACGAAAATATTAGGATTCATTATAACTTGACACTGGATCCCCGGTTGTAAAAGTAATAAATAAGTTATCCCCTGGTAAACACAGTTATAGTATTTAGAGACACCATAAAATAGACTGACTATATTTGACATACAACGTTTTATAGTATCTTTCTAGTATCCTAGATAACAATCGGCTGCTATGTTTTATCCTATGCGGCGCGTATACCTAGGTTTTGGTACTAAGAGACATTTTTCAATTAATACCACAAATAACCTTGGTTCAACTATTATAATTTTTTTCTACCTTGTACTGAATTTTTAAGTGAATACTAGAAATTATTAGGACTTGTCAGGCTTTGTTATTGGAAACGAAAGATATTTTTTGTGGAAATCTTTTATTTTGATTTAATAGTTATTTCAGGGCTTGCCATAGAGAACATTATAATCGGGCAGCATTGACACAGCTTTTCGGGCATATATAAAGTATATTGTGCTTGACACACAACATCGAGAGTAATTTCTATTATTATTATAGTATAGGACATTTTTAGTGAATTTCTTTCTCGCTTTTGGACTTTACCACCCTTTCGAAGTTTACGAAGCTCACCGAAAATATTAGATTTAATTAGAGTTTGCATTGGAATTTCCAGGCACTAAGACTAGAAAAGATTAGGATTCGACATGATTTGTTATGGGAAATTGCGAGAGTAAGACCCTAAATCGCAAAGAATTGTATAGCATTCTATTATTAATGTTAGTTTACTTTGTTTTAGATATTGCCTATAAATTGGCTTAGATACGATATGTTTGCACCCTGCCTCTATCTCTTCCTTATATCAGGGATTCCATGGAAACTATACTCTTTTTCTTCCATCCACTCTAAAATTATTTTTTGTATGGATAGAGACCTATTCTCAATTCATAAAGGAACGTTTTAGCCATTCGCAATGTAAAGGGTTCTTTTCTTGCTTACTACTTTGATACCGTTGTGAGGTTGATTAGATGTACCGATACTTTATTGACTCCGGGCTGATATGTGGTTGTCTTTCTTCTCTTATCTCGGAGTCGATGCTAGAAATTAATTCAACGAAGGATTTGAACTTGTATCAACCAGCTTTCCTTTTGGGTTAACAATGGCTATTGATTGATTGATCCAATCATAGACCGTACGTACCTTGCTAGGCTTAGCTTTTCTCTTTCCCTTTTATTTTTTCTATCCAGAAGAACGTTATTTTGCGCTGCCTTAATTAATTCACTTACGTTATGATCCTTACCTTATCCCATAAACCTTAAGTCAGACTCTAAAAATAAGATAATAGGGTAAATAAAATTCGATCTTTGAACTCTGTTGTCATAAGCGTTTAAAGATAACTCTTCGCATTTCTCTATAATGTAGATAGAATAGCACTAGAATTCTTTTGAAAACCGACTCTTTTCTTTAAAATTTATATTTCTTTAAAATTTATATTTATGTTGTATTTAATTATTTATATTTAATTTACTATTTATTTATTATTATTGATGGTAATAAAGGAGAAGTTTACGAGTGTCACAATACACTCTTTCATTATTATTCAATTATTTTGTTTCGCTACCGGGTTGTCATAAGTTTTAGAACTAAAGATCCAAATTGGAGGAAAATGTGTGTATGAAATATTACTATTCTTTTATTTTGGAACTATGAACAGAACATGCACCTTGTTGCTTGTATTTTTGAATGACGTATAAACTTACTACTGGAATTTATTCCCAAATAGCTTTTAAAATCTATGCCTATGCTTTGATCTTCACTTTTCCATTTAACAAAGATGGATTCGGCGCTGAAAATATTATCTTATACATAACTTGCCTTTTTTACTTTTAAGAAATAACTTCTTTATTGTTTACCCACTCTTTTGATTTGAAATACTGAATGAATAATGTTTGCTGCTTTTACGGACTAGGTGCCGGACTTTTTTGAATTTTGTGATGAATTTATGATCTTGATCGAACCTGTTGGTTGATTGGTTGTAAGAACTTACTATACGAGGGTATTAAGAAGAATGAGTTAACACTTATTCTTGCACTATACGGAGTTACAGCGGGTAGGCATTTTACCTGCGAAGAGATTACTAAAGTGAATACTTTCTCGGAGCGGAGTCTATTATTGATTGTTTAGATACTTTAAACTCAAAGCAAAGATTGATGCCACAAAAACATTATTGCTTGAAACTCCCTCTCTGCTCATGGTGGATCTCTTAGAGGGTTTTCTAAATCTTCTCTCTCCATTTTTATATTCTGAAAAATCTTGATTAAATATTATAAGTTACATCTCACAACTTACACGACATTTTTTCTTACAACTCCTAAACCATCGATGAGGAAAAGAAAAAAGACTTAAATTTTATAAATTGCTTTCAATTCAATCACTTAACGTAATAAAGAAAAAAGACTTAAAAATAAAAAAAAATAAAAAACCGGTGCTTACAAAACAAAGGGTGTCATTACCAATAGAAGAGTTTGTCCTTAAAGAATGATTTATAGCCCAAGCAAGAACATTTATACTAGCCTAATAATAGACCTCATTTAATTATTTTTGGAATATTAACAACAAAGTCATACAAGTATCTACCCAATCTGTCTAAAGTAAGAAAGCACCTATCCTCAATATTGAAATACAAGGCATATAGTGTTTATTAGTGTTATAAGTCACTCGCATAGTATAAGTTGTTAAGTGGTAAAGGATAAAATCATAGGTTACATACACCAAAGATATTTCTATGGAGAGCAAGGACAAGAAAGAGAGAGAGTCCTGCCCAATTACTTAGGAATTTTATAAGGCATCATTTTATAAGATATCAATTATCAATATAAATATAGAGTAGAATATATAATTAAGAAAGAAGTACTTGTTTAATACACCTATGAGAACGAACGTATACCTGTGTTCCCTAAAATACTAGTGTTTAGTTAGAAGCTGTATAAAAGAGTTGTTCCTATGCTAGTATATACTAAAGAAAAGGAAATAGATAGAGGGCTTATATGTTACTCGCGTTTGTGTAATATCTATATATTATATATGGTAAATACCATACTAGCATGTTCTTTCTTAGTGATTCTAAATTCATATACATAAAACTTAGGAAATTCTCTTCCTATCCTAACTAACAAAATTAGGTGTTAAAAGCAATAATCAACTATACACTTCCTGTACCTGTACCTGTACTATACAAGGATACAGCCATTCTTACTAGTTTATGTTTCATTCCAACTCTCTCATATTAAAATTCTTACCTAAGCTCCTACTATCTATATCCTTACAAAAGTGAAGTATACGTCCTTATTAACTATAAATTAAGTAAAATATCCTAGAGTTCTATTTGTTGTCATGTAAGAACTATAGGGTATACAATTTAATACAATACAATAAATGCGATGTTAACTTAATAACTTAATATAGTTTATCTTTCTTCATCCTTTTATATACTAGAGTTCTAAGACATAGATATTCCTTCCAATTTACTTTTTTCATAAGTGATTTACCCAAATTTACTACCTTCATTTATAGTTACAAGATGACTATATCCCATAAACATTTCTCTATATACGCCAAGACTTTTCATATTAGGTACAAAGCATTATTTAGTTCATATAGTACTTTGCAAAATTAAAAAGGAGTTTTTATTAGATAGAGGTAATTGGATTTATTTTCTAGGATATATAATAATCTAAGCTAACAAATAGGTGTAGGTTTCTTCATGGCTTCTATTACTTACTAACAACAAGTCTTATAAATTCTATAATAGGTAATTCTATATGTATGACTCTAATGAATGCCTATGATGTGTACTTTAACAACTAAATATCTTATACTAATCTTATACTATGCCTTCTAACTCTTATATTTTCTAGCTTCCTACTTTATGTTACTTACTAATAAATTATAGATGTACTTGTAGTTCCTTCTTTGTAATTATAAGATCCTCAAACCTTACCAATGATATTTATATAGTGCTTCTTAACTAATTTATAAGTAATTTTATAGCGTGTAGTACCTTTTGTTGACAACATTTCTATTGGGAAAGAAAGAGACTATACCAAAATCATTAGTAATTAGTAGTAGTAGTAGTAGAATCATTCCAATTAATCTATTCTATACAAAAAAGTACATAGTAACACCAAACCACGCCTTATATCACTCCGATACTTGCCATATCCAATTATGACTACAACATAGAAAAGTATGAAACATAAAGAAAGAAGATTGTATAGCGCATAGATACATAGAGTACTTAGGCAGGTAGAGTCTTCCCAGTACAAATAGATACGTGATAGAATAGTGCCTTGCTACACAATTATATGGAAAAGAAGAGTTGCTCGGTTACTTTATGCTTGGGAATTAAAGTACATTTCATATAGTAGAATATTATTAATACTACAGTTAATTACCTAATATACTGTATACCAAAAAATAAGAGTTTGTTGCCTACCCTTAACTTAACTTAACTACGTTTTTAGCTTTGTACATTTCATCAATTCTCTCACCTGATTCTATCTTATGCTGTTGTCTACTTGTTAAAACCTTAAGTTTTGTTAATAAAATATTCATTCTTGGTGCAATGCTACTTTAATTATAAATAATACAAAAAGAAAGATAATATGGAACCTTCTTAGTTATAAATTATAAGGTGGGGAAGGCACATCAAGTTTAAGTTTATTCTCAAGACAAAATCTTTGGGTGTAAGGGAATAGAGGTGTTTCCTTGCAGTAATTAGAAAATATATGAAATTTGGTACTTATTCTAGGTTGGTCTTACTTATGTTGCTTCATTTAAAAAGTTAGGGTAGAACTTATATAGTCATTACAACTTAGTATTGGAAAGAAAGAGAACTCTAGGTATAGTATTTTAAGAATCTTTAGCTTTGAAAGTAAATTGCACGTTGTCGTAGTATATAACCCTATAATATTTATATAATAAGCTGCTTAGTACCAATAAAATATAATTTCTGATAACCAATAAATTATGTTTTCCTTTAAAGAGTTGTCTCCTTAATAATAAACTACCCTTAATAAATAAAATCCTAAATGGAAAGTTCTGTACTTCTCTTATTCTTATATAAAATGCTTCTAAATAGAACTTAATAACTTGAAAGTATTTTTCTCTTTTGTAAATGCTAGAACAATCACGTTTAGTAAAGGGCAAGATCTTATTTGACAAACCTATTTATGTTATAATTTAATCCAACAATCTCTTAGTCCACCGCCTATAAACATTTTTAGTGTAGCCATTACTTAGGTTAGTACTTTTTTATATTATTTCCTTTGATTGAAGAGCAACCAACGTGTTTCAAAATAAAAGTTCGTGTCCATCTCATCTCGGAGTCGTCTATTTGTTATATAAAATTATGTAAGATCTAGTATATGTATTCCTTTGTAATATACTATAATATATACTATAATACCTATGTTATCTTTGTATTACTCCATGTACTTTTAATTTGTGTATATTTTCTTTATTAAAATGTGAGTTATCTACCCTAGATGTGTATTTTTACATTTTTTTTATCTTTTGACACTTTTTTTTGTCTATATGCTTTGTATAGTAAATATCCTTTTCTTGTTGTATGTTTATGTTTAGCTCTAAGTTAGAAGAACCCTTACGTTAAACCATTTTTTTTACTGTATCTTCTAAGGTGTGTTTCTAGTATAATGTTTATATAGGATTGTTTATAAATTATAGAGGCGGTTCTCTTTGACTTAACTTACTTTAAATCTTTACCAAATAGCTGTTACCTTATAAAGTGTATCATTTTTGCCTAGTAGTACAGTACTTATGTTTTCTGGCTTATACCATGAATGAGTTCTTTACCTTCATCAATATGTGCTTTTTGCTTGGGTTTTAGGTATGTATGCTCTTACTCAAATACTAAATTAGGAGGTAACTCTCATAGTAATTAGTTCTTTTTAGAATTTTACTGGTTAATTAGAAACATAATTTATTCTTTTTGGCTGTCATTAGTCTTGTTAGATACATTAAACTAGTAGTCATACTAAAATAGGCGGGAAACTAAATAGTTACTTTATTTTTTTTTGAAAATACATACACTTCCTTAATTACGTTACTTAAGACTACTTCATTTGGTAAACCCTAGAACTAGAATTATTACGTATATAAACATAAATATCCATCCCTTTAATATAGCTATGGTTAAAGAACCCTCTTAGAGAATTAGAAAGGGAAGTGGTCAAATAACAACGAGTAGAACTAAAAGTAAAATTACAACAAAAAATACTTTCCCTATAATATGTTCACTTAACTCATAGTTTCTTGCCCAATACTTATAGAATTTATTTCTTCTATACTACCAACTACAAGTGATTATAGGTACTCCTCGGAATATGTATGATTATGCCTTCTTCTATTAAAAACTCTCAAAGAAAAATAAACAACTCTAATCTAATAGAACCTTGTTGTTTAGTATTATAAGACTTGTGTTGGTATATAGCTTTGTAGTAATTGTGAAAGGTACATGTAATAACCTTCTCTTACTCTTAGTGCACATAGGATATATTGTTAGTAGTTATTATCTCTCAATGCTTATAATTTTAAAGAAAATATAATGAATAGGGAAACTTGTCGTAGCTTAGAAAAGATCTTACAAATTAATTTTAGGTAGGCTCTCTACTAGTTGCTGCTCTAATCAATCCATTACTTATACAAAAGAGTTTACCTTCTAAGTTCTACTTGTGATTTATATTATTATCCTACTACATTTTCATTTCTACCTCTAAGTACTCTATAATTTTATTTATATATATATTGTTAAGCATTCTTTAACTAATTCTTTTCTTTAAAGGCTCACATCTTTTACTTTGATTAGAAACACCTGCTCTACAGTACTACATCCTATAGTCGTGTATTTGGAATACCAGATAAAGGGCAAACGCATATACGTAGGGTACTTACGGCTCGTTATTTAAAAATATTTCTAAAAGTTAAGAAGGATTTAGTCACCTTTATCTTTATAATGAGAATTTCTTGATTATTGTATAGAAATGGAAGTATACCTACACCGTATAAACAATTTTGAGGAGGGGAATTACTTTTCTAAGTATTTTAGATTTAGTTCATTATTCAAGTAGAAGAGATATTTCTCCATACTTAATTTTGAGTTCTTTGCTCTTTCTTGTTATTGGAAATAGATCTATAAGTGAGAGTGCTAAGTTAGGTGTTATAACAACATCTATATTGAGAACTGCTTGCTTTGACTAAAAAATAATAAGTGTAATCTTATACTATGACACTCTATAAATACGTACTATATTTCAAAAATAGAAAGGCTAGAAATAGAAGCATATAAGAAGCATATATATATAACTCTTAGGCGAAGAAAGAACAACTAAGTAAAGAAAGTTAGAAGAAAGTGTACCCAATAAAAGAAAACACAGCAAATAAATATACAAGCCCAATTACCTATTATTTTAGTTTAACAAGCGCTAGTATATCTGTACTCCATTTAAATATTACTGCATAATGTTTATGTTTAATACCAGAGACTCTAAACTATAATGATGTTACCCTCTCCTTTCTTTTTTGTGCACAGCTCCTTAAAATTTTAATATAGCTTATAAATGGTACACCTACAAGGATTAATAAAAATAGAGTTTGCCTTAGAGCATAGATTAGTATAGGTAGTACGTAAACAAGCTAGGACTTTGTCTTCTTTTTATTATAATAGCATGTTATTAGGGAAGCTCCCTTTTATCCTTTTATCTTAGGTTTTTTAAGCAAACACAATCTATAATAGGATTGTAAAGTAGTCTCACTTACACTTTATGTTTTAGTAAGAGCTAAGAATTAACTTATTTTTGGCTCACTTGGCTAAGAAGGATTCTAAACAAGGAACAATTTACTTTGATCTAAACATGTTAAATAACTAAGAAACTTGTAAGGCATACATTCATAAACAAAACAACTTTTCAATTAAATTTCACAGAGACACCTCTTTGCGTACACTATTAAATTTATTACATACAAGCAGTAGTTACTGCCCTAAGTAAGTGTCGTATAGAATTAGATGCCTATATGTCATTTATCATTGTTGGGCATATACCTTATTATAGTATTAAATTACATGTCATATAGTTTCATTTTAAATTCATTCATATAGGTATAGGAAAGGATTAAAATACTTATCATATTTAGTATCACATAGCTTGCTTAGAATTGGTAGTTAATGAAGAGAACATGTCTTAGTCAATGAGTACACTAACTAGATATAAGTGTTGCATGCCCAATAAATTTAATGGGTTAGGTTGTTAAGGCTAGTTTATATCTCTTAGTTGTCTTAGTTGTAAGTTATATAATGTAATGTTTGTACTTCTAAAATTCTAAAATATTCTCTGTGTAAAAAGACAAGGATAAGGGTTTCAGTTCTCACTTGGTTGGTAAGAGTAAATACTTATAAAGAATGCACATATGGAATTCAATTTCATTCAATTCAATCACAAATATTAAGTAAGTTGTTATCTAAGTATAAACCGAAGTAAAATATATGTTATTCCCTAAAAGGTACACATATTACCCTTTTCAAACCAAAGAGAAAAGAAGAGCATTGCCTAGGAGTATATGATGCCCAATAAATATGTACTATTAGAGTTCAATACCCTTTCATGTTTTGTTTTAATCTTTAAGTTTCCTTAATAATATACTTAACTTAGAATTCTTTGGTGTTCATTACTATAATAATATACGCTTTTATCTATTTCTTATGCTTTCTAGATTCTTTGTTCCTTGTTTAACTGAGACAATATAGAATTTATATTCATCTAATGAAACTTAAGCCAAGGGCTGCCTGTTCTGCATACTACACTCATTTTTACTGAGATCAAGATGAATTCTTCTCAATAGTTTTAAAGTTATCCCCTTCTTACTTTTTGTACTAGGAGTTCTTTCTTAATGGTATGATATTCTGTAGTGAGTGTCATTATTTAATTTAGTAATCCCTGCCCTTCTATATTTTAAGCCAGCTAAGTCAAAGTATGTTTAGTATTCCCTATCAAGTAGTTTTGATAAGGGGAACCTGTATTAATTAGGCTAAGTCATTAAGCATTTTTCGAAGTAATCATCACGACGCGTGAGATAGAAGAAAAGTACACGTCTTAACATCAAAGTAACCAATTGTCCTTGTTTGTATAAACATAGTTTAGTTAGAACCAAGTAAAACCTTTGCAAAATATTATAGTGATTATAAGCTAAAAAAGAATTGAACTTTATTTATTTATAAGCATTAGAAGTCATATTTCGTAGACCAGGGTTATGCTTTAGAAGTGCTACCAATTTATATTACATTCTATATAAAGATCCCTCTGGATATACAATAAGATCTTATCAGTAAATTAGGAAAGGTGGTTATTAGTAGGGCAGTAAACTTTGTGTAGTACATCATGCAATATTATATTTAGTCCTATACTTGTTCTTAGCTTGCCTTTGTCTTCTCGTTTATACTGTGTATAGTTATTTATCGTAATGTAGCAGCAGCGTATACTCTGTACTTTTATGTAGTTTTCATGGGGTACTCATTTTATTAACTAAGCCAAGATCCAATACTTACTAAAATGTTACAAAGAAGAATACCCCCATATTGTTTTACCACGGGAGTATTAGAAATAGGGTCTAAGCTGGATAAGGAAAGAGTAAATAAAGGGATGGATACTCACAGTGAACCGTTTGTTCTTACTATAAAAACAGTATTATAGGATATCCATGGGTTGTAACTGTTGTGTTTAAGGGTATCCCATATTCATAATCTAGGAGCAGTTCAGTTGTGGGAAAAGTCTATAGGTAGGATTCAGTGCTGTAATAAAAATTCTATTATATTAGTTGTTTTAGTTGTCTTAGAAACAGCCATAAATTTAGATACAAGGAAGCTTCCCTTACTATGAAGTCCTTTGATATGTCTTACATCAGAAAAGCAAAATCCGTGCTTATCGCTGTAAATGAATAGGACCTTCTTTAACGCCAAGTAATCTCCAATTTATAAAATATATTTGTCAGGATCTTGCTTTGTCCTATCTTCCACTTTATTAAGAATAGTTAGTTATCATTGGAGAAAACCAAGGCTATTTTGTTTGTACCACAATCCTCTTCTTAATTTTAAAGCCAATTTTCCAACAATAACTGTTTTGCACGAAGAAGAAAAGACACTAAAGCCTTTCCAATACAATGTCTGATCATATACTGCCTTTACTTTTATACGTCCACAACTGTTCGAAGGAGAGAGCCTTTAAAAATCTGTCTGTGTTTAAAAATCTGTGAGAGAAATAAACATGGCAATGTAAATACAACTTAGGAGGGAAACGATTCAATGGATAATCTGGAAATCTGTATAAAAAAACTTTTTTGTAATTTCTTCTAGGCCCTTACTTTTATAGAATAGAGTATATAAATATGAGACTAGCTGCAAACAAGAAATGTTTAGCCAACAACGATTTTATCTCTCCTTGCTTCTGTTCTGGACGTCCTTAAGCAATGACACTTATATTATATGATATAAATGGAACCTTGTGAAAAGTATATAATAAGGTGGTGTGTGAATCAGTACTAAATTCTTTACGGCAAATTATAAATGAATTTATATAGAACTGGATACAACAAACAGAAGTTCCTAAACAAAGTAGGATATATGGGGAAACAACCCTTTTTCTAGGATTTCTGGGCCTACTATAAGGGATATCTCGCAAAGAAATCATTTGTCATTATACACAGATTTAGAGAAAATACTTTGCTTTAGACAAGGAAGGATTACTAATTTTCCATTCTGCTAAATATACTCTATGCTATATTATGTGCCTTTTATTACCTACAGGAGTCCTTTTTTTTTTCTTCTTTTTTTAATTAAAGTATCCCTTTATTTATGTATGTCTTCCATCTACACTTGTTTATCTGTTGCAGAGTCAAATTATGCACGAATTTGTGGAGATTAAGCCAGTTAATAATGGATCTTTTATTTTACAATTTACAGGCTGCTGATATAGAGGATCCAATGTTTCTCCTCTTACTATACAAAAAAGAGAGGAGAGCCTACATTTTATTAATTTCACTTTAGAACATTATAACCTATTCGTTGAGATTAACATCGCTGCTAGAAGCAGGACTACCACCCTTTAAACCTTGACACGACAGGTACTCCTCACTATGGCTTAAATTAGACTGTAATTAAATGTAGAAGTATTTTTTCCTAATCAGACTATAAATACCCCTTGTATTGGATGAGTGCTATCTTATAGCTGTAACTTATTAAAGAAAAAGAGACAATTATTTCAACAAATAGCAAGTGCTACTGAATTATAGTGCGAAAGAAAAGACTAGGCTTGTGCGAAATTATTAGATTCTTTCTTATATAATATATAAGGCGGAAGGATTTATACCCGAAAATGATTATCCCGGAACAACTAAAGTACTGTACGTGGAAAAGAGACCAACACTCAAGAGTTTTTATATCCGTTTGACCTTAAGTCTATAAGTCTGAAATAAGTAAAGAACAAAGAATTTATAATATAGACTTTTTTTAATCGACAGACATTTTTGAACTATTCACAGCAAAGCAAAGGTTCATTACTACACTCGGCAAATATAAGAATAGACAGTAAGGGTGTTGAGCAGGAATTTCAATTGAAAGGTTAAGGCGAAGGTGTATAAAAATTTAGCTTCATCTAGGGTCTCTCAAATAAGGTAGACTCGGTTTGATTAAAAAGACAATCAGCGAATCAGTAATAGAATCCATTTGTTGTTTTTTGCCCAAGTTGCCTTGATGCTTGTCTTGTATTTGATCTCACTACTGTGTTTAGTTTATTAAAGGCTGAATCTCTTCTAAAAATATACAAACTGAGGAACAGATCATCTGTCGTAAGGAAACTTTCCCCTTCCCTTTAACTATTATTATAGGCTCCAGGAGGCACCATATTTCTTTGGTTTCGTACTTCGAATTTTCTTTTATGTTATATACCATTCTATGCCTGGAAAAAGTACACCTAGGTCTTTCTTCTTCCTTAGTCAAGATACAAACAAGAATTCCGGAGCCCCTAAAAATAAAAAGTACAAGGCTCTCAAGTAGGAAAGTCCTAAATTATTTTTAATTAATGTTGATTTTTACCTGTCAATTGTATCTGTGAAAAGTATACTATATACACACTACTACGACTAAGACTATATAGTTCAAGGGATGTTCCTTCTATTACGTTGCCCTTAACGTGGACTTCTATTCGACATGAAAAACAAAGAAAATTGGACAAAAAAGGGAACTTGTTCTCGTGTTAGAAGAAAATCAAGTGGACAACCAGAGAAGTTATTTCTTATTGTTGGGCCGACGTGAATTATGGCAGATTTTACTCTTTCTCGTAGTATTCTCTTATAGTACATATGATGTTTTTGTCTAATCTAATTGGGTGAAAGTCTTTTTCTCGTCTTTAGTCTTTATTATATAAGCGCGTACACCCGAAAGTATAGATCATTTTCAGTCAAATAACTTGAATCGATAGCAAACAAAAAGAGTAAGTGAAGTTTCCCTTTGTAAGCCAGGCTATATTATATAGATTATAGATAAAGGTGCAATAAAATAATATAAAGAGGATGAGTAGTAACGTCGTTGCTATCTGACATATACCACAACTAAGCATACACTTTTAAAACAAGACATAGGTTGTGATAAAACTTTGATCCGGAAAGAAAGAGTTAGACTCCATAAGGTATATATAGAGGACAGTTATTCTGCGGGCTTATAACTATAAATCACAAAGTGAAGTACTTTAGCTTGTACAATATAATTCAAAATGTTTAATAACCAAAACACCTGCAAAATATAGTAATTTTAAGGGTATATAAATATAACGTCGATTCCTTATTAAGATAAAGACAATTAAAAGGAAAGGGTTAACTACGTATGAACTAGAAACTCTAGGTAAAAAGTATACAACGACAATACAGAAATATTAGCATATCCCAAACAAACAATTTACATCGTGAAATGAGATTGAAACAAAGCTAAACAGACGGAGGAAGATTGTTTATAGTGTCAGACATTTTCTAGGCTATAGATATAGTTTTTGTGAAAAGCATTTTTGTGGAATCTAGTCAGATCTTAGGTAAGCATTACAAGGTTCTGCCAGGAAAGAAAGGAAAAGAGATAACATCTAAAAGTACAATCATAGAGAAAATTAAGCCAATATGCTTTAATATTTAGTCCTTTTGATAGTGTTCTTCTCCAATAAGTATTCTTCCTACTGAGTGTTATCCTCGATAAGGTGTTTGCTATTGTGTGTGCACAAGTGTACCCTAGTTATTGTTCATGTATTCAACGAGCTCTCATATGTTTTTTCTGTGATGATAATGGTGTACTGCAGTGGTGCCTTGTCTTTTTATTACTTGACAGCTGGGTTTTTATCTATTTCAAAGAATTTGGTTATTTAAGCAAACAACCTTAAAACACATTTTAAAAGAGGCTTGTCTTTGTTGTTGAAACTTATCCGAGGAATCAAATCGTAGTTAAATGGTTAAAAAATCATAGTACATTATGTTCACTGATAAAGATTCAATTTTCCCACCAAGTTCAGTCGCTTTTATTTATTTGATAAGGATCTACTTTATCTAATAGAAGAGTATATTTGGAGTAATACCAGTACTGCAGGCAACAACTTGTAAATCATGAGTAAAGTGTAAGGGGAAGAAGAGGTGTAACTTAAAGTCACGTTGGCTGTGTATCTTTTTCCAACTAAGAAAAAGAGATCTAAGACAATCATTAAACATCTGGTATAGTTCTCGGTAGTTATGAAATAGTCATAAAAGAGAAGAGGGCCCTAATCTTATCTATAAAAAAAGGTTCGCCAGGATACTGCTTTAACGTCAAGAATATAGATAAGTCCATACCTTTTTGGTTCTTTATAAATGTGTCGTGTTATACCCGAGAGAAATAGGTAGGCCTCTCCTATTAAGTAAAAAAAATAAAAATAATGTGCTGTGGCCCCGGTAAGCCAACTTAAAACAACAAATAAAGTGCTAAGATCCTTTTAATAAGAATGTATTGTTTAAGTAAACTAAGGCATTTTCTCCTAATTCTACCGACCGAACAAACTATAACAAGATGTATTACGTTATAAGTTCACACCTTGAAATTGGATTTGGTGACTTGGATCACCCAGTTCTTTAAATTAAATGATCCTGATTACAGAAATTTATTATTTCCCAGAATACCTTTAGTTTGTTTTCCGACAAATTTTGTTGAGTTCGGGTGTGCTCTACAAAGAAAAATGTTTTCCAGAAGAGCCATATCCAGCATATTTAATATTTAATAATACAAATAAAAATAAGTGTCTTCTACAAAAAAAAGTACAAAAAGAGAGGCACAGTCCTCTGTTGATATAATGTCAGTCAAAGGATAACTGAACAAATATAGGAGTAGAAAAGAAATGGATTTGAACCTGTTTTTGCTCTTGTCTTCCTATAGGTTTTCCGGAAACTCCATATTTTGTGTCACAGCTCTGCTTTTTAAATTAATAAAAATATGCATATGAAAATATGATAACTTCAATGCTCAAACAAACTATACTGAGTAATTTGATCTAATCTTTTCGAAGCACATCCAAGGTCCTAAGTATTAGTAGTGAATAACATCCTACAAGTAACGTGTACATTTGACCAATACCACAGTGTGCTCTATAAAAAATCTATGAAAGTCGTGTAAATGAAATATCATTGAACAAAGTATGGAAAGATTATGTTTCCTAATTATGTTTCCTAGTAGAAGACCCAGCTTTATATTATAAGCTTAGAAATAAGGAAGTGATTTTGTTGATCCAAATCCAAGCGATGACCCTGTTTCCAGGTCCGGTTATAAACTTGACTTAGAAGGAACAGGTGCTATATAATAGTGTTTATAGGCATCTTTTTTAGTATAGGTTCTTGCCTTTCAACAAATTAGTATACTTGGGATTTTAATGCATTTCAGATATCATGATTTCTTCTTATCCTGACTATCCTGAGTTGGTCAAAACACGAAAACAGAAAAAGCTCCCGGAAAAATCTCGAATTAATATTTAAGGGCTAGTTTTGGTTGATGAAAAAAAAATACATTGTTATTGTAAGTACGTAAAAGAAGTCGTATATGCAAATTAAAGTAGAATAAGACTTGTCTAATCTAATAGGAAAAGCTCAGTTTCTTGACAAGTTATAAAAAAAACTTTATCTATCTTCGGTTCAGACCTAGATCAACAGCATTTTCCTAAATTTCTCAGTTATGACTCTATATGAGACTAGATGGTGAGACTAAAAGAGACCTCTCCGTTTTATCCGCTAAATTCGTACTTTACTACGGCATAAAGAGACGATATAAGTTGTTTCTTTTTTTTTCTTGTTGGATCCCTTGCATCTTTAAGCGTTTAAGCTAGATATTTTTTGGTCCTCGTCTGCCTTACTCTTTATTCCTAGATCTTTGGTCAACTTTTGGCGGAGTTCTTACTTTTAGTAATTACTTTGGGCTCTTTTTTCTTTTTATGAATCAATACGTTCCTACAACAAGGTAGAGGAGTAAAGCTAATACGGTATGGTATGTACTCATGAGAAAAACTTATATTAGACTAACCAATTAGATACCATGCCAGATAAAACTTCCTAATAAAACCATAGATAAAATCGTAGACTCTTTAGTTATACCAAAAGCATTCCCGGCTTTTTGAGGAACTTAAATGACTTCTAGCTCAAAGATCCAGAAACAAAAGAATTCCACAATCCAAAGAAACAAGAGAACAGTTAATAGAGCACACTTTTCATATGCAATCAACGAAAATATATGAAAGACAAGTAGTAAAAGGAAGGATCCTTAATAAAGAAATATAGAGAACAGGTCCACAAGTAGTAGAAAAGAAACAGACAGTACATTTTGCAGACAAGGCAGATAACTTAAAGTTCATAATAAATATAATGAAAAACTCCTCACTGCCAAAAGGTTTTATCGCACCTTTATTTTGAAAGACTCAACTTTTGTCTATGACCAACAGTAATTTAAACAAATTTCACAAAGGACTCCCTATAAAATTCAAGTAGTATAATTGCTAAAATGGTATATAAATACAATACACAATATAGTCGGGGCACTCTCCTAAAATAATACACAACACTGTCATGTATAGTTCACTCAAAGTTGCGTGGGAACATACACCATTTTTCGTACGCTATCATGTTTTTCTACTTAAGTTGTTGCACAGTAAGTTATAAGGTAGTAATATTTAATAAATTTTAATAAATCTACCTATATTTAAGGACTACTGTCTCCACAAGATACAAACAATATATGAATTTCATTTACGATATAACAGCCAAAACAATTACAACAAACATAGGTTATCCCTTAGAAGATTAACAATAATCAAGGAGAGTCGAGCACAATATTAAAGGCAGGCCAAATGAAACTTTATTTAAGTTGTCCGGAGAATTAAGTTAAGGTCAACAACTAATTTTTAAGTGACTATTTATTAGCTATCTTCTTTCTTTCTTTAAAACATGAAAGATATGGGCACCTTGTAGTCTTCTGTGAGATGCCAATTTTTAGAGAAAACTTAGAAAAAGTCAAAACAAAAAGAAGAAAGAAAGTACTAATCTCGTGATTATAATGAGGGTTGGACTAATAAATTAAAGGCTTGAAGCATCAAAAGGACCTGTTTCTTAAGGAGACTGAGTATAGAGTGGACAATCCTCTAGAAAATAAATAAAGAACAAAGCATTTACTGCACAAGTATAAACGGTATTATATGACTCTTATGCACACATAATATCATCCCCAGGCAAGCTTTCAATTATATGCTTTTTTTTGTACGGTGTGTATAAAAATAAGAAAGAGAATATTATTTAACACTGACCCACCTTCAGGATCTTGAGTGAACTTTGTAACTTTGTATTGGCAGGTTGCGCTTCAACTTAGAAGAATCAATTCATAAAGTAAAAGAAAGAATCAGCTATATAGGAAAATTAGGAAATACGTTGACCATAATATACAGTACAAAAACTTAATATAGTCATGAGGGCTCCCCCCTTGTACACGTTATTCATAGTCCCATTTCTAGATACGAGAATACTAAAGTTGCAGGGCAGAAAATGTAGTCTATTTACTTAATACAAGTTGTTCAAGGGTTTCTCCTTCATCTTTTTAATATCTATGACTATACCCATAACAAGACAATTGTCGACATAGAATTCGTTATAACTTAGAGGCAAATATTAATAATAAAATAAGTACTACTTTGGTTACTAAAAGAAAGAAAGAAAGACTTTCATATTAAAATCGCACGTAAAAGTTATCCGTTTTACTTTCGTAGAGTAAGCATTAACGGTTATGAGTCAAAGCAGTCTAGCTAGAAGAGAAGAACCTAAGCAAAGGGTTTTGTACTTCGAATTCTTTACTTTCTTTCATGGCATGTAGTGTTCTCTATGATAGCTTCTCTTTCTCTTCTTTTTTGGGTACAATAATTAATTACTTTTGCCCTACAATTTCATGCATAAAATCTATTCTATTTTCTAGTATAAATGAAAAATCTAGTATAGGTGGTTGGTAATAGCCATTTAATTGTGTAATTGATACAAGTAAATTAAGTATATTTGATTCAGTAGATAAAGATCATTCATCGTAATCTTTGTTTTTAAGATATTTCAAGAGTAAGAGTATTAAGAGTTTATTAAATTTAAATAAAGTTATTAAATAAAGGCGGTATCACTTGACAAATGATGCAATATGGCTGGGCGCAGATTATTTCGTAGCTATGGGTCCTATAGAAGAAAATACTTCCTCTCTACGCTACGTGTTATGATTGGGAATTTTTTTTTATCATGTTTTTATTTAATTGTGATATAACGAAACTGGTAGATTTGTCTACCTTAAAAAATATAGATAATCAAGCAATGCGTGATCTAACTAAAACCATACTTTCCAGCACCAAAACCAAATAGAAAATTTATTCGTAAAGAGTACCTAAAGTAAAGGGCCAGCATAAATAAAATATGAAATGCCAATTAATTACTAACAACCATTAATGAAATTATTAGGCTATTAGATCCACTTAGCTTATAAACATAGTTCGGATAGATAGTTTTAAAGTCTATATAGATAGTGTAGCCACTACCTTTATATTGTGGTAATGCTTATAATATATAAATTTTATACATACATGTACTCCTTCGTCGAATAGATTTGGGGAGCAGGATCTAATACAACAAGTAATCATTCACACTCTGTTTGCTTTACGTTTACGGCGGCAGGCCCGCGTTAAGAGAAGATATGCTAAGGTAAGAATAGATACAAGCGAGAGAAATTCTTAGAGATTCTATTAGATTCTTTGTTACATGAAACTCAAATGGAGGAAACGCAATCATAACAAAAACATGGAAAAAAGAGGGTCAATTACGAGTATTCATCTAAGCCAAATATAGAAAAAAAGATATAAATGAGTATTAGAATCAATGTCAACACCAAAAGGAGACAATAGTACGTTTATTAAGTTTTTTTAAGTAAGAGCAAAGAGGAAATTGTGCTGATCATCTACCCACAATAGAAAAGAAAAATAAAAGAGTATAAGAATGAATATCTATGTTATGTATTGGTTTCTTGGTATGGCTGTTCCATTCAGTCTAGTAATGCTATTTTTAAAAATAATTTGTTGGTACTACTCATTTAAGAAACGTTTTTTATATGACAATTTACTCAACTTGCTGTGTAAGGGTCGTGCTAGGATTAATTGAAAGAAGATCTCCACATGTACGTATACTATACATACGGTGGATCAAGGATTCGATTCGCATTTATGTTTTAGCTACTGACTGAACCGGAAGAGTCAACATATATATTATTCTCTTCTATAAATTGCTTTATTTATGAAATAATCTTTTCGCGACGAGCATAAGTCTTTACTCCTCATTTTTTAAACTTCATTTACCAAGACCGCCCAAACAGAATTTTCTTAACCTAAATTAGAATTAAAAGGGGAGAGGGGACCTTGTATATCCAATATATTCAGCTATCTTTATCTTTCTAGTAGGCTTGGGAAAGGATTGTTTACTTTATCATCTATATGTCAATTTAATATACAACACACTATCGGATTCTCTTTAGATACATACGTATTTTTAATAGATATAGACTAAGTAGATATTCATGTAACCCCTCTGTAGTAAAATCTAGTAGAAGAACTACAACCAACAAAGTCTGTTTAATAGATTTAATCGTTACGGTACGTTAAGACATTAGTTAGTAGATAAATTAGTAGAAAAGTAAGAAGGGAATGAATAGTGTTTTTTTTTCTTCGCTTTCTTTGTCTGCTTCTGATTCGACCATATAGAATAAATTTTAGGAAAAACTTCTTGGGAAATTCATTTCTACTTAAATTTTAATAATTTTTTATACGGTGTTTTAAGACAATTCTATACTTTTTTACACGGCAAGGTTATTTGGTAATCACATGTTTGAGCCTATATATTACAAAGCAAAGCATTATAAAGAATTTATTCTGTGCAAGGAAAGCTTGTTTCTAGGATCTCAGTACTTTTAGTTTAGCTCTCGTTTGATAGTTCTCAAGCTTGTGCCTAAATTGTTACTAAAGGGTCGAGCGCAGTTGTCAAATGTTACATTTCTTATGATCCTCTTTTCTTTTTTTTCTTGGAATCCTAGCAACCGGTACTAAATTTTGATTTTCTTCTGGAAAACGTAAATATCTATCACAGCCTAGGTTTTGTCTTTCATTATTTCAAATCCAAAGATGTGACCTCTAATGATTCATGGATCTTGTATGGAATTTTTCACTTCATTCATTGGTAACGTGTTTACATTGTATTCTTGACTCTCTAGTTTCTTATTAGAAACTAAATCCTTCCTCTTTATGGGATCGATGCTTTTTTATCACTACTCACATAAATTGTTCTTCTAGGTTAGTTTTCCCTGCTCTTTCCTTTTAGCTCGGTTTTGGACATAAAGAAAAGATCTTGAAATGATGGTTTAGAACTAATAAAATTTATTTAAAAAGGTATTCATTTACTACGTCTGAAGAATGGACTTAACAAACTAATAGAGATATGCGAAGAGTATAACAAATGACTTGAACACTTAGATTACGGGATAGATATTGACAGGAAAGAGATTCGTTTAAAAGATCACATCAGAGCTTAGTTAGCATTACAACTACACTTTCTTCCTTTCTCTTGGAAACTTATGTTGGAATGAGAATTCTATCCACCTCTTCCTTTCTTCTATCTATAGTTTGTGCTGTCATTAATGAATCTGAAATCTACCAAAAACCCTTTATAATTTAATTTGAATTGTCCGAACAAATCATATGGTACTCATCTCAAGACTAAAATCGATTCGTACAGAGCCTTAATCTTCTAACAGAAACGTAAAAATAAATACTGGGTATAAAATTCATGGCTTTTCACATCTATATTTGGAACCAGGTAACAACTGTATGTATAACGTTCTAACTTTGAATTAGGAGAAAGAAAGCGACACATAACAAACACAATCGTGTACCATTAAATCTACAAAAATTAGACTCACTATTTTGAATGCTGCGAGAAAAAGAATTAAAGAAAACTCATAGTAAGCGACTCTAGGATACAGGACTGAGCATACAATGCAATATCAAACTATTTCTTCTTAGTAGTATTTTATATAGGTCTTGATCTTTGTCTCATTCACCCGTATCTTATAACGTACAATGTTAAGTATATAAATTTTAGACCTAAATAAATAAATAAAGTAGATATATATTATATATCAAAGTACATAAAACGTCGTTTCCAATATACTCTATGTACCCTGCCTGCTACCGAGACTAAACTATAACACGCGTTCCTTTTTTAAATTAGATATGAATGAGTTATGCGTTGGCTTTCGGGTTGACCTTTAAATTGTTTTTTTCGAGGTGAATCTAAAGTTGGTTATGTGTATTTCTTACCAAATACATACTTTGCTTCCAGTAGTAAGGTTATAGAAAAGAAGCCTTCGAAGAATAATTATCTAAGACTATACAGAGTCTATACCAATAGAAACTTGTCTTAGGCAAGTAGTTCATGTATACAAAAGATAATGTAGTTAAAAGAGAAAAAAGAGGTATATTACTGATAAATGGATTTGTAGCTGCCTTGTTACTTTGATACTTAAAATTACGTAATTCATTAAAAGTAATTAAAAGTAAAGAGTATACCAAAGTTCTTATCTGGCTTCCTATACTTCTAATCTCCAATTTCTAGATAAAGGTTAATTCGCGTAGTACCTAAAATATTATAGTGTAACATAACATGTGCTGTCTTGTAATTTCCTATAGTAAAAAGTAATCTATCCCTAAATAAAGTTGAATAGGATGGTACTCATAAAAATAGGTGTCTTAAATTAATTTGTAAGTTATATAGTTCATTATGTGTATGTAGTACTTTCTTCTAAATAGAAATTATGTGAAAATGATTCCTATGCTAAAGATGCTTTCCTAATAGCTCTAGTGTTAGCCTTTGTTGGGTAGTTTTGCATGTCTTCTACTGTTACTAGTATACAGCTATAAATGGGGCGTAGTCTAAACTTAAATATTCCGATCCTCTCTAATAAATATTTAAATAGAAACTAATTAAGGTGTCCTCTACATTTCATACTTAGTTCTTTAAAGGTCAAATTATTCTATAACTTGCTTCTTATACTTGGTACTTAGTAGTTACCTTTTAGGTATTGGGAGGAATTTATATACTAGCCTTTGTTCTTTTCCTTTGAGTTCACTTGAGAAATTCTTATTACTTTTACTACGCCAATTTTAAATACTTACCTTAAAGATACCCAAAACTCTATTATTCCTCTTAACTTAATAAGCTTATGTTTGCCTATATGAATTATATTCTTCAGCGTGCACGACTAAAGGACAGAGTAACTACAGTAACAACTAGAGAGAACATATAATATATTATATTCCATAGATTTCTTATAACACACACGCTTAGTGCCTTAATAATTAATTATGATGTATATAGCTTTGTAGACTGAGTACTTCCTTTATATCTTCTTTTACTTAAAGTATATATAGATAGGTACTACATAAATGTATATAGTTCAGACTATTTCCTACCAAACGACTTAGGTGCTTATATAGAATTTCCTAGTTACTTGCTCCTATAACTAATGATGTAAGCGATTCCTCTCAATATAATTAATAATTTAACTATTCATTCCCAATAAATGTACTAGTAACACCGAAGGTATACAAAAATAAGGTCGTATATAAGGTATATAAGGTAAGGTTCTTACAATATAGGATATGGGTTAACAAAGAGTTCTAAGAGTCATCAAATATGAAAATCTAACAAATAAAATCGTTACAGATCTTTACAAATGTTCTAATGCGTTAGTACAAATAGATACCTGAAGGAGAATTCGAATATAAATGAAACTATAATAAATGCCTTCTCGATATTATGTATACTTCTCTTTTTATGTTCTATGCATTGTTGGTAAGTACATCCTATCTTGTGAATATAGTGTTGGTAAAATAGAATTACGATACAAGCGTCTAACTTAGTTTTTCATTATTTAGTTCTAACAAGGCCAACTTAGCTCTACTTAGCTCTATAGTAAAAGAGATTAGTTAAGAATTTTATATAGAACAAAGGGTTTCTCTTAGGTATTCATCTCATTATTTATATTAGAGAATTACTAGTAAATACAACTAAACATGATAGGTACAATATTGGACAAAATACTTAAGGCATGTTAATAGATATTATGGGAACTCTTTACTTGTGAGAGGTAGGAGACATTGTAACCTTCATATGTAGATTATATAGTATAAGATATTTCATACAAGATATGGTAGCTTATGTCCTTACAGTATAACCTTTTACCCAAAGTTACAATACGTACTCTGTCAAGTCATAACCAAATCTAAGTATAGTATCACTTCCAACTTATTTATTAGTCAAATCTTCCTTCAAACACGTGTATCTTTGCTATTAGATATTTAGATATTCCTCAGTAATTCTATAAAGGTACATACAATAATAATTTTCCATTAAAGAAGTCTTTTGTTTTTCCTAATGCACCAATCTCGTTTCTAACCTCACTTGCGTAATATACACTATTTCTTCTTCCAAACAATGTTTGATTTTGCAGTATGGTATATAGGTATATAGATTAACTAGGATCCTAAGTCTATCTTTCTTTATGAGGTATACCCTTTCTTTTCTCTATTTGATACAAACCTAAATGTATTTTCAGATAGTGGTGCTCTCTCACATATTACAACATATTTAGGACTTGTCTTAGTTTATGAACAAGCTAAATTTCTTTATTTATTTATTTGTTTATGCGCTTTTATTTTAATTTTACAACTCTCTATTTACCAACTTACTTATTAAAAAATGAAAGAAGATGTACACCATTTGAAGATAATTCATTAGAATATTTCACTATAGGTAGAAGGAGAAGCTAGGAAACACATATAAAATGGGAAGTAGTTAGTAAAATTTATGCTGGGAAAGAAACAACATAGAGTAGAGATGCTATACAAGAGGAAAAAACTATATTATAAATTATAAAGAGGAGTAAGATCAAATAGTATGTATAGAAAGATATAAGAATTAACTAAGAGAGCATTGTAAAAAGTGGAGACTTAGTATATATGAGAAACCTTGGACAGTCCCTTATGATCTTATGCTAGCTTGGTATTTGAAACATCGTCGGTAGTTAAGTACTCTGTATTTATGATAGATATAATAATGTATACTAAAACCTACTAAGTGGAGAAGTTAGAAAGAAATTATGTAAGTCTAGTATAAACCAATTAAATGAAACATAAGAGACAATGGTAAGAAAAAACAACACGAAATACTTGGGCTAGAAGGTAGACGAAGTGATGCTACGAAGAAGGCTTTATTAGTATTAACTTGCTCTTAGTGTACTATAGTATTAAATAATTATAAATTTTTTTGGTTGTAACGTATATAACCTACTTAGGGAAGTAACTAGTGTACACCCACTCTTCATTATTTGTCAAGTTTCTTATGCGCATGTGAAACTTTGAGAGATGATGATATAACCCTATTTTTAAATATTGATCTAGTAAGGATAGTTGGAAGGATAGAGTAGTACTAAACATTATATGAATATTATATGAATTAAGTAATATCGTTTATAACAAAAAAAAGTAAATATAAAGAGGAATCTATTGTGAATATGTACTGTATTTAATCTGTACATTATGTATCAATACTATCTAGAGTTTATAGAAGTTAAAAGGGTATTTGCGGGGTCGGTCATTTCCATCTTTAACTAGAGAACTAATACTACTCATGTATAAATTGCTTTGTACTAAGAAGCTTTTCTACTAATTAGATTCCGTTTTCTCTTTATTGCTTTGAGTTCATTCTTACAACATTTATTACTACTTAGACTTTTATTAGAGTACAAATACATCCCTTTGATGTAATCTTTAGCCATAAGTGTTTATTTTTCTCATCAGTAGAGGTAGAACCTTGTGCGTGTGATATTTAATTAAAGAAAACCCTAGAAGTATACAATTTGGAGTTAAGAGAATTAACTACGAGTAAACAGAAACTAATATACCAAGATAAAAAGAATTCTATTCATAGAGAGATTTCATCCATGTATTTCAGAAAGGAGTGTAGTACATGTAGAGATCAAGTAGTAGACGTAGGATAAATATTATCAAAGAGATTTACTTAGATTCTATATTAACCAAATTAACCAAGAATGTTCTTAATTATGCAAGTATAGAATAGGTATTTACCACCTTTACTTTTTAGGGGTTTGTTTAGTTCTCAATATCCAATATCCTGTTTACTCGTGTACTATTCTCGAAGTATAATATAAAGATGACGGTGTAGATCCTTATTACTTGCTTATAGATAAGATTTTGAGAGATATAAGCTACCATGCACACAAAACTCTAACCCCAATAAAACTAAGTAGCCTTTAACACTTTTGGACCAAGAAAAAAAAGGAGAGCGTGTAGTTACCTAATAACTAAAAAGTTGTACGTACTTAATAAAAAAGAATTCTTTGTCCTCGTAATATAGCTAGGTGTGGTTAACTAGATAGAAATGGTGTACGTGCAAATTAAATAATTAATATCAAATTAGAATGAATTCTTATAAAAAGTATACTTTCCCTTCTAAGAAATAGAATTCTAAATAGAAAATACTAAGAGTCTTTCTTTGGGTCAAACATCTAACTATAGCGTAGTAATATTAATACATAATAGCTTCCCTCTCTTTAGATTAACTAACAATAAATTCTTTCCCTCTATAATTGGTGATAGCGTACCTTCTAAGACGTGTATATTTTTGTTCTATTTTTCCTTAGTATATTGTGTTTTCTAATAACTGCTTTTATAGTAAATACCTAGGATAGCTCGAAGAGAAGACTAAGGTTTATTGGTTATAGAGTGTGAACGTGTGTATAGTGGTGTTATACTACCAAACAAAGAAGATTATCGCTAAGTGTATGTACATAATAATTAAGATAAGTATCATAAGCATAAGGAGCAAAGTTTAAGGTGTTAAAAGCAATCCATTAGAACCATTATTAAGTTATACTACACAAGTTATCTAAGGTTTCCTCTCTAGTTTCTATATAATTCTAAGGGAGTACTTCCATAAGCCATAAAAATTGTATAGTGTATAGCGTGTTGCATAACTTAGGAGTGGTAAAGAACCTAGAACAAAAATATAAAGTAAGGAGACACTAAGGTTATATAGGCGTGTACTCATTAAAACATGTGTTTAAATTAATGTAATGTGGAGGAAGACATTCTCAATAACTCACTTTCTTATATAAATAAATATAGGGTTAGGTATCATTCATAAATTATAGATCATAGATTATAAGAGAGTCATGGGTTACTTCTAACATGAACTTCTTTCTTTTCCTTTTAGCCATGGACTTCCTTTCTTTTTTTTAGCAAATACAAGCAGCCATTATTCATAGTTATTTAGAAACCTTCTTTCTTTTGTGAGTAATCCTCCTTCCTCTCTTAGGTGTATGTAGTACTTATTAAAATGACTCCTAAATTTATATTTATATAGAAATAGAGTCATGTAAGCTAAGAAACTATTTATTTAGGAATATGAAGCACTCTTATTTAATCTTATTTAAGTAGAAGCGTTTACTCTAACAAAGCATTATTAAAGAACCAAGCACAAAAATAAATGGAAGAAGGCACGTTACAATCATATTTCTATTTATAGTATAATTTATAGTACAACACAGAGCAACAAATAAAGTAATACAAAGTAGGTACATTTCATAGGAAAGTAGTAAATAATGAAAATGTTTAGTCATAATAGAATTATCTTAATATGGATAAGTTACTCATACCCAAGCTAGCATAGTAAGGAATTTCATAATATAAATATATATTTCATTTTCCTAAAGTAAATTTCTAAGGAATATCTTTAGAACATGTAATTATTTATTATAATTTATCCTAGTCAAAATATAAGTACATAGAAGTGAAAAGTACATATTTTACATTAAATAAATATTAAATGAAAATATTAAATTAAGTTATTAGTAAGTTCTACCAAGCTATTCTCTTTAGTTGGAATAGTATATTTTCAATTAAGAATTATACGTGACCTCTAAGTTGTATATTATAGTTGTCTAACTTAGGTAGTTAAGTGTGCCGTAGATATGGCGTTTCCCTTCAAATTAATGTTGTCCTTGACTTTTTGTCTACTACGGTATAAGCTGTTAAATCTACTGGATATTCTTTGTTAACTAAACATAAGTATCTACTTAAAATATGAAGCACAGCTACTAGTTATTAAACCTGGGAAATAATACCGAAATACAAGAATATAAGAATTTGTGTACAAGAATCTAGCTTTTATGGGATAAATGAAAAAATAGGTATGGGTAGTACCAAACACACGTTTAATTATATATTTAGATAAGTGTAATTCATGTATTTACTTTAAGTCCTCAACGATTATTTTTCTAAGTACAGAAAAAGTTCTTTTTGTTCTTAATATGGAAGGATTTAGTATGGAAGGATTTAGTGTTTCTATTTATTCTACCCCAAATAAATATGATACTAGGATTTCCAAAGCAAACACTTGTGGATGTAAAATTTGTAAGTGTAAGTAAACATGTAACCTAAGAATCCTATACTATAAATAGCCTACGGTACGAATATTAGAGTTATGTACTTCTAAAATATGTTTATAAATATAAAGTAAGAGGTGTCATCTATTTATTTTTCGTGAATCAATTAAGTAAGGCATGTTCAATCTTTGTATTTCCTAATTTTATAAGGGACTATCATGTACAAACGCTGTGAATTATTTGCATTGTCCTAACTAATTTAAGCATGTACTTACACCTTCTATAAATTATACATTGGATTTCCAAAAATATTGTATATTACGTTACGGATGTTTTCTTCCTAATTAATAACTTACTAAATATTCGATCAAAAAACATAGTTACAAAAATACATCAAAAATATATTAAGAATTCAAAAAGATTCTTTCTTAGCTATGTGCGAGTTGTTTAAGTCATATTATTCCTTACTTGTTATTTCTAGTTCTATGTATGAAAGAAAAGATACAAAACACGTATTAGGGGGTTACTCTCTTCTTAAGGCAAGTTCTATTCTCTCTAGTTCTACATAAAAATTATTTATCGCGGCATATTTTGAAACTAATGTAATGAAAATGTAAAGACATCAAAGTAATTGGTAATTATAGATCCCTTTGTGCAGTATAATCTATTGGACTTCTATCTATCTTAGGTCTTATATGTACTCATGGTTTTCTTCCCTTACACCAGTATCTAGTTATCTAGTCTCACTTATAATAAGGTTCCTTCTTTGCTTTACTACCAACAAGTTATAAAATTACAAGTATCCCACACTTCAATTACCTTAAGTATCCAAAGACTTTTATATACAAATACTAATAATTTTGAAAGGCCTACAACATTTCACAAAGTATAGAGTCGTAGAGAAGAAAGGTCATCTTGTAAAACTGCTCCTTTACTTTTTTAGTATCATCACTTGGAAGATATTCACTTGTACCTATATAATTTATTTGGTAAAGAAGTGTACTCTATATTCTTAGGCATATCTATCCCTTATTAACTTATACTTATGACTTATACTTATGACTTATACTTATGACTTATACTTATGTTGTTTGTGTCTACCTTAGAATGATAATACGTTACTATGTGAGTGAACCTTGTATATAAATTTATTACTAAGAGGAGGAAGGCTTGTATATTTGGAATGAGAGGAAGTACTAAATCATGACCAAGCACAAGACGCGCGTATTGAATAAAAAAATAAAAAAAGTAAAGAAATCACAAAGGCGTTGTATTATTATAAAATTAAGTTAGCGTACATAAAGATACCAAAACTTCATTATAAGACTTAACACTATAGATTTCTAGATTCCTTATTAGAGAGTCATTCCTTAGCAAAGTACATCAACAAATATAGATTTTAAGAAGTAAGAGATTCTTAGAGAACATAGTACTTATAAGCATACATAACATAGGTTATACTCCTTATACTAAAAGTTAATTGCCCTAACTAATAGGAAAAAGACTTTTCTCCTATATTCTACAACTACTATACTCCTAGTAAACACATACTTCTAGTTGACACCTATTATAAAAACTTAAAGAAAAAAGGGATCTAGATAATTGAGAAATACTATAAGTAGTTATACTATAATAAAATTCTATTATTCCGGTGAAGAAGATTTATAAAGAATTTTGTAGTCGTATAAGATTTCATGGTTAGGGTATATATATATATATATATAAAGTAAAGACAAATAACTTTAACATGGGATATTTAGTTGTTCACTCAAGGTATTATTTTTAGCAACTAGACTTAGGGTGGAAGGAGTAATATGAATGAAAATGAAAAGGATTTAAAGTTACACAAGTAGTAACAAAAACACGAGTTCATTTAAACGTAATGTAACAGAGGAGATGGATAAAGAAAATAAGGACTACAGGACACTACACATAATATTTATATACTTTTTCTCATAAATGGAAATGCTAATTCTAAGGGTACATATTATATAATTAAAGGCACGATAAATGCTTTAGGTTTTATAATATAAATCTGGAGTGAGAAGGGAAGGATTGCATGAACTTTTTTAGAAGAACGTCTTTTATATTAGTTTAAGGCATAATTTCTAGGTAAGGAAAAAAGCCAGCCAGCATAAAACGTATTTGTAGAACATGTACATTTATTTATAAGCATGCATCCATATAAAATCTAATGATGAAATATAGAAATCCTAGCACCTTTTTTATTCTACTTTTGTTTTGTAAGTCCTATCATTATATTAACTATAGAGTACAGGAGTTAAGAAAGTCAACTTTGATAGTCAAACTTATGCCTAATAGGAGAAGGGAGTGAAGGTAAAGTATTTAGAGCACAACATAAAATACATTCTAGGTAATATGATAAAAAAACTTTACTATAAAATATAACTTGGTTTAGAATTTAGTATAGGAATAGAAGGGTAAGGCAAACGGATATTGGATTCAGTAATTAAGTAAATTAAGTAGTTATGTAAGCTAGAGCAATAAAATATTTAGTAAGAAGAGTAACTTGGTACAATGAAATATGAAGTATAGGCTTTATATCTTATGAAGGGGTGTTAAAAGAGTTTTGTAGGATTCGTTACTTAGACTATTTTTAGTAGAAATATTTGTATGAAAAGGGAGAGTATTGTTATTATTCTTAGAAGTTAAATAGATTTTTAAATAGCATAGAATAAATTATTGCTTAAATAGAAGGATACGTGTGAACTTCCCAAATTTGATCTTTACACCTAGTATTTTAGTATTATTTCTTAGCAAAATAAAAAAGTATACTCCAGAGACACCCCTGCATTTTTAAGAACCCTTGAAGAAAGTGGAATTTGTGAATCTATTAAAAAATATAAAAAAGGTATTAATATTTTAGAAGTGTTCTTGCCTACCTAGTATAGTATTAGTTAAAAAAAGAATCAACCTATATGTATAATAACTTTTTGTGCACGTGGTATATGTGATTGGTATGTGATAGTAATGTGTATAGGTAGAGGAGGATATATATTATATATAATATAATTTATATATATAGGGAAATTATGTAGCAAATAGAAGAGAATTATGTATAACGCGTTAAGGTATATTGCTTAGAAAAAGAAAGGAAGAATATTATCCATTATAACTTGTGATGCATAGTAATGCCCTGTTGTACTAAATAAGAAAAGGATAGAAGTAGAGACAAGACTGCTTTGGGTGTAATGTATAATGTATATAAATTTATAACCACCAAAGTAACTTCATGCAAATTTTGTTAATCATAGTAGAAATGCATAACCCTTACTAGTTACAATTAGTTTTTAAAAACATTATTAATCAGTACGTATTTGTTAGCTCTCCTAGAAAAAGAAGTAAAAACAACGAACGAAGAAGTGTATTACTATATAACATAGGATGCTTACTAATAAAAGGTATGGAAAGTTATGTATAAATATAAAAAGTCTACAACAGCAAGATAATCTTCAACTAAGTATTTAAGGTCTCCTCTTTATCAACTTTAGAATCTATTTTATAACATGCATACTCTATTCTATATACGCGTATCACTCTTTATTTATCATTTATCAATTTTGATTAATTTAATGATTTCTCCTCACATAGCATACTATAGCAAATTACTTAGCATACCCTACATCTATTTATTATATTATAATATAACACCTAAGTATATCTTCTCTTTTCTTCTAATCTATATTAACCATAATAATGTAACTCAACTCTATATAAGTTCTCTACTTTGTTTTCTTATGTCTTGGAATGCCTATATACTATTCTTATTAACACCTCTTATGTAAGCTTTGTTTATACAATTTATTATTTACCACTCCTACCATTCATTCTATATACCAAGAGCTAGGAAAGTTACAAGTTTCACTACTAGTTTTAGGCACCAATCTTATTAAGTTTCTACTGGGGAATAGAATAAAGGGAATAAAAAATATCTTGCACGTGAAAGTACATAATTACAAATTATATTATGAAGAGAGAAAGTACTTAGACTTATTAAATGTTATAAGAAGAACTAAGATAATAATAGTGTGCTTACCTTATGCTCTTTGAAATTCCTATATTATATTGAGGTACATGCCTTCTAACTCTTCCTCTAGTTGTGTACACTTAGTATTTGAAAGGAAAGAGATGTATAGAAGCAAACTTAGCCTAGTAAAGTAAATATAGATAGTGAAATAGAAACCATAGAATATAGATAATTTAAAGATAGAATTCTTAGTAAATAGGTATATAGCACAGGTATTTAAATAAAGAGAAAGCAATATAACACTTTAGTATTGTTATTATTAGGAATAGTACATTATAGTGGGTTTGAAGATATAGGTTACATTAGTATAGCATATAGAAGAACAAAGCATAAGTAATAAGGAGTACTAACCTAGAAATTTAATAAAGCATAGTACTTAGAGCATTCCATACATTCCATATATGAGTATAGGAGCTAGGAAGAGAAGAGACACCCCTTAGTAAACAATATAGAAATAAACCCAAGTATAAATAGAATTAGTATTCTAATATAGAACCTACCCTATAAATAAAATTATAAAATTATTAGGCTTACGAAAGAAAAATAGAAATATTTGGTATGCAAAAAAAGATAACTACCCCCCTCTTACCCATTATCCACTCTTACTTAATAATTACTTAGGATAAGAAAGAAATAAGATCCCACCCAAAACAAAAGTTTATGTACTATAAGGTATAAGGCAATCATAGTGTGTACTTAGTAGAGGTTCATTCACTCTTTATAGATTCTATTTATTTCAAAGAGACTTAAGAGCATTGAGCATTCAACCCAAACATGTTTATAATAGGCCATACAAGGAAATACTTAGAAAATAACCAAAGACATTTATATATCATATACAAGATTATAGCTACAAGTTAACAAGGATCATACTATATTCCAATAATTACATTTTGTAGGAACACTTACTTACACACATTATTTTCTATACTTGACTCTTAATTATCTTATATATTATATTATAATAGGACTTCTTAATCTATATTCCTTACAACATACATTTCACATACATAGCATAGCTTTTTAGAATTTATATTCATTGGTGAGAGCAACCTAACTCTAGCTTATACATTACTTAGGAACTTCTATTTAGTGGGATTACTAGTACGATTTAACCTTAGAGACAAGACAACAAGTTATTATGTATGAGAAACAAATTATTTATTTATTAATATCCAAGAGAAAACACTATACGCTCTCTATCTAAGGGGCAAGTTATATTCCCTAACTAGTATATTTAGAAACTATTCTACTCTATCTTTCTTTCCAATTACTTTTTATGTATTAATACTTATGAGTTCTTATATGAAATGTGCATTGTTACCTAGCTATCTTTTTTTTAACATACTACCCAAAGTATTTTTTTCTTAGGCTTATCCTTTTATAGTTTCTTTCTTTATGAAGAGTAATTAATTAGACAAGACACCAAGGTACGTATACTACATAAGATTTAGGGTTATACTAAGACAAGACAGAGAGAATAAATATAGAATGCAAAGAAGTAATTAAATTAAGGCGTAACTTCAAATATATGGTTAGCAAATAAATAGGTATAGATATAATAAATATTAAAGTAAAATGTAAGGTTGTGTATACTATAAAAAAATAATTAAATAAATGTAAGTGTTCCTCTCTTCTATCTATGCTCTATAGTGTTAATATGTTTTTTTATAATGCCATATAAGATATACTAAAAGTAACCAAGAGGCCTTTCTAAAATATTATACCCTTGTAGTTAAAGCTCTTTACTATAATTTATCCATAAGTTTTTACTCCACGTACCATAATTTTTTTGTTCTGTCCTTACCAAAGATTTGATATTGAATACACACCATTTCTAAGTATTTCTAAGAGTGAGGGCAGGTCCTACTATGAATGATACTTGTGTTACTACATATTTCTCAAAGTACCCAGGGTGTTTCCATACTATACGTTTCTTAGCCAACTATACATTACTAAGTACTCGTAAGGACTGAGGGAGCGTTTTATACTATCTATACTAATTGTCTTTACTTAACAACTTACACTCAATGGGTGAATTCTAGTAGTATTTCTCAAATGTACAAACCAATCATGTATAGTAAGTAAATGTCTAACAACTCTATATTTTTTATTTTATTATAAGCGTACGTAACACTTAACTAGTATCTCTTAACTAGTATCTCTTAATGAATTCTACTCTAAGTTATATTATAAAGCTATATAATATTTTCATTTAATTATCTAAGAAATAGCGTGGTGCTAGGAAAGGAACATAACATATTTTAGGTATAACATTTACTTTGTTAGAGGAAATAGTAAGAATTGTAATGCATTATATTTCTCAAAAGTGCATAGGGCATAAAGACTAGAGTATATAGCAAAAAAGAATTTCATAAGGTAGGTAGATCTCACAACAACTTATTATATTACTTCTAAGATATTTTACAAAGGTAACTCATAGTGCTGAAGATAGGAGATTATAATAACACCTCATATTTTAAGTACACAACATATACTAGATCATAGACCAGAAGCAAGTATTTAATTAGGAAGTACCTCTTTACCCAATAGAACTTGTATAACCTTACAAAGCATAACTTCTCTCCTTTTTGTTTACTCCTTTCCTTATAAAAAAATGGGTTAAGCCTAAGTTGTCTCCTCGTAGTAGTACACTAACACAAGTATAATATAATTCTTGTTTGTCCTAGATCAATAAATATTAAATGTAGGTTAAAGTGCAGAGGTATGTATAGATTAGATAGGTTGGATTCAAATGGTTACTTAGGAACATCTACTAAGTGTATAGCAAAAAAAAGTGTAAACCCAAAATTACTTTTATATTACTTGAGTGAGATTATTTAGGAGTATTCATAGAATATATAGAACATAGATATGCATGTGTCTTAATAGATTGTTATTATCTATATTACTTTAGAAAGGAAAGTGGTTTTATCCTAAGTACTTAAATCTCCTCTTCTTGTCTTATTAGATAGAAAAGGTTGTAAAGATACCATGCTTGTTGTTTGTATAAGTACACCTAAAAGATTTCACTAAAATACATTCCTTACTTTATATGATTACATAAGTTTACTTTGAAAAGCGCATTCACTCACCTTGTTTTGGTACTAAGTAGAAATATACAATACAAATAGGCCTAGAATAGAAATAGAGGAAGTGTTAAAGGAGTTAGACTTAAAGATTCAATATTCATTTATACCTTGTCATGGGAAGAGATCTCACATATAAAGAAATGGTAGGTATAGAGTTTTCCTATGTTTTAATATTATTTATTTTCCTTAATGCATAGAAGAGAGTAGAAGGCTTTGGATACCTTGTTTAGTTGAGTCTTATTATATTTTTCTATATTTACCCATGTTGTTCTTAATATGCTATCTAATCTATGTTTGTAGTACTGTATTCCTTATGTTAGTTACTTCTAATATAACTTCCTTTGTGTTTATCCACTTATGATTTGTTACCTAATATGGCATACTTAATGTACTTCTTCTATAAAATACTACATAAATTAACTTACATTATTACGTGCTTAACTATACTACATTCCATAGAATTTGTACACTAGCTGTTCTCTTAGAGATTTCATTTTATAAAGGAGACATCCTAAGATCTTAATAACGTATTTCTTATATTTTATATACTTAGTGTACTTAATGAGTTTATATTGGTAAGAGACTTATACTACTCTATGTTGTAATTCACTCTAACTTATTAGTAGCTCTAATAAGATATTGACAATGGTATGCTGTATACTTTTTTTTTGGAATACATGTGTTCTTAGTTAGGAAACTCCTTTCTTTATGCTTTATGTATTGATCTCCTTTTTATTCACTTACTTTTCTTAGTCAACTTCTATTTACCTTATACCATAACTACCATACCAAGTAATGAGTATTCTTACCCATAGTGTCTTACTAATATAACTAATATACTAGTTCTATCTTATTTCCTAAAACTTTCTTAATTTGATGAATATCCTGTTTTGGTGATAAAGTTGTGAGTGTAGTAGTAAAGTATACCCTAAATTATTCTATCCTAGTAGAGTGAGTACTGAAATATCTATTAGAAGGAGATCATGCTTTGACTTAATTAGTCCTTTAACTTTTAAGTATCCTATTGATAATAGCTTGTGATAGTTTTTGTATCTAAATAATGAGTTGACATATATACTACTAACTAAGTAAGTCTACTATGAAATGGATGTTGGCTGCTTACTCTTATTACACAACATGAGGAGTCCTATAACAAATAATAAAGAGTCTCTTATAAGTATGATGTCTTTCTTGGTTTAGTAGATCCTATTAACTATCGCTTTGTGCCTTCTTATTAAAATCCTATCTTTATAACTTCGGTGCATATCTTCCAAGAGAGTTTGTTGATATAAGGAGAGACTATATTTGATTATGTACAAGTTTTCTTCCTATATTAAGGTAATACCCCAAAAGATTAGATTCTGGCATAGTTTGAAAGGTAACTTATAGTAAAGTACACAAGATGACTGGCATACAAAGACATTTAAATTTATCTTACATGAGAGTTTATAACGCACCTATAATTAATTAATGTTAACACGGTTTCCTCTTTTTAGACCAATATATCATCTATATATAACTTTATACAAAAACCTATATAATAGAGTTGCATATACAAAGATGTTCTTGGTTTATGTTTATAAAAACTAGATAGAATAGATTCATACGTAGTACCCTTGTTTATTCCTTTGCCCTTAAAAAAAATACTCATATCTTCGTCGTAAAAGTACTAGATTATTAGATTCAATTAATTATATCTTGACACGTAATTTCCAGAAACAAGTTCTCTTAGAAAAAGACCCTAATTTAACAAAGCTAGTAGTATGGAAGTATTTAGACAGAAACGCATTATATCACACAAAAAGAGGAGTTGGGAATTATCTTTCATATTATCATTAAGTAATCACTTGCGTAAGAATATAGAGATACACACCTATAAACAAAGTCATACACATACAAAAGAGAGAAGTATCTTACGTTGCTTAGTACACACAATAATTGATAAAGTTAGACAAGAGGAAAAGGAAAGAAAGACTATAACATATACAAAGCATTACACAAATAGGAAATAACCTTGTGTCTAGTAAATAAATAGAATGGATTAGGCATATACAAACAAGAGTTACCCTTTATAAAACTATAAGTTGCCTTAACAAGAAATAGTGAGAGAAGTATAGAACCCTAAGACACAAGGTACATTATAGAAAGAATTTAATTAATGCTCATATACAAAGAATGAAGGTATTTATAGATAGATAGAGATGCCTAGTATACATTTCTCTATAGTAGTTCTTAAGTAGATCAAACACAAGGATAGTACAAAATAGGAGTTCCTTTTCATTAGAGTTGACGCCTAAAAAAACTATAGTTAAATACCTATTACTATATAAAATTGTTAAGGAAAAATAAGGTATGTAAAGTATAACACCATATGCATTCACAAGAGAGTAAGGATATGCTAGTAGAAATAAATAGACTAGAGAGAACACAAAATATTTATTGTACAACAGATTATACAAAAAAACTTAGTTAACCAAGAAGAAAGGTATATGTTTCTAAACTAGAAACACTAGAAACAAAGAACACCCAGAAAGGTAGTAGAAGGGTAGAAGGTAGTAAGTAGATTGGTTTCTCCCTCTCCTTCTATAGTTGAGAAAGACCTATCATAGTTGTTGTTCTATAAGATAAGATCAGATAAAAGACCTATCATAGTTGTTCTACTATACTTACATAGACTATACTCTTACATAGTTTTCTATAAAGACAAAGATATAGAAAGAAAAGATCTAGTTGAGTTGTTGAAAGATCTATAAGATACAAAGAACAACAAAGACCATACTAATATAGAGTACATAGCAGAGATAGAAGATAGATATAGAAGATATAAATAAGTCAGACGTAAGATATATATATATATATATATGTCATATAACAGAGATATCAAGGGATAGAAGAAATACAAAAGAAATTTGATAACTACCACATTATTCTAAGTTTCGTAAAATAGAAGGGAATGTTTCTACTGAACAGTTAACTAATTAGGTAGGTTATTTTTTTGATTTTGAGAGAGAGCTCTTTCTTGTTTATAGATAAGATATTAGAAATATATATCCTAGCTAAGGAACGTAAGTTAGAGTAGAGGACTCAACAAATAAATTTTGATAGCCGATAGCCCACCCTCGTTTGAATCCTAGCTGAGTCATTGTTTTTGTATGTACTAATGGTTACTCACGGAAACCTGATATCACGAAAGAAAATCTTTTACTATGTTATCATGGATACTTTGGATCTAATAACTTCCCCTTTTGAATCTCTTTCTATTCTCTTCCTTCCTCCTTAGTAAATATATATAATAATGTTAGCAGAATCCTTCCTTAATAAGCAAAGGAACACCGACCTAATCTATAACTATAATACTATAAATATAATATAACAAAAATCTCCAATTCTATAGCTAGTTAAGTAGCTGCAGTTATTCTTTTTTGTCCCTTTCATTTCACGTAGGTTTTATACCAGCCAGATCCTTTTTAGTTTAGAAGCATATCATCTTGATTTGAACTTACACAGATATCCTTTATCTACTTAGTCTATTTAGTTACTCGACTGGGAAAAAAATAATAGATCTTCCTTCCTTTTTGTTGTACATCCTGACGTATTCTTAGCTAAGTTTGAAATAATACATGAGAAGGTTCATTCAGTTGTACCCAGTTCCTTGTTTCACGCCTAGAGGATCTCTGCTGGGTCTAAAGCCTATATTATTCTAATTATTTTTTTAATGCTCTATTGCGAAACGATGCCTTACCTTTTTTTTTCAATTATTGTTGCTGATGTTATACATTCTTTTGATCCCACGGCAAACTCCCTCGTTAAAATACCCAAATATCAATCTACATTTATACATAGAGAAAATCACAGTTTATTTGTTTTCTACATTTTCTAATTTCCAGGAAGTGTTTTTGACTCTATAGAAATTCTTTACAAGAGTAGAAAATCAGAGGAATCTCTCTATTGGAAAGTTATTAATAAAAAATAATTTTATATCCTTGCTGTGTTCATTACATTTAATCTTCTAGATAAAATTGTATGCAAATCTTTGGGTTTTTAGGCAATTTTTTACAAGAGCAATGTCTTACTAATATATATAATAGAAAAGGATGTCGTGATTTCCCATATGCACACTCTATGATTTATGCCTTACACTCTTATAGGAACTCCTTTTGTGTTTTCCTTACAATATTTACAATATAATTAATATATTAATAAGATATTAATAAATTAATAAAATAAGTAGGGTTCTTAAAAAACCAATGTGATACGTGCCTACTGCAACAAGTGTTCTTTAACTCGGTTAAATATTACTTAAATATTACTTACCTTGACGCTTTTCTTAAAATTTAAAATGGATTATTGTGGGTTAACTTACCTTACTAATGTAAATTAGTATTTTTCTAGCAGGCTTGGATATTTGAATTACCCGATAAAAATAAAAGTAGAACATTAAAACTATATAGCAAAGGGTATATTTTAGGACATAACATAAACCATTTTTAGAGAATACAAATAAAAAAGTTGAAATTTAAATTAGTATACTTTGATAAGAGTAAATTGTTACCAACGCTGCCATGTCTTATATATTTAGGTCTATGCCTAAAGGAGTATATAACATAAGTTATACAATATAACATAACACGAAGAAGTAAAATATTTTCTTTATTCTCTTACCTCTTAGAAGACAACAATTATACGAACAAAGTCGAAATTCCTTTCCAGACGAAATGAAAAATAGTTGATTGACCACGAAATTATTATAGTCCCTGGAATTAATTAATTAATCCAAGTAGAAAAACAATACGTTCTTAGTTTAAGTTCAGTTAGAAGCTGTAAGGAAGAAAAAAACACGTTGCCTTCTATTGTATATTTTTGTTTCGTCGTAAAAATAGTACACGGAATACAAAGAACTATGAAAAACCTATTCTGGTAATGTTCTAATTTTAGGTGTTGACATACTGTAATTAGAAAAAGACCAGTACTTTTACCCTTAATTTCATACTACGTTTCAGCTGTTGTCCATTTTGGATTGGTCGGAATTGGAACCTTGTTGCAGGATTACCTAATTTATTGCGCGATAAGTATCTGAGTCTTAGGCTGACGTAACCAAGTTGATTAATTTAGTACAATGTCCTATATAATACCATACCTAGAAAAAAATCTGTCATAATGTCTCTCTCTCTGCTGCCTTTATATAACAAGGCTGAACATTGTTTTGGTGGAAATTTATAGGGTTAGACACAAAATAGAGCTAGTAATTTGATTAGAAGAAAACAAAATACCTTAGGATAAAGAGGTGCGCGCATTATATAGTTTCTTATTCATATTCCGCCTATCCTGAAAAAGAAGGACTAAGACCAGAGACCTTTGCTAATAATATAGTTCAGCATGCCTTAATTGTTAATTTGTAAGCCTTCATTCAATTAAATTAGGAGGGGATAGCTTGGATAGATAGTACACAACTATACCACATTAATTTATTTCTCCCAAGAACTAGATAAGGATATATAAGAGACAGAGCTAACCGCTCTTCCATTCAATTGTAGGATGATCAAGTATAAAAACAAGAGGAAAATAAGTTAAAGACTCGTGTACGAAAAATTGTACTAAAATAGAGAGAAAGGTGAATCTTGCAACAAAAGAGTTATACTCATAACTTAAAGTAGTATTTTATAGTCTACTCTTTCGGCACATATAAGGAACATCCAATATTTCAATTTTGTATTGTAGTAAGCTTCTTAAGTTGATGGATTACCGAGAAATCTAATTTTTTTATTAAGTTAATAAAGTGGTTAGTCATCCAATAAAGTAGCTGTCATACGTGTTTTACCTTACAAATACAAAAATAGGTTTAGAAGCAAAGAATTTTATAATACTTAAACATTTTCTAGACGTGAGTCTATTTATTATATAGTAAGTATAGGGGTTTTTATAAGGCAAGCTATATTCAATATTCCATTTAACAAACACAAGTATTTATAATTTGTAGTATTTATCATTTATGGAACCTAACTTTAGTATGCATTATACTTAAGCTATTTATTTCTAATCGATCTCTTTTTTTTCTTTTTTAATTACTCGTTGTTCCTATGCTGGTATACTGGAGCCCGATTCTCGCATTACTATAAATAATTTCTATTTGTAGCATATCCATGTGTCTTTATGAAAAAGCATATAACGCCCTATCCTTTCCAACCCATTAATATTATATTACCTAGTTGACTCTATTATAAATTACCCTGTGAACTATTATGGACATATTTAAGATTCTTGTTGTAAATGCTTATATTTAATATTCTATTTGTTTTATCTCAAGGATTGTATTGAAATAGAGCTCTAATCCTTAGAAACAACTATTCTTAATTTGTAGCAAGTGTATATATATATATATATATATATAATATACTATATTTTTGTGGGTAATACGCATTCCTCTCTTCTTTATCTAGAAAGAAGTTCTTACTTATATTATACTTAGAAATAAAAAAGATTAAGGCACATCTATCTCTTTATAAGCACCAACCTATCCAACTTATAAGCTAGGACAAATAATATTCTTCAAGGTACAAAGGCTAACAACGTATACCCAACACTTTTTAGGACTACACAAGGTATGTACGTAACTAAATATTTTAATTAATAAATAATTAAGGAGTGTCTTCTATTTGAATAGCTAAAACAAAGATAGGTTTGTAGGATATACCATTTCTATTTATACAGTAGTAATTTAGGTAAGTACTATAACATAAATATACACAAGACAAATAAGTAAGCAACTCCTATAACACACAACTTTATAAGAATCGAGGAAACAATAGAAACCCAAGTAAAGTAGTGCACCCAACAAGGGGAAGGTTTATAGTGGGTATTATAGTTAGAAGAGCACATCATTAAAATAAAAAGTTATAACTTAGAATTTAGTTCATTTAGAATTGAGAGATCATTCACAAGCAGAACAAGGAGAAGGTAATGCTTTAGTACGTATATCCTATATTTAATTAGAGGCATACACATATAAGTTTTCTACTCCAGGATACAAAGTAATTAGTATATCTAGAACACATGACTTTCTAACCTAAATACTTAGTTCATTAAAAGTTCGTCTTGGGAAGGAAATCTCAACTCACTCTATTCTTCGTACATGAAAAGTAGGTTCTAGCTGCCACAACACAAGTAGGATCACTGACAGGTAAAGACTTATACACTTGCTATTAGACACCTGCTATGTTTGTTTAGTACTTAAGACTCTTCTACCTACTGTTAATATATCCTGTTAATCTATCAATCAGTAGTCTAACATTTCTCTTGTTAGAATGTTTCTATTTTTGACTTGGTACATTTAGATATCTACTCTTCCTTGGACTCGACTTCTTCGCTATGATCTTCCTAGTAGTCCGCATGGGTGCAATCGCTGTCTTCTTCCTTTTTTCTGGCTTCTACTTTCCACGGCCATATTGACTTTTTTGGTACTCATAATCGTTCTGTTCCTCTTTCTCTTGTAGGTTCTTTCTCTATTCTATTGGGCTAATTATCCTCTTGCTAAGTACCACAGTCAACATCTATGCATTACTCAAAAGTAAGAACTTTATAGAAAGAGAGCTTAGTTATTTTTTGTATAGGACAAGTTATAACTATAATATAGCACATTACACTTGTAAAGACATAAACATTTATATTAGAGGCAAGAAGGGAAGAGAATATTCTATATTTTGTGCGCTTAGTATGTTTCATTATATATCTCACAAGTAACCAACTGGATAATCTTATACCAACTTATAACTTCATCTTTAACAACAAGGGCACTCACTATAGATTTGAACTTTGGTTTAGTTTACTCTCATTTTATTTTCTATACTAGTCCATTAAGGAATCTTCCCTATTCTATAAGGCAACTCTACTACTAAGTGATGAAGTAAGATTTGTATATAATATTGGGTTAGTTAGCTAGCTCTTATATTACTATGTTGTATTAGTACGGGGGTAACTACTCATGATAAGATGTTTAGTTACTCTGCCTCTTATATTATTTATTTAGCTATGATCTCTTTCAAAGTCCTTTTTTATAATTATAGGGTTGATTACAAGTATAGGAAATATTAATATGCTAAATAATCCAATAATGGTACATTAGAGTGCTTTACCTTAGAATTACTTAATTTAATATAGAAGAAATATGTCGATGTAATAGATTTCTCTTGCGTGCTTTTATTTTTTTTTATAAATGTGGTGCTAGAATTACTCTAGATTATATTGTTCACTACCAATTCTTATAGGGTAACCTTTCCTTATTATGGAATATTATAGCATAGACAACACGTGATACAAAATATTATATACATGGCTTTCTTTTCATTTTATATGGGTATACTCTTACAATTACAAAATACAATTCAAAACAGGCTTACTTTGTTGGATCTTACTCTTCTTTCATTTCTATTTAATCAACAAGGTATGGGAGTTCTAAAAATAGAATTAATTAGTATAGCTTTCATACTCTCTAAATGACTCTCTAGAAGTACTTGGCGGATATATCTTACTGACTAAATTATCTACTAAGTTCACTCTATTTTTTATAAGTAAACCCTTGATAGTCTCCTTTTTCTAATAGGTATTTATTTTGTATTCCAACTTTCTTCCTTTGATTGTATTACCCTAAATAACGTATAACTCCTCCACCTTTAGTTATATTTCTACGCCAATACGTGTTTTGACTTTGTATTATACTTTGTACTTTGAGGACACTACTATAACTTAATTAAGTACTTATGTTTGCATTTACCTTCTTCTAACCCTATATTATAAATTCCACATTATAAATTCCACGCTCATTTATTAAATCTATTATTCCTTTGCCCTTACTCTTGTAAAATACTATTATACTACAGTTCTAAGCTATAACTCTATCTTGTATATAATAAAATGTTTTGGGTATATCCATAATTGTCTAATTAAAGGGTGTTTTACTAATAGAAATAGATCCTAATATAAATATAAGGTAGGACATGCTAGGATTTCCTATCACAGGTATAAGGGGAGTTACCTATTCTATTGGTTATATACCTCTTACTCCTTTAAAGTTATCCTCTTCTTGCCTATGTTACTTTTTTTGTAGTGTAGTACTAAGACAACTCTTATCTCCTATTATCTTATTCTATAGCTTCTAGTATACGTAGGGACTAAATCTTTACATGTATTTCCTTTTTTTATGTTCTTACTTCATGAATACACAATGCACACTAGGGCACAACTATTAATTTATATAATCCAAACGAGCAGTCCTTCTCATATATTTTATGTTACTTCTTTACTTAGAACATAGGTATAATATCAATCTTATACATAAGGTGTTATACATAAGGTGTTAGCTACTAAATAGAGATATAGGGGGATAAAGTTATACTTGTATAGGAACAACTAAGAGACGGTGGTATAGAAAACAATACAATATAATATAAGTAATAAAGGAGCAATATAAAGTATATAGGCGCGTATTACTAAAAACACGAGTTTACTAAAACAAAAAGGTATAGGAAGACATTCTCAATAACTTACTTTTATATAGATAATTTATAGATAATTGCATGGTATACGTAGTACTCTCTATTATATGGTAGTTTCCTTAGCCCTCTTCTCAATTTATTTTATACTTGGGTACTAGGCTTTCTTCTTCCTTGGTTTTATACTTTATGGGGTTATTTCCTAGGGTATATTCACTATATGGCTTTACTTACCAATTGTTATAAATGCTTACAAGTTTTAATAAAGAGCTCAACACCCACTTTATATTGTTTTCACGTGGCACTGTATACGTACACTATCTATTGTTTCTCTCTTATCTTCACTAGTGAGTCTAGGTGTGGAACTATAAATGAAAGGTATGTGTGCTCTAAGACTCTATATGTTTTTGGTGGAATGTTTTAGTAAGAATTGGTGTTGTCTGCTTCTAAGTAATACTAATATGGAGAGGGTAGCCCATAATATTTCATATACCATATAAGTAACGTGTCATAGTAAAGGTAAGTCATGGGAGTATAAGTATAAGATCTAACAACGCATGTATACATGAACATAACTGGTGAGAGCTAACAAAGTAAAGAATTTAAAGATATAGTTAGTAAGATTCTAAGAGAATGCTTATCATATTCAAAGCTATATTCCATCTCATACTATACATAGAAGGTATAACTTAACTTGGTTTATATACATAATTACTTACCTAACACAAAAAAAAGTCTTATTACTTAAAGGAAGTTCTTTCAATTTCTAACTTAGTGCTATATACTACATTTCTTATGGGAGTAGTCATGCATTTCCTGGAATACCTCATTAATTCTATTTTATGAAAGGAACTCATTGCTTATACTTATACAAAGATAGGCTTTATAGAAGACAACTTACTATTATTTACTAGGTACACTTCTAATTTAGTATACTCCGCGCATACCTCTACGATTGTTCATTTCTAGAGTATAAGGTTTGTAGGGTATCATTATTAAGTACTAAGTTAGCAAGAATACGTTATGAATATAAACAATTTATAATTTATACTAGGGCGTAGGTATAAAGCATGTTGTCTCATTATAAGGTAAAGGTTAAAAAGATATATAAGTGGGTACTTCACAATACTTGGTTAAAGGGTACTATAACTTCTATCACACACAACAAGGTAGAGCCTCCTAGCTTTGATTTATTTTATTACTATGCCTTACCTAAATTCTATTATATTCTCAATGTATTTGTTTCATCCTTTATTTTATATATTTAAAATTTCTTGTCTAGTAATTAAAGTGTAAAAGCCTATGTTATCTTTCTAAATTTAATTACGTATGTATTGTACCAAAAAGAGAGTACAATATTTATAGAAATGTACTAAATCTAGTAAAGAATTAGTCTCGATAATAAAGGAATATGCCCTTAGTAGATTTATAGGGAGAAGCTTTTAAAGATAAATTACTAATTGAACAAGAGAAACAAGATAATTACTAAGTAGGTACTACAAAAATATTCTATTTCATAAGAGAACTTTTATATTATATTTCTTTCATTATATAAGCGTACACATTAGTTATTGTCTTGGGTTCTTTGTTAATAAATATATGTTGGATAGGAGTGGAATAGTGTCTCTAACTAAGTAGTGAGTGGAGTAATTTCTCATGTAAAGTCTTTTCTCTTTTATGTATTTCTATACTAAACATCTTATAATAAATCTTATAAACTAAGTAAACTGGTGTCTATTCTTAATTAATTATCCATAACATAAAATAGATTAACCATAATATCCTCTATTAATAAACCAATAATAAACCAATGTAGGCACAAATATTGTATAGAAAAAAGATGTCAAATCATAAAAAATGTAAAAAAAATACACGTTGGCAGTAGGTAAGGTAAGGCATGTTTTAACGAAGAATTTATATAAAGAAATGAAAGATAGTTTGTAGGTTATACCATACTTGTTATGTTTGACTATGATTTGATATACCGTGCATAGAAACTTAGACATGTGTGATATCTACTATGTAATGAACTACTCCTCTCCTGTCCAAATTCTTGGTTGAATACCCCTATTCTATTGACTAAGTAAACATAAACTCAAACTCGAAAATGTCTCTAAGTTAAACATGGAGTTGATCCTAAGTACGCGTTATAAATGAAACTGTGTAGGAAATAATCTTAAGAGTACCAAAGACTAACAGGCACTCCTTCTAAATTATATTAAAATTACTTAACTAGTGAACTACTAAGCTGGTACTATATTTTACTTGGGTTTTGTAACTCCTTAATAGAATACCGCCAAAGTATCCTAGATTTTCATATTTATATTACCCGTGTCTACCAACGAGAAGTCTGAAGTAAACTACCAAGTACATTTAGTCTACTACTACTATGTTTCGTACATATACGGTATATTTCTATCTATAGCGCCTTCTATACGTCTATTCTAGTTTATATCTTAAGTACACCTATTATTTTTATTCTTAACTTAAATAACTAGACACCTATTGTACATGCAATTTACCCTTATTAATTAAGAAAACAATGTAGACATAAATATTATATAGTAGAATAGAATCTTGTCAAAACATAAAAAATCTAGAAATTACACATCGAGGATAATAGGATAAAGCAAGAATTATAATAAAGAAATGATGCATAAGTTGATAGGTTAAGAGATACTATAGTTTATCCTATCCTATTCTTATAGTTGTTAGGTATGCAACATTATATTCTAGTACACACCTCTTTTTGAAAGTATTATACTTTGGGTAGGAGTTCACTTCTTTAATAGACATAAGAAGTAATTATTCCCTGTCTTAACTAAGTTACTTACTATTTTACTATTGACTCTTATATGTATGAGAATCTTATATCTATGAAAATTAATCTATTATGGAATCTTGTGGATCTATATACATCTTATGAACCCTATATAAAATAGAAAAATTATTTGAAATTGTTAAGAGCTTTCATTCCATATAAGTGTAAAAAAAAGGTTCCTTAATGTATGTGCACTATTATTTCTATACCCACCAACAACAATGTCATAAGAAAATTCATTTTATTCTATACCAAGTAGGCAAGCTCCGTGATATTAGTCTTTATTAGCAAATATATTTTTTAGTCTCTACCTAAGAGCCCACTATGTATTTACCTTTTTTTTCTCTCTCTCTATACTCTCTATTATTTTTATATAGGAGTTGTTCTCTTTTATGTTTCAATAGGTTATTAAGGTATATTTGTTATAAGGTAGCTTATAGGATGTATAGTGGTGTACTTTGTTAATCCTTTTCTTATATGGTAGGCATAGGTGTAAACTTTGGGTATTCAAAACATTTAGTATTTTTTTTTTACATAATTCATTATATACAAATTTAGCATACAGGTACAATCCACTATTTTCTTTACTCAAACAAAACAAGTCTTAGCGAATATGACTCTGACACATTACATTTACCAAACTCATGTTTTAATAAGTAATTGTGTATATAACTTAACTTAGGGTTCATAATTCTAAGTAATAAAATATTTCTAAAAGTAATTCTTTCTTTTATAGTTGTTTGTGAGGGAAGTAATTAACTTAGTATGTAGTTGTAAGCATAATATACAGATAGGCCATACCAGGGAAATATTCTTCCATTTAAGTAAAGCACGTCTTTCTCTACTCTACTGTGTATAAGCTTTGCATAGTTGCAAGTATATAATATAGTAAGTATTCTATAAATAAATCTGGGAATTGGTAATTATAATATACTATTTAGAATTAGGATATAGCTCAAACTAAGAATATGAATTTGAATTACTCAATTTATACTTGCTACCTACGTCCCTTTTATAATTTATAATTAAGGAGGAAATTTCTACCTATCCCTTTATTTTTGGTTTTGTTTGTGAATTTGTTTGTGAAGTATAATACTTTGTAGTTTTACAAACTAAGAAATATTCTAGATGTACATAATGACTTGTGTATGATGTTTTGGTTTAAAACTTATGTGAAGAGAATGCATAGTATGTAATGGATATATAGAATCCTAATAGGATATATAATAGGTTTTAAAGTCAATGTTTTTAAAATGGTATTGGCATCTATAAACCTAAAAATTACTCTACTAGTAGCGACTTATGTAATGTTTTCTATTAGCTATCTATCACCCTTCCCTTGTTTTTTCCAACTAAATACATAATAATCAAATATAAGTCTAAGCACAGATTCCTATAATTTATCTATGACACGTCCAATCCTAGAAGGGAGTAAATCAAATATATTTCTATTTATCCTTTGGATTTTCTCTAGTATTTATATACTTGCTAGTACTAGACGATAGATTTTCTAGATATTCTAAACTTATATTAGATTTCCATTTCCTTAGACTCTACGTAACGCTTTTACCTCTACTTTTTTTGTTGTTGTTATACTTATTTATTGTATATATACTTTTAGCTGGAATTTAGTTCCTGTGCTGTCTTTTGTTTGTTGGATAAAATACTTAAAATTAATGAATTAATGAATATGAAGTAAAAGGGATTTGTGCCCAGAAGAGTTTGAGAAATGAGAAGACACCCTTGTTGTTGCTACTTAATAATCTCCTTTTATTAGGCAGGATCACTCACTCCTTACCAGACCAGAAAGAATTATAAGAGTTTTTTGAGATTTTGTCTATTATATCTGTTTGTCTATTTAGAATTGTCTATTTATAGTAGAAATTATAGTAGAAATTTGTGAATTTGTAACCCTTCGAAAATCTACTCCTGGTAATTCAGAAAGTGAAAAAGATTGATCATCATCATTAGAATTCGAAATAATTTGTCTTGGAATGGAAATAGGAAAATATTGTACAACATTATAATTATAGCCCGAAATAACTAGGTTGGGAGCGGAAAGATACTCCAGTAAAATATGAAATAATGATAATTAACAATAATAAGAGGCACTGTATCTATTATTACATACAGAACAACCGCCTACGTTGATGCAAAAGCACTGCTTGGAGTTCCTCAAAGATCTATAAATAAACTATACTATGATCCAAATGGGGCTAGAAAGAAACCATTTTATAAACCCAAAACCCAGTAATATTATGCTATTTGTTGACTATCTTACTAAATGAGAACAACTTCCAAAAAGGTTGGGCTGCGATGCATGATACTTATACCCAAGCAAATTGAAAGGTTTTTTAAATGAAATTGGTTGATTGCTGGCTTAAAATAATGTAATTGCATAGAATTTTTCACAACAATAGAATCTTTTTCCATTTTTCAGGTAAGCTCCACCAGCAATATTTTTATTTAATTTCCCTACTAAAGCATCAAAAGTTTATGATCATTTTTCACTTTTTTCTCTCCTCATTAAGGGGTAAAGGTAAGAACTTGTCATTTTACTAATAGAATTGTGTTATTTTTAGAAACTGCGATACTTTACATGTACGAAACCTACTCAACTCATTGAAGGAAGATATCTAAATTTACGAAAACTTCTTCTTACCTTTGTATGTGTCAACCCTTTGTTTTTATGTTTTCCCTAATAGATTGAGTTCATTTTCTAAATATTTGATAGTACACTATAGTAAAAACCATGAAAGTTAAATTTGCCTAGCGAAGACTATTTATTTTTCGCTAGGAGAGACTCATTATTTTATAAAATTTTTATAGCTCCTATGTGTAAATGTAAGAAAAGATAATTTAGCTTTTAGCTAGTAAGACATACCTAGATTTTTAGAAATTGAATTAGAAAGGTATACTTTTTTTTATTTTCCCTTTATTTAAGAGCATGCTTTATTTGTCATAAATTCTATACTCACTAGCACTAGCAACGAAAGTAAGTTAAACGTATTTTAATAGATAGACCTAGTACTCATAAGCTATAACAAAATAAAGTAGGGAAGTATCTACCATACATACCATACAAATCGAGAAAGATCATGTAACACAAGGGCTATTTATACTATATTTATACATTACACTTTACTCGTTAAGTTCACAAAACTCTATATTTTAATTATACTAGACAAATTCTTATACTTAGACTCCTTATATTATTTATGCACATACTACTTTACTAGGGATGCCTTTTCTCTTAGATGTTTATCATGGTTATGCATAGAAGTTAATGAAATATGATCTTGTTTTTCATATTATATTAGAGCTTGTAGTTTATACTAGATGGTATGGTAGATATATATATATATGGTTCAATAATCCTTTAGAAGTTATCTTTTCATTTTATACTTTGAAATACAAGAATTATACTAAGGTGGTTTACTCTAAATTATCTAATTAAATAGTACTAGTTATAGTATCTCATAAATGAAGTCTTACTTTGTTTGAACAAATAATATAAATGAATGAGATGATATAATAAAAATAGTCTTTAAAGGAAATGTATAAAAAACAAACACAGGATAAATCAAATTAGGGTAGAAGAGTTTACTAAGAAAGATTAAGAGGTGAATAGGTTGTTACTTAGGCAAGGTCTACCGGATACTCTAATAAATAAGACAGACTCATATTAAATAAAGGCATATTAATTCTGGGAGTTCTCTTTGTTAGGCATATATTCTCTCTAATCAATAGCGTTGTTGTCTAGCTATAATTCTATAGAACTAAGATCCTATAACCCTACCTTTCAATTCAATTATCTTTCTTATGAACTTATGAAGAGTTACTTTACTTTGTTAATGTTCTTGCCTTGTCACTACTTTATATGGAATAAAAAATATGGAATAAAAAATAAATTAGAATGGGTACATGCACTAGTTATAGGAATATAGGGATTGGTAAGGAATAGGCGTATTATTATAAAATATTAAGGGGAAAGGGGAGGTGCCTTGAGAGTACATGTATACAATAGAGTAAGACTAGAGTTTACAACATAAGTTTTCATAAAGGAGGTATAATTATGCCTAACAATATAGAACCTAGTATATAAGATTTGGTGACGTAGATAAAGATAACTAGTATACATGGAAATATAACTACACTAACCTATAAGGATATCTTTTCTATATAACATTATTTATGGGGTATTATAAAGGGGATTTACTTACGAGAGGAACTCTTAATCAATACCATGTTTAGGCTTTACTTTAATGTGAGTGAACATAGCTTACTATATATGGACTGCCCACTCTTATATGTGTATGCAAGATATCTACTACCTAATGGACTAACAATTCTTTATATAAGGTTTGTCTTAAATTTTCTCTTCTCTATTTTCTTTATAATCTTTATTCTTTGTATTCTAGTTCTTTGCCGAGAATGTACATTATATGTTTGTTACATCTATTTTTTAGTAATATAAGTTAGAGTAATATAGATTGAAACCTATCACATTCTATAATATAATAAGAAGCTACCATATCATCTATCTAGAAGGTAAAAAACTAGTTACAAAGCATACTAAGACGAAAGTTAGTTATATCCTTTATTTCACAAATCATATTTTATACCAATACTAGGGTAAGTATTACTAGAAGATTCTCTTTCCTTTACAAAATAAAATACAATTTTTTGCCTTTACTGAGTAGGCATTCCTAAAGAGAGTAAATTCTAAGTATACCTTATAAAGTAGTAATCTATATATTATATCATTTAATTACGTTATACCATTACAAAGTATTCCTACAGGATTCCTGAGCTTTTTTACTAATAAATCTATATACTAATCTAAATTTCCTATACTTTCTAGTCTTTAATAGTCTATGTTCTCTATTGTCTACTCTATTATTATATTATCTACACACTGCATTACATACTTCGGGTTAACTTTAGGGAGTACCTGATAATATTCATGCCATCGAAAATAATGAGATCATTATGTTATGAAATATAATAGTACTAGGACTTACAAACTATACCAAGCTATAATAACTTAGATGAGCTTCGTAAACTTCGAGAACTTTGTATAGGTATTCAATTTAAAATTATAGGAAAAACCCTTTAATCAAGTACATCGTCAGCACTGGCAAGGTATTTGAAATTATTTTATAAGAGTGCTTTCATTGGGCTATATAAAACAGGGGGGATGTAAGCTAAAACATAAAGATATAGGCATAGGAAGTCTAACTTAGGTAAACTTAGGTAGTAAGGAGAGAATCGTGTAAGATCAATCTTATTTTAATCTAGGTGTTATTAGGAAGTAAAGGCATTATAACTTGTATTATTTTTCTAAAAGTAAGCATACATCATAATTTCTAAGAAAAGATGGGGAGTACTCGTTTCAACTAAAAACCTATAGCAATACCCATAGTTACTACTTCTAGTCAATTTACTTTAATAAGCACACAACATTTTTAAGGGTAGATATTTACCACAACTTCTATTTTCTATTTTAACTTCCATTACTTAACTTAAATATGTTTAATAATACCTTACCAAGCTATTTAAATTATGCTGACATTACTTTATCTTAACCTATATTTATATACTACTCCACCAAGATACTACGATACTACACGAGTTCTGCTACCCCTAATTAAGAACTGGTTTACATAATGATATATTTGAAGCATACCCGAAAATGCGAAGTACTCCATCAACAAAGAGTTTTACTTAGAGATATTTTAGAAGACGATATACCTCTCAGGAGTTTCCTTATTAATAGCAAAGAAATCTATTTATTAAAACTACTAAGTCCTGAAAGATTGTAGAACTACTCTAATTACAAATTATTTTACACAAGGTGTTGTTTTGATGTTGTATACCCAAGTTATAGGATTTATAGTAAGAAAAAAAGTAGTAAATAAAGTATATTTATAGAAATATCTTCAATATAATAAATATAGGGGACAGTACGTTGTTCTAATAACCAAGCATACAGTAGAGTAAGATCTAGCTGAGTAATACACGCGATAACCAATAAATATTTAAGTACACTATGAAGTATAAATTTCTTGACCCACTTTTTAAGAGCCACATAGCTAAGAAGCACTTGTTCCAGGACCAAATTAAGTTAGTAAGAGTAAATGCCACGAGTGGATATGATCATTTTCTTACTTTACCCCAATACCTTACAATTTACGTGTACATAAAAGAAAAAAAAAGTACATTGCCTTTATTTAACCTTGATTATAATTTTACTTTTATGATGCTTTATGACGTGTATTACTACCTTTATTCCTTATCTATTTTCTTATCTATAATAGTTTTTAAATACTATATCCTTACTTTTTTTATAGTTATAAGCAGACATTTTAAAAATACAAGGTAGTTTGTTGGAACCAAATAAAAGTACTCAAGTGGTGGCGTGGGTTAAGCATATTATTTTTGATTATAAGTTCTTTTTGTAGATAAAGGAGATTGAGATACTATAAATGATAAATAAAGGTTGGTTGTTGTAACACCTTAATTAGGAAATACTCCATGTTCACGAAGAAAAGGATATTTGGTTGGGAATAAAGATAATAAATACATAAAGTAGATACATTGTAACTGCTCTTACATACATGGTAGTTGGAAACACAGCATATTTTGAAAGTAAAGAGACTTTCTATTTTTATGATGGCTATCTCCTTCTTCCAGTACTTATTGTAGGAAATTATAAGAGGACACCACTGACACAATAACCTAAGTATACGCGATAAAGAGGCATGCTAGGACTATACTATAAATTATTTTAAGTAACATTTATAATACGTAATACCCACCATGCTTGTGATTAATAATACATGGATGTTCTCTTTTCTTTCCTAATAACTTAACTTAGTTTAGCTCTTAATACTAGTATCGAAAATAGTAACCTGCCCACTTTATTATTAGATATCCAATCCAAAGAGACCTAATCCTAAAATATAAAATAAAAAAGGATAAGTTCCTGCGCAAATCTATGCATGTATTTTTCTTAGCAAACAAAAATAACAATAATAACATAACAATCCCATAGCTGTCTTGGAGTAGAAAAGATCTTTTACTTAGGCGGCAAAGAAGAGAACTCAACTATAGTAAGTAGAGTATATTAGAATTAGATTAGACTGCGTTAAATAATGTTTGAAACCCCGTGTTACTGTACCTATATGATAGGAACTTTAAAATGAATATTACTATACATACCTGTATGTAAGCATTTTTTTATTTGTCATTACCATTAGTTATTAACTAGTTTGCCTGTGCCAATTAATTAAATTGCAGGACATAGATTCTTCTATACAGAAGTGGATCCCTGTAATGTGAGCGGGAGTACCCATAAGTTTGTGGCATATACCAACAATGACCTAAGACAGGGAAAAGAGAAAATAATATAGTAAAAAAAATGAAGTAAATAGAAATAGTCATACATTTCTCTATAAAAAAAAATAAGAAAGCGTAAAAATAGAAGGGGATTTGTCATAAGGGCGATACTCCATATCAAAAACACTGGACAAAGGAATATGGGCTAGCCAAAATATAATATAGAAGAGATCATAACTAAGATAGGCGATAATATACATATTATGCTGACCTGACCCCACAATGTAGTATTTTCGTAGGATTTGATTGAACACTCAGGCCTAAAGTAACTAAAGAAATTCCTCTACCTTCTTCTTTCTTCTTTTGACCAATGCTCAAATCTTGGATTACCCAAAGGCTAAACTTGAGACGAATGAGGTAAATCGATATTTCAACTTTCTAGTTAGAAACGAGATAAATTCAAAGCAGAGAAAAGTCACGATTGCACTATTATGAAATTCTGACGCCTCAGTATTTGTTTTTATTTTCCAAAGTACGCCGCTTATAACATGCCCGCTTCTGGGATCTCAACTTGTCGTAAATTTCTTCTATACTTCCGCCATAGGTATTTGTCAGGGTTCATCGTCCTTTAATCCCTGCGACTTCCGATTCAATATTTCTTTTATTTAGGCCATGGATTGATGTCATTTAAAGAAAGAGAGTAAGGGTAAGCAACAAATCCATGACCTTTCTCTTTATGTTATGCGAGAATATGATACTATTTTATAGAATATTTTATAGAATAGGCGATCTCCTTCATTTTTGATTATTTTCAATTATAATACGTCTTCGTACATCTTCAATCCAAAAGCAAACTAGGAGGAAAATAAATAAATAAATAGGTCGATTGGTGAAAATGAAGCACAGCCATTAAAATCATCTATATATAACTATATTACATATTATATATATATATATATATATATATATATAACTCGAAATAATTTGTTTGTTCAAAACTGAAATTGGAAAATATATAATATAATATAACATAGGACAGATTCTGAATAAGAAAAAAAAGAGATGTTCGACATATCCTTTAACTTATCTTATGGCGGTTTGATTCTTATGTGTTTGTATTGTGCTGTAGCCGTAGTTCTAAACAACTCTTTCTTACTTACTGTCGGAAAAGTAAAACTCTACCAAACGAAAATAGAATATGTAGAATTAAGGTCATTAGTTCTTAGCAGTCATTTCTATTTGTGCTCCCGGTTATGTTGTATATCCTTATTTTGAAGTTTAAGCTTTGAAAGCATGCACAACTTCTTTCTTTTCATTTTCTATTAAAAAAAAACGTCGTTACTATATTGTATTGACATCTGTTTCTTTATGGTATGAGCAAGGATTCCCAAAATAATCCAAGTTAATTAGTATTAGTAATTAGTTAATAAGGTTCTAGTAGAATGGATTATGTGCTATGTTCTTCTCTTTCGTACATGTAGTATTTGTATAAACAAATAAACAAGAGTTGTTCATTCCTCCTAAGCTATTCCTCCTAACTAAGTGTCCTGCGTTGATCTTAGCTTTATCTCCTTTTCTTTGACTAGTTTATCGGACTCTTCGACTACTCCAAAAGTGCGTAAAAGAAAATATGTAGGTCTTCTAGTGATTTATTATGTTTTCTTACTTCGTTTTTTTTTGTTCTGTATTAAGTAAATATTTTCTTTCCTCAAATTTCCTTTTCGACGTGTATTCTGGATTTGGACTTCCTCTCGCTCTTCCTTACTACGCGGTTCTATTTATTTCTGTATTGATAAAGTACGTACGTGTACTCTAGGTATGTACTTATCTATAATTTATGGGATTTCGTTTTTAATCTCCTAACATGCAAAACTCTATTTTTCTAGTCTCTAGTTGCTTCTACCATGTCAAATGTGTCAAAAAGAATAAATAGAAAGAAACTTAACTAGGGTTTACGTATTTTGTGGAAGTTTCGAGAAATACCTATCCCTGCTGGAAAATTGAAAAAAAAAAGGGAGCTTTTATTTAATTCTTTAAGGGTTCCTTATAGAGAAGTACTTTTAACACACGCCTTTACAGATTCTATACCAGTATTTGTATTTGCGTGAAATTCTACTACAGAGTTAGTTATAAATAATAAGAATCTTGTCCAGAAACGTTTCGCCAAGATAAAGAAAAACAAAAATGAAAGCAATTTGAGAGTAATCGAGGGGTTTAAATCTCCTTCAGAAAAAGAACTGGGAAGTACGCATTATTGGGCAATCACAACAAATACTAGAAATTGTAATAATAAAATCTCAACAAACTTGAAATGAAAGAGGACTTGAGTATAATATAAAGAGCTTGGAGAAAGTCTGGGCAAACAAAATAGATTGGTGATTATCAGACTAAAACAAGATCATCCTGAGGAAGTACATAATAGGCTTTCATAAATATTTCCTTCATCCCTTATACTTGTATTTATATATCCACGACTTAATCTAACATTTGACCTAAGCTAAGAGACCTAGTAGTTTTTTATGCAAACTAAAACTTGAAGTATCTCCTGGAAGTAAGGATGTATAAAGACCTGTGATAGAAGTAGTAAGAGAAAAAGGTATGTATGATCTACTTGGTTCGCCGGGCAGAAACATCATTTAGTCATTACATAGTAGTACTCGCTGAGTAAGTATAATAATGAAGGTATATAATTAGAAATTAACATAGTAAATAGAAGAGGTGTACTAGTATCAAAGTTATCATTATAGCACCACGCAGTAAAGATAAGGGTTACATATCCTAAAAGAGTTTTCTACCTATCACATAATAAATTAAGTGTACATCCCATTTGAAATGAAAGCATACCCCCAATCAAGTCTTTATAAGTAAGTATAAGGTAGGTAGAGAAGCAGAAGCGTACGTTTAGAAAAGAGTTTATACTACATATCCAAAAGCACTTATTAATAGAAATATAGGGAGGTTAGGAAAGAATTATCCACTATCCAACTATTAGCTCACAGAGAGAATATTAAAAAATTGCTTAGCTATAGTATACCAACACAAGTACACAAAAACTAGAAAAGAAATTGTACTATTAAGAATTATAGGATTGTTTGCCATATATGGAGCATTACTTTGTCTTGGTTGCAGCTATCCTTAGTCTAGGATTATATCATGATATGCAACACTTTAGAGTCTTTCTTATAGGCAAGAAATGCTCTGATCCTTATTTTATTCCCAATTATACTATACTTTCCACTATAGGGAATTCCTTTTTGTCTTCTAACTTAGGTAGATGTACAACACAATATACTTAAAGTAGTTCTTACTCCTCTAATATCCTTTAACCTTTACTCTTGATTCCAGGCTATTCTTCAATATAGGTGACACACATGCAATACCCTTTATTTTTTATTTTTTCAAGTTAGTTATTTGGTAAGAAATAATAAACTACGAATTTTATAAGAACTACTACACAAGGAACTCTTAGAAGTGATAGAAATATAGGAATTAATTCTATATAGCTTTTTAGGAAAATTACTGCTTATTAGCTTAGGAACAAGTACCCAGTAGAGAGAAAGTTAATCTATAAAAATGGGAAGTAAGAAGGGCTAATCTCTTTCCAAAGGATTTCTTTAAAGGAATATACCCAATAAAAAAAATAAAGTAATAAAACTTTTTTCACCGCCTTCTTTGTCTATCCATTTTAGCTTTGAGTATAGAATCCTTGCTATAGTAAGAAAAGATGTGTCTTAGAGTTTGGCGGATGTTCTATTATAACTAAGTTCGCTGCTCTAATTATGAATTTCTCCGAGTATCCGGACGATTCCAGAAAGGAAATAGGAAAAGCGGATAATTACTAATTATGTTTAACTGATGGGCAGTTGTACTTTTAGGTTATAAAAAAGTAAAGAGTCCTATTCTCTTGTATGTAGTTCATGACTTTACCTTATCATATATAGTTTCGTTTGTGGAGAGCTGCTTTTAAGTCATCAATCAACAAGAAATTTCTTACCCTTCTAAGAAGATTTCCTTCAAATTTTACAGAAGACATCTTCAAGCAACGACGAAACAACTGTAGCTTATGGTTAGTAGTAGTCACAAAGATTAAAAGCACTGCGGAGAGATCTTTAGACATAGCTAGACATAGTTTGTACAATTATAAATAAAAAAAAATAACCCGAATAAGATGAATTTACTCTTTTTGAATACGCAATACACTACTAAAAAGTTAAAAGTAGTCACACCCAAATGACAAAGTATTTCTCAACTGTAGTTTTGTCTTCCAAAAAACCCGAGGCTTTCATTAAATTTTTAAATTTTCACAAGTAAGCCTATATCATATGACTCTGTTAAAAGGATAGAACAGTAAGTAAGGTTGGTAGGTCTCGTCTGATCAAACAAAGATCAAAATAAATAAGCGGTATATTTAAGGTTTCCAAATTTACAGCAAGCAAACTAAAGGGTATACAATAATCTTATATATCTCATCTTAGGCATGTTTCTAGTTCTGTACATCTACTAAGTTGGATACTTCTCAGGATTTTGTTATTTCGATACAGAGGCTTTCTTAGAAATTATGTGCATTAAAGGCTCATTCCTTACTCTATTACTTTATCTTTATAGCAGAGAATTTTAGGGTTAGGAAAAAATCTTACTACTTTTTTATTTTTTATCTAATATCTAACACAACAAACAACAAATGAAACCAAACAAAACAAAGAATAAAAAGAAGACTAAATAAAGTTCCCTAGTTCACCAATATATTGACCGGTCTTGTAGTAAAATTTGACTCGTACGACTTATGCATTTACGCACTTCTTTTTGGTCTTCGTTAGAAAGAAATTAGTCTACATAATAAAAGTCCCTAGGTCTCTCTTATAAATCTTGTGAAATGGTGAACTTATTACACCCTATAGAGTTTCATTTTATCTGGGTACTTTACTTAAGTTAAGGAATTCCTTGGTTTCTACTTTAAGTACAGACTTTGCTATGATATAGATGCAATGTAAAAAAATATAGTACCCGAACCTTCTTTTAAATTAATTTCCCAAATAATTTTATTCATTTAGATAGAGTTTACATTGCCTACGAGTTAGTAAAGAATTTCGAAAAGAATAACAAAATAAAATGTACGATACTTTTTATTTTCTACAGAAATTAACACACTTTAAGCAAATGGTAGAAGACAGACTAATCCTCGTTAAAAGTAACACCCTTTAGACCTTGGGATAATAAAAAGTGAGTGAGAATTTCCCTTTCCAATGATAGCCTACACGCACGCATAGCATATAGATAGCATAGTTCTAATTTCTTGGTTTTTATTTTAGTAGATCTTCTTTAGCATCGACGCTGGATATAATCCTATGCCCAGCCAGTATCACTTTTCTTCTTAGTTCTACATATGGCTCCTTGTACTTGCTAGTAGAAAGAATTTGTGGTGAATATCCCTTCGCTAATAAAGACAAAAAGAAAGGTTCCGTAGCCTGTGAAAGAAAACATTATGATTGTGGATGACTTTAAAATGAAAAATATATCAGGTTAAAAAACAGAAGTTTCATTCATGCCAATGCTTTTGAAAACGCGCTAATCGTAACTATAATTTTTTGCCTATTTGTTACTTATTCCATTCTGCGATCTTAACTAAACCTCTTTCTTTTATATTATGATTTATATCTCTAATCTGGACTAAAAAATCTCGCTCAAGAACAAGAGGAAAAGCATATTCACCTCACCAGGAGCATCCCTTAGTTATCTATGAAAAGAAAAGTAGATTTGCGGATTCATATTCATCCTAAACCTGTGCTATAACTTTTTAACTATTTTAACTAACAACAAAACGACAATTTGCACAATATAACAATAATCATAGTTACAAGTCACAAATGATGAATAATACAAAACCTTATTTAGCTTATTTAGTATAATTTAATTGATAGCATCTAAGTGCGGACAAAAAAGAGTAGGTTAAAGGAAAACAACTACAAACCGTTTCTCACTCTATATCACATGTTCTTATTCTTTACTTCTATTTCTAGAATATAATGAGGTATCGAGTAATAAATAAATAAAAGGAGCAAGTATTAGATACTTAGATATTAGATGTGAATAATCCCAATATCCCAATATACATAATATAAAATGAAAACTCAGTGTATTATAAAGTGTATTAAAATGAAAGTATTAACAACTATCCAAGCCTATAGAAAGATATCAATCATTGCTAACCCATATACTTTCTCTCTCTTAAAAAAACTACCAGAAGGTATATACCACAATCAACAACCCTGTAATAATATAAATTATAGATTATAGATAATCTACTCCTGTCTAATTTACTACTATTTCCAGTTAAGGGATAGAGTTACTAACAGCTTACTATGCTTCTATGAACTCTATACATAGGTGAGGGGATAAAGATAACTTGCAATTTAGTATCTACTAATTACTAAAAATAAAGTAAAGAAGAACAAAACATAACTAACTTTTTAATAAAAACACTGTAACTATAAAGAAATAATAAGCTCTTACTTAATAATCTATTTAATTTTTTAATAATCTATCCTTAAGCTACTATTCATTCCTAAGCTATATTTACTCCTACCAGCCTTTAACAAATCACCCCACCTAGGCATAGCTTATCTTATAAAATAGAAAATATAGGCATACCTATTGAGTTAGAGAAACAAGTATAAAAGAACACATATAATATAAATCTGTTCCCAGAGCGGATTGTGTCGTTGCACCAAGATTTCTTGAAAGTAGAAGGAACTTAGTTAGATCTAGAAAAAATAAGAAGAAAGTTCATCCTTAGTCTAAAGGAGGACATCCCCGGAAGAAAATATAGACTCATCTATAAGTGAAACATTTACAAGTGAATAATAAGTCATTGATATAAAGTAAAGAATCAATAGAATCCAAAAAACGAGTTGTAAAAGAAATTTCCGGTATATAATTTTAGTGACGTAAACGTAAACAGTAGGTGTTCTTTATAGCAACTTAGTTAATTGTTAAGAAGAAACAGAATAAAGAAAGGACCCGTGCAGTAATTCTAAAAACATAGAAACATAATATCCGAAATGTTCTTCTTATGTTCTTATGAACCCGAAAAGGATCCTACTATAAATGGTTGTGTTCATCATAAGTTTTGTACTATAATTATTTGTGTCGCGTCTAATACTATAAAATAAAAACTAGAGAGTCTAATTCTAATAAAGTGGCCTGTCTTGCATTTTAGGTATGCTACATAAAGCTTTTTACCCAAAAATAGACCTTTACTAACCGTGGAAAAAGAAAGAAAAAAATACAAATAATTAGAATTAGATAATCCAAAAAAAACACGTGAACTCTGTTACACTCTCTTACGTTGCATCTAAAAATAAAGAACACATTTTACACAATATCTTACATCTTGTTTATCAGCGAAATAGAAAATACATAATAATGAGGATCCGTTATTGACTAATTGGAAAGTAAACAGGATATTTACGTACACAGTTCTTTTTAATATTCTTCAGTATTGCGTATGCACTTTGTTAAGAAGCTTCTTTTATCCAATGTATCCAACGGAAAAAAAATAAATAGAAGAAACCTAATTTATAATTTAGACTTAAGACTCTTGTATTATTAGTTATTAGATAGTTCAGCATAGTCTTGTAAGTTAACCATTATATCATTTATCAAGTACAAGAACATGGATTCGTGCAAATAAGGTAGAGTGTATAACTACATGTCTAGAATTAAAGTAGAGTCCGGAAGGTATTTTGTAACATTATGAAAACACAAATAAAGTAGGTATGTATTAGATCATCATATAGATCATAAGTTTTAGTTGAAACATCTAGACAAAAGTATACTATACTTGGAATACAAAGATCATAATGACTCCTTTCTTCCACGATAATTAGATAACCCAAATAATAGAAACAGAGTAGGGTAATGAAATCTTCAGTAGCTTCTAGTATATATAAAGATCTACCCATACTGTGTGTTCTTCCCTTATATTCCTTATCCCTTATTTCTTAAATTTTCTTCTTGCTAGGAAAAGTTATTAAAGATACATGACAGGGGTTTCCTTGACTAAACCAAAACTAAACCAAAAGATGAAGAAGACCCTCTTCTTGAGGATGGCCTAAAAGTTTTAAATTCCACTATAGGTTGACTCGTAAGTAGTTGGTTTCTTGTAGTAAATAGAAATGTCTAGAAAATAGGGTATTGTGTCTCATACGCCTTCGTGCGTGTCTATTATAATTAGTATACCTTACTGAAAGGAGTCCATTATTTCTTCTATTCTTCTTTAAGTAGCTTATTTATTTATTTATGTCTACCATGTCTGTTTAGTGCTTAGTACTTAAAGTATGCATTCTTGGAGCTATAACCAAAATAAATGTCTGGATCTAGATAGAGATTTCTCAACCAACCCCTTACCTAATAATAATATATTATTTTTCATTTAGAATTAGTATTGGATCATCTCACGTGTCTAACAAAGAGTAGATAGGATTTGATTTGGCATTAAAAAAAACTTGTATTGAAACATTGCACTAAAGTTAGTATTAGAGGTGATTTAGAATTCGACATAATTTTCCTATAACTAACTCCTAAATTAAAGTAGAAGAAGTAAGTAATTCCTGCTATAAAGAGTAAGTAGCCTGGATAATAGCTTCTGTACCCAGACATATATTATAGTTACACACACGAAGCTTCTCCATAATGTATTCTTTTCTCATGACTTGTTTGCTGTGAATATGGATATAATGGATTAAACACTTTGTTCATAACCTCTTTCCTTCATTTCTATTTCTTATACAAGCTCTTCAAAGAATAACAATCTCTTTCTCACTTAAACTCTTTAGTCGATCGAATACTTCGTTGGATAAGTTAAACCGGAAACGTGTGTAGGTGCTAAAAAAAGATGATCGCGAAGAAGAACGGAACCTCGAGGTCAGGGCTGTGCTTCCTCAATCAATGAATTCGATGTGGTACAATGATTGTGGATGGTTGGTTGAGGCGTTGCACCAAGACTTTCTTCTTTCTTTAAGATCAACACAAGACCAAGCTTGCTACCTTTAAGCTCTCTTGCTCTTCGAGGAGTCTTTCTCTCTCTTTCTTTCTGTCATTCATTGCACCTATTCTGTTTAGATCACGATTGCCAAGCCTACTTTCATAGTCCTCTCCTCGGCAAAAGGGACTCTCAGAAAATGGCTTTTTACAACTCGATTTTGAGCACTCATTAATGATCACTAATTCTATCTAACTCTATATACGTGACAGAAAGTGCTCATTTAGCAACCTATTTCACACCTTAAAAGCTGCTTTTTATAGTATACTCACCGTTTACTATCAGCGCGCTCTATTAGTTATAGACAACACCCAGACATGTATATCAGCAAAGGAACGTATTTATTTTATTATCATACTAATGTTTCCACTATGGCTTATGTTATGACTCTTACTGAAAAATAGCAGCTTCTATACTTTATTCGACAATAACTTCCCATAGTACAGGTATATAATATAGTTGTAATCATAATTAAAGTAATCAACACGCTCTGTTCAAATTGTCTCTTAAGGACACACATCTCTCTTCTTAGGTTGTATCTCCCCTACTGGTTTCTTGTTTGTTTTGTTTGTATTCTATTCCTAGCCTTCCTACAGCTATAATGGAGTAATGGGTTTGGGGGTATTAGTTTGTCTTCTCTTATGAGCATAAGAACTAAATGAGAAATAAGGAATGCTTTGTGTTTTTTTTTTTTTTGTAAAGAAGAAAAAAAAGAGAGGGTATTAGGAAGAAAAAAATGCGTTAGATTTATTTAGATATAAGAAAGCTAGCTATGAACATGAATGATAAATGCGTATATTATTGTATGAATTCACTCACTATCGATTGTCGCCTATTTTCCTATTTATATTGTATTAATTAAATTAGTTTACCTCACTTTTCTTTGTTGGGATACTATAACTACTCTACTATACTATTGAAATAAAATAAATAGTATTTGTGTCTTTATTCTAAGGTTTAGAATTTAGAATTAGAATGCGCGGCTTGTTGTTGCAAGGCATTTTTTATAGCATGGGAATCGTTGCTTGCGTGGGAAGTTATTGGTGGTAATCTTTTTTTATCTTTTATATTAATATAGAACACATCTCATTCATTCATCATATCATATATCGTATAGGATAGGATATTTATTTATCATTATTATAGCTTGTCTTATCTCTGCCTACTTAATTCCTTATTTATTATAATATTGGTATGGAACTCAACTCTTGTGTATGCTATGATGCGTGAAACTTAGTTATTTGCTTTCTTTTTGGGTATATTTTATTACTAATTCATAGTAATAAGCAAAGGAATCCTTGGTTGTTTCTTGAGTGGGTTTCCCTAGTTCTGGGTAGAGATGGAATAGATATTATAAAAAAATGGATATAAAGCATATTTTTTGAGTACCCTTTTTTTATTTCTATCTTAGTTACTGTACTCTTTACTAGACCTCCTAGACTTCGCCTATAATTTGTTGCATTGTATTTGTTATTATAATTATAAATATTATAAACCGCAAAAGATAAGAAAAGAATAGGAACATTTTTTATGTCTGCCATAACTGTTCCGCTATCTGCTATCTATAAGACTGAGTCAATCTCGATTAAGAGTCATCTTAGCTTAGAACAACCCTTTTAGTTCGGAAAGGACCTATTAAGATTAAGTCGTATGTGTATGGATCAAGGTATCTATGGTTCAACAACGGGTTAACTCTATTGTCTATTGTATTGTAGCGGGACCCGCTCCTAAATGAGATTCTAGACAGAAATTAGGTCTCCTTAATATATCTTTTCACAAGTTGTTTGCTGATGACTATAATACCTATTTTGTACTCTTGTTGGATAGCTACTTTACTGTTATTTTATTAAGATAGAATTATTTAGAATATAGAAGTTCTGGGAGTGGATTTCTTGCATGTAATTCAGTTAGCCTGGTTAGGAACTTTATATACACCCCCCATATAAATCTACTTATCATATATAAATCTAAAACTTGAAGCTAACACCAAGATTAATTATTAGAAGTAAAAGCAAGAATCTCGGAACAAGGACTCAAGATCGAAACCAAGGAACATCCACAAAAATCAAGATAAAAGAAGGGATAAAGTATACGGACCTTAACCTAACCTAACCTAATGTCACATGTTATGTAGATACTAGAAATTTCCAAATAAATAGTGAAACTCTTTTTTTTACACTACAATATGGTGTTCTTTATATAGGATGATGATAAAATTAATAGAGTAAATAGAATCTGACTAGGCGCATTTAACTAATTTCAAAAGGGGTTTTACAAGGATTCAAATGCAGTGGTTGTTCCTCGTCGTAGATGCGTGTTAGAGCTTGAAGGATTTCTAGATTGGCGTACAAACCCTCATATCATAAGTAAATTTAAATTAAGTGACAAAACTTACACTTTCATTTCACAGAATACTATCGAAGAGTGTCAAGTGTTATATTGCACCCCTTATTTCTGACATAGAGCTTTTTCGCTAAATAAAGCCTCAAACTTAAAGACCTGCTTATATTCCCATTTTGTTATTTTCTCTTATTTAATTATTAAGTACGTGGTGTTAATTCCTATAATTATAATCTAGTAGGGATCTATATTAGGGAGTAGATAAATCCTAGGAAAAAAGCGAACTTATACTAGTGTCCGCTCATACAGGAAACTCCTGTGAAAGGAAATTGAGGAAGAATTTGTTTTGGTTTAATAAAATGATTTGTCAAGGGAACAGAATTATTAACTTACTATACATTTTTGTGGGTTACCTCGCACTATGACGTAATTGATCTTTGCCCATATACAGTTTGATTCATAGTATAAGCCAGGATGAAACATTATTCTTATTCTTTGACACGTATATTCTTTCCTTTTCTGTGTATAATGTATACCTTGTGGAAGACCTTGTAGCTTATAACTTAATTATTGGCCTATAACAAATAACTAAGAAGCAATAAGAAAATGTTCAGGACAAGGAAAGGAAAAGAGCATACGGGTCATATAATTAAAAGAAATAAAGTAAGAAAAAGAGATATGGCTTTCTTCAATTACTAGACACAACACAAAACGTTCCTAGTTTTTCGTATTTTTTTTTATAACTGTTTTTCATAACTACTAAGATTTTTCAAAAACTGCACTACTAAATATAACACAAGAAGGGCCATATGACTCTTACTTAAACAAAGACCATACCAGCAAGACTCCTAACAAAAGAAAAAAACACTGTACCTCCAAAGTAGTTTTCCCACTCCTGTTTTCAATATTCAACCTTAAGCTATAAAGCAAGTTCTAAATTTAGTTTAGGGATTCAACAAGTATACTATAAAACTGCTTTAAATAAATTTATGAAATGATTATATAGTTTCTCTTTGCTAAGGAAATTATAGCCCCTAATTATACGATATTATCTGATTTATGAATACTCATATCTCCTTAGGTCTCTTAACTCTTACACTTGAAAATTGTACACAAGTTCACCTGCTTATGGTAGAGTTCTCTCAGTATTATAACAGTATTATAATGGAAGCCTACCAAATCTATATGAGCCTGTTTCTTCTTCTTAGACGAGTTGATGAGCCAACCACTAAATTGTTCCCTCGTGAGCAAATTACATACAGTAACAGGTAAAGTCAGAAAGAAAACTTGGTGCTACTAGAATATTGTTTTTGTTGAGCTAATCTATAATACAAGTCTATAATATATAATATTATAATATAATAACTGGAAAATAGAAATCCTCATAAAAGATTCAGAGCAAAATAGAGGTGGTGGTGCAAGTATAGAATCCTTTGTTATGACTTAAGCTATATTATAAAATACGTATAAGAATACCTAATAGACCGAAGTTTTTACTAGTAGTTAGTGTCTATAAACATCAAGGAGGCAGATGAAGTAAGTTGTAGAAACAAGAAGAGCCGCAAATAAATAAATATAGGTGATATTGTGCTTTATATTCATAGCCAGTCTAGCAAAGACCTTAAAATTATTATATTATTAATTAAGGAAGAATCTATAACAAAAACAATACCAAAGTATCAAAGTAAGGAGTACCCCAACATAAGGAAGACTAAAGCCAAACTCATACTTTACTAAATTAAATGGAGGCCGTATATTGTACTAAAAATTCCTTTAATTTAATTGAGGGCTAGAAAATAATCAAAGGGACTTTTTGCATGTAAACAATTGTTAAGAAAATTTAGAAGGAGGCAGTTTATTAATATAGACCATTAGTCGTTGAGCCACTACCATCTTAGACATCTTAGAATTAGTTGGTATTTGCCTGAATTTATAAGACAGTGGGCTACGCAAAAATTATTTCCGTTGAAGTTCTCACCTTTTTTTTTTATAAGTTATTGGGTTAACAAAAATCAAGGGATTAAGTAAGGATAATAACGCCGTGTTCCTTATACTAGAAACACTCTAAATCTCTTTAAAGACCATAATTTTAACTATAGATTCTAAGCCTTGTTTCATGTCTCGTAGTAAGAAAGCACAAAATGAAATCTGTAGTAAGTGTTCTTGTTTTGCATGGATGATCTAATATCAGATAACTTTTTGTTTTTAGCTTTAAGATAGAGAATATCGGCATTGATCCTTATTGCTGGTAATTCCTTTTTGTTTGTTGTCACTTATATTACCTAAATAATAATAAATATATATACCTCTATAATATCTTAAAAAAAAGTAGTATTCATAAAGTCATAAAGCTTAAAAATGAAATTATAGTTATTAAGAATATTCTTGTTCAAAGAGCCCTTAAAGTGATAGTTTAGTATTCAACTTTTATCTATCCACCAATCTTTTCATGTATCAGAAATGTGTGTGCCTAGGACAGATATTAAATTTATTAAGGCAGTATTTTACTCTCGTCAAGTCAAGTCAAGCCTCTGTGGTTATAGTTCTGGCCCCTTTGTAAGTATATCAGGATGTCTCAGTCGAGGCCTTTTGCTTTGTGTCAATCTCGGACTTTTCTTACATTTTCTCTCTTCTATAATACTTCTATAATAATACAACAAGTTATACTACTGCAGCCGAAAATTTTCAAACCACCTACATGTGTTAAATGACCTTTTCGAAGGAATTAAAGAAAAAAAGTACTCGCAAATCTGTCAAAAGATATAAATGGGATAGAGTTAATGAGAATGACTATCTTCAATAATTATGGATCCTTTCACAAAAAGAAAAAGTCGCGCGTTGCTGATTTAAAAAAGAGATTGTTATTTTGCTAAAAACGGACGATGTCTCTTTTAACCAGAACTTGCCAAACCTTAAGGAAGGGGTGTATCATATTTCTTGGGTACAGAGCAAATATTACACGGCTAATAACTAAGAATAAGAACTAACAGACCTTAATTTAACTAGTAATTAGTATTTCTCCGCTATAACACGTATAACACTGCTATGACAAGATCACTCTACGAAAAAACTTGTTCTAAAATTCTCCTATACTGAGGGGTTCCTATTAATGTACACTTAAATAAATTAAATGAAATCTAAAATATAAGAGGGTGTTCTGCCAAACATAATAAGATACGTGTAGACTAGACAAACAAACTGTATTAAAGATAAATATAACCACGAAAGAAAAGAAGGAATACTGCTATAATAACTTTTTATTTTTATAAGGACTATTACCGTAAAGAAACATACTCTGTAGAAAATACCTAATATAGTCTTTTACCTTGCGAGGGTATTAAAGGCGGGACGACCAACTCTGCCAAGAAGAAATCAAGATCTACTTCCAATACGTATATAAAAGGATACCTTTACTTGACTCATATAGCAATCTCAAAAGTTACGGATGTTTTTTGTGCTTGTAACTCGGAAAATGGTTAAGCTAGATTTGGTTTTAATAGGTTAAAGAAACATAATTACTGCGGATTTCCTTCCTCCTATACTTTTCATTTGCTAGATCTATACTCTATACCTGAGGAAGAGATTCACGTACAGTACTTTCATTTTGTTGGATAGACCATATTAATTAATATTACTGCCTAAATTATACTTGTTTTTCCTCTACCGTCAACTGGATCTCTGCTAAAGCGCTTACTAAAGAGCCTATAATAGAGAATAGTAAACTTTGGGGAGTACCTTTTTTTTGATTTTTTAGGCGTTTAAGTATACATTTATAGTGTGGTTTGTTTGCTGACTAATTAATATAAAACTTGTTAAGGTACTGTCATTTCTGAACTCTTCCTAATTATCAAGGATCACTCTATTTTTAATTATCTTAGAAACGTGTCTTGTTTTGTAAATTTGTAAAGATGTAGGTGTACTTTACTTTAAGTTGGGTATCCTTATTCTATCTTATACTTTATAAATCCACTAAGCTAAGTTGATCTCAAAACTAAACCAAAAGGAATCTGTAACCGTGTTTGTTAAGTGAGTCGATTAAGAAAAATCACAGTATATGCAGATATGTTACTACAGGTGTCTTTGGTCGGCTCCGTTTCTTACTTCTACTTCTCAAATGTCCAGTTTATCGTACGGGCTATTCCTTATCTAATCGATAATAATCATTTTGCCCTTGCCTTGTGCAACAATATATTTTTGTCTTTACTTTTACTTGTTTATTAGTACAATTTATAGTAACTTTACTTTGTAGTATACACTCTTTTTCTTCATAAGACTTTATTTGGATTCCTGGTCTCTTGTTTCTGTATAATTTTATAGGATATTAAAGCTTGAGCTACAGTTAAAGCTAAAAAGTACGTAAACCAGGCCTTAATATAACAGAAAAATAGTGGATGCACAGAGTACAATGAAACAAAAGCAGCGCGCAGTGGTATATATTAATCTTGAGAATGAAATTAGAAACACTTTTATCTTTCGTCTATACAACAAATTATTACTAGGTAAATAAAAAAGACCCTCACAAGGTGTAAAATTGTACTCTTATATTACTGTGCTGGTTTAATTGAAGGTGAGATTGTTGTATACAAGGATTGGATAACCATCTAGTAAGCAAGAAGTATAAGGAATCGCGATATTCTAAAAAATAAGTGTATAACGGAATCCAGGCACCTAAAACTAGGACAAAAAAAGCACAGGCCCCGTCTATATTAGAAAAGCATCCATGTTACTAAATAAAGAAACCAATAAATAAAGTCTTTCAAAAGAAAGTTGTACGTATAATAGGATTCCTGCATAAAGACTAAATAACCAACAAGATCTGTAACAAAAGAACCTGAACGGCATATATTCACAGTAAAAAATAAGAAAAACGACTATAAATTCTATATTCCTTTTCCTTATAACACTTGATTGATTGAATTGCTAGCATATCCATCCAAATACAATAAAGTTCTCCCTTAATTAACTGGAAATGACTATATCTACATGAGTCAAAAGGATTTGGTCCCTATATTATTTGTTTTTGTTCTCAATAATGTTCGTTATTTTCTCAAATTACTGAATGAGAGAGTGCCCATAAACCCGAGAATAGCTTCCTTATAATTATAAATAAATGGCGTTGCACCAATGATGAAAAACATAATGATGAAATTAAAAAGAGAATACAATTACAAGAATTTCCTATGCTTTGTACTAAACGTAATTGAGGCTGCTTTATCTTTAGCTTACTACGTCCTAATACTAGGAAAATAGAATAATGATGAAGACTAGGATCATTCTCGCGAGAGTGAAAATAATTATATACTACTTTTTATTTTATCACTACTTTTCTCTTTTATGATCATTCAAAGTGTATGTAGGATTTAATAATGTATTCGAATTTCTTGGTTTTGCTCCTTCTCTTTTCCAAACAACAGTGAGTCCTTTTCAAAACGCAAAGTATAATAATTTAAATAAAGGTGAAGTCCTCTGTTAATTAAAAGAATTTACTAAAAAATTTATACTTAACTAATACAAATTACAAATATAAGTACGTTATACAATAGAGCTTTACACAAGGAGCATATAGAAATTTTTTAGATTACCCTTTCTTTATTCGCGGGCAAGATACAGCGTTGACGAAGATTAAGTAGAATGTGAAATGCAAGTTTTAGTTTTAGGTCTACAAATAAAATGATAAAACTGGAAGAGGTATGTCATCAGTAAAGAATTTATTTACTGGTGGATATTAAAAATAACAAGGAAAAAGGACTACTAAACGTATACTAAATAAAACTAAGAAATATCTTGAATTACGTAGGAGACATTCTCCAGATTCTAATGTCTTCTATTTGTGACTTGTACGCACGAATACCGGGGATCGAAAAGAATAGTTTACTCCCAGCTCTATCCTTTTTTTTTTATACTTCAATTCACAATTAAATGTTAGTCATCTTAGACAATAATACCATACAACACCAAGCCAAGAAGAGAGTACTTTTTCTTCTTTTTCCTGTATGAATTTTATAAGACAAGCAGAAAATCTTACTTACCTCCATTATTTTGGCTTAAACAAGTGTACTTTTCTATCTAACCTAATGTATGGTTTTATTTCTTCTCAGCATTAATTAGGTACTGTATAATTTCACAGCATTCTCCCTAAAACTTCTAACTCTTATTTTCTTAAGTAGATAAGTAGAGAAGATTAGATATTAGCCGGATGATCAGAGAACACTTATGCCCATGAATCTTTACTTACTAGGTATGTATAGTTCTACGTAATCAATGAATTTCATTACTAAAAAATGTTAACATCATGACATATTCTTTTAGGAGGTTCTCATTTAGTGCGATAGTTAACATTCGACGATGTTTTCCTCGTTTCATTTCTAACCTTGGGATATTGTGTTCTGTAAATATTTAGTTAGGTATAGAATCTCTCTTATACGAACAAAGAAAGACAGACAACAAGAACAAGCGAAGGAAGGTGATTAGATATTAGTTAGATATGATAGAAATAATAAGAAAAGAACTACGGTTATGGTTAAAGATGTAAACAAAATATGTCCTTAGTCTTCTTTAAACTCTAAATATAGAAAATAAAACTCATTGGTATTCTAAATCCCATTTGATATTCTACATTTTTCTATTCTTGTTTATAGAAACCATTCTCCTTTGGTGTTTTCTTTGTAAGGAAATCTCCGTGCGTATAATTTTTCTATTTCCTTACTTATTTTGTATCATTTAGACACCTAGTATTCAATAATTGTGTTGTTGTTATTCATGGTTGCCAAGAATTATTTATTTAGGTATTACTGGTATTTAGATCTCAGGATTGGGTTCTTTATTTCTAACTCCTACACAGGTACACTCTCTTCTCGGCTTCTCTTTTGCATTTCAGTCAACGCATTACTTTACTATGATATGTTAAAATGAATGAAGAACTCTTCCTACTTTAGCTTCGTTCGTGTATAAAGAAATTAATATTATCTTTTTGTTTGGTATTTGGAATTCTATACTATCTATCTTAGAACTGACCTAGTTACGATTTATAGAGATGCTGTCCGTTTATTCTTCAATATTTTGCGAATACTTTTGTCTTTTCAAGGAGGAGATACCTAAGTTTTTTCCAGTAATTCTAGTAAATAAAAAAAAATAAACAATGGATGTCGAACCTTACCAGCCTTACAAGTTTTAATTATAGTTAAGAATATGTAAGAAGATGTTTTTTGTCTGGCGTTGTTTATAGGAATTACTTACCTTTTATTCTTATTCTTTACCTTTGGCCCTATTTTTCGCTTCTAACTAAAATCTATATATACTTTGTAGTATTATCTAAATCTCTAAATATTCACCTAATTTTATAGACATATCCTACTAAGATAGAATCCAACAGTATTGCATTTATTTGAGTAATGATAACAAAAAAAAAGAAGAATCCAAATACTAAAAGTTTATTAGGTTAGCAATAAAGTATACATGTAATACATACATTCCTAGGCAACGAACGAAGCAAGATATAGAAGAAACAGCCGTACTACTACCATAAATCTTATATTATTCTAAGACGACAATATGGGTATCCAATTCTATTTTCAATGGAAGTGATTCAATAAGTTAAGTAAATCAGTCAGTAAGCAAGGGTGAGGTTTATATCCAAAGACATTCTTTACTTTTAATTTGTTCTCGGCACAACAATGTGTCTTTATAAATGTTTGTTCAATTCAAGTTCAATATAAGTTCTGAGTGTTCCTTGACTAGAAATAAAAAGTTGAATAACTGCAACCGAATCTATTTTATTATATATAGCTCTGAAAGACGACATTGCATAGCTAAAAAGAGAACATTTTCCAATACCGAGTAACCAAGTAAAATAATAAAAAACATAGTTATCGTAAAAAATAGATCCGAATAAAGGACTCTTGTCTATTTTGTAGGGAGGAGTAAATATTCAATTATAGGTAATCCTAATTCTTTATCCGTACTAAGATCTCTTTATTAATAATTAGAAACTGGAAACTTTGGGAATGAGTGTTATAGGTTAATTTACTCTGATTATTTAGCAGAAATATCCTTGTGTTGTGATTTATTCCTACTTGTTTATAGACCCTTATTAATATCATGATCGGTATTAACTGAGCTTCTATATACTAGCCCTGAGTGCTTTTTTTTAAATAAGACCAATATAACGTACAACAATTTCAAGGACTTGTGTAACCAGTTGAATCAGAGAAGAACCCCGCCCTTCCCTTACCCTTACTTTTTGTTTTTAGTTATAGTAGGGTTTTGAAAAGAAGTATGCGATTTAGAAACGGGTATAGTAAAAATCTAAGCCTTGCTTGCTGCCCTTTTTATTCTTAATTCGGAGTGAAGTTAGTGGATGAAAGACTCTTTAATCAATATTATTGTTTGCTTATATTTCGATTTCAACCAACCGCGACAAAAGTTTTATTTTAAAGAATTATTATCCTCGTGTAATTTATTGGATAAATTGTTGTTAGAGTATATGCTTAAGAACAACGTGTAGTATATTGGAACATTTTAGGTGTAATACTAAAGTAAAAAGAGTAAAAAGCGGGGTATTTAATAAATATATTATTTAATGAAGGTACCTTATATTATTCATAGTAGTATGGCATAGTATGTATAACTCTAAATGTTTTTTTATAACAACTCCTTACTATGACATTTCTTAGAAGCTATTATATTGAATCATGCCTTTAAAGATGATCTACCTATCAAGTTGTTTGTTTGCAAATCATATCTTAGTTACTCTATTACTCTTAAATTCCCTCCTAGTTAAATGTGTATACATCTCTTCATCTTAGTTAGATATAATTATGTGTTAGAAGCTCCTATCTATCGTGTACTCTTATATAGAAGTACTTTGTGAATATGCCAGTTATCCTTCAACTTTAATAAGGTATAGTCTTTTTTTTGTAATAAGTTTAGTAAGTTAAGTACGAAGTACATGCCTTGTAGTATAGAATACATAATACATAGTAGAGAATAATGGAATCATTAAAGAAATATAGGTGCATACTTAAAAGTTAATTAAGTTAATATAGAGAAAAAAGAGATGTATATAAAATGTATGTCACATATAAGTAAGTGTTCCCTGTAACAATATTATAATATAATAAAATAAGTACGTAAAGAGATAGATACCTTATAGAATTTAGAGAAAGGAGAGATATTCTTCTACACATAAATCTAATATATTCTAGCAGTTTATACATTGAAAAGAAAAAGAGTAAAGGAATATGGATAAGTAAATTATAGCAGCAACCATGTATACTTAAGTACGAATTATAGTATAGTATAGGCATAACTTAGCATAACCTATAGAATTAGAATATGTTAGATAGAGAGGATAGAGTTTAAGTCCTCACTTAGTAATTTATCTTATCAAGGACAAGTAGAAGAAGTACTATCTTGTGTTAGTGTACTTAGTATGAGTATAGAGAACTAGGAAGGAAGTATAGTACGTAATAAATAATAAAATAAAATAATAGTATAAAATAATAGTAAAGGCTCTTGATTTTCAATCTCTAATAAATATAAGAGCAAATTGATACATTACAAAAGCAGAGTCTATAATTAAAGGAAAGGGTCAGATTATATTTATTTTATTATATTTAGGTCGAAATGTTCACTTAACAACCGAATTTAGAATTCAAATCATCGATAAGGTACCAAAATAAATTTAAAAGAAGACAGCGCATGTTAATAAACAGATGCTTTTAGTAACCAATAAAAAACATGATCTGGGCTGGGAGTGTTATACTCAGAAACATTGAAACTTAAGGAAAGGGTGGAGGAAATATAACAGTTCTTCTCTATATTAGCCTTACTATAGTCATAGCTTATTATAATTTATTTTACCAGGTGCGAAGAAAGATTCTGTTATCTTTGAGTCTTTGTCATTAGATTCTGTCCTTACTTGTTCTTAACCTTCTTTTGTAGTTGTATATTGTATAACCGCGACGTTTGTACTTTCTTATGGTTTTTGTTTGTCTATGGAAAACCCAAGGCTTCTATATTCCTTTCATAATAACCTGTTAACTCGTTTCTTTTGTGCGGGTACATGTTCTTCATTCCTTTGTTATCTGGCCATTAGGTCTTTGTTCAGCTCATATTTAATCGTCAATCTTTTTTATATATATACAGTATGAAATCTATTTATTACCTTGGGTGTTTTCTTTTCCTTTTAATGCTACGTAAGAAAGTGTCGACATATACTATACTAGACTTTTTTCCCTGTAAACTGACTAATAAACTTTTTAGTTTAGAATAGTTTAGAACGGGCAAAATCCCATTTTTATAGCTACGGGACTTTAAATTTAATCTGCTGGACAACAACACACATTATTTACAAACCTTTACTTGTCTCTTTCATCTTGCCACGCACGTGCCTATACCATTTCCATCTTTTCTTCCTTCTTGTGCTCTACTATAAAAACGGGTTAATGAGATTATATCTATTATACTAAATATATTTTTCTTCTTCCCTTGCTTGTTGCATCCCTTTTTGTTTATAGTGAATCTTATGACATACCCTCAAAATAAAGTTTCTATTAAGCTAGACGACGGCAAAAGCCATTTCTCGTTGGTTGCAGTGCAGGTTAGTACTTAACTTAAAACTTAGATCTAATATTTGAGTTTCTTTCTACGACCTAAGAATACCCTAATACAATAGAGAAGAGTCCTGTCCGTCCTAGTTACAGAAAAATAGAAGGGAATTTGGAGATCATCTATATTGTCCAGAATATTCTCGCTGAGTCTATAATGTTATGAAAGAACATGTTTTCACACAAATAACAAACGAAAGATAAGGAATATAGGACATACCACCATATTTATCCATTGTAGAATTGATTTCAAGTACGTATATGTTTCTGGTGGTGTCACAACTAAGAGTAACTTAAAGCTATGTGTGGTTTTCTAAAATAGTGTTCTCGTCTCTGTTGTACGAATCTTTTTACCGCTTAGGTTTAGGACTCCTTGTTGTGCCCATAAAGAAAGTCCTTTGAATTTATGATCATAGCCTGTAGCTTCTTAGTGACAACTTCCCTTTAATGTCAAAGCCCGGTTCTTTCTTTTTCTACCTATCAACTGTAACATTATATACTGTTCTCTTAACAAACACTGAGTTAACTAATATTCTCTCCCTTTTTCTCTATTCGATATTCTCTATTTGATGAGTTTCCGGCTGCCTTTAAATGCCAGTGATATCAATACTAAAGTGATATCAATACTAAAAAAACTACTAAACTTATACAGGATTCTTCTTTGGCTTTCTATTTTCTAGGGAAATTATGGACTCTCATACAATTCTCGTGTTATCCCAAATTTAATCTATAAACGAATTCGTGAAGTATCTCAAATAGGAAAGTGGAAAAAATAAAGCACACAATATCCTTATGACAAAAATACCGAGACAACTTCTTACTGGCTTTAGTGTAAGGTAGGGAAAAAGTATACTACCAGAAAACACAAGTCAAATGCGAAAGCTCGTGGCCATAATAACGAAATAATGTAATAATGTAAGGAAACCCGGGATAAGTTAACCTTTCCTAGTCAAGGATTAAGGGAACTCTAACAAGAACTGTCTTTATCAATTATTTATTAGTAGAGGTCCCTGTTCTAGCACTGATATTATAGAACAGATTATGTCAGTTTATACTTACTTTAATGTCGAGTACTAATCACAAAATATAACAAGATAAACAACACTATCCCTTGGAGTTCTGACTATTACCTACATTTAGACCTTAAGTTATGAATAAATTCTTCATTTAAACATGAGCTTGGCACGGCCTCTACATATGAATATTTTCTAGTATTTGCGCCTGTTTTATATAGAATTTTATATAGAACGTTTATTTATGACTTCTATATTTAGGACAAAGTGTATACAACAGATGCCTTTCGTGTAGGATATTTAAGGTGTTTGGGAAGTACGCTTCTCAGATAGAAACTCTGAAATTATGGTATGTATATAGACTAGACAACACAAGATACAAATTAATACAGTGAACCATTTGACTGGCGGTTATCTTTCAGCTCTTACACACTTTAACACTTATAGTTAAAGAATAGAAAATATTTCGTCTGATCTTCTTGACGCAACACCTAGATTTCTTCAGATTATTAGAAAAGAAGCAACAGTTGGTGCAATACTGAGTTCCCCTTATTCTATCTGGATACTCCAAAGATTATTACTCTATTTCCCTTTTAATCTGCTGTTTTATAAAGTGTCTTGTCACGATTGTACTATTTTTTATCCTCTTGTTTCTTACTATATAAGACTGTATTCGGATTTGCCTAATAAATACCATTATAGTTTTCTACGGATCTCTGTACCCTACTTCCTCCTCGTTTTTCTATTCGCCTAAGTCAACTCGAAATAATCTTGGTCCAACCCTGGAAATTTTCCAGTATTTTTAACACGGCAAAGATAATTAATGTTCCTTAATTTCTTTTATAAGTTCTTTAATTAATGAAAAAAAAACAACCGGGCATAAATAAATATATTTTATGAGGCAAACAACAAATAAACAAACAACAGTCCATTTCTTGCTTGGTCTTGGTGTAGTAATCGTTGCATGTTTATGAGATTATTTTCCTCTAAGTTACTTACTTTATATCTGACTAATTGGTGTATTCCATCCCACCTACAAAACTTAGTATCCGTTCTTAGCCCAAAAGTCTTTCTTTAGCCCAATTCTATATCCTTTTTTGTGATTTTTCACTGTACTTATTAAACGTTGTAGGGCCCTTGCTAGACCTCAGTACTTGTTAATCGCCGCATATGAGGTGTTTTTTTTATTTTCCTAATTTCTTACTAAATCCCTTTGTTTCTGGATCAGAGAACAGTATATAAGCATTTTCATAGTACAGGAGAAATTGAAAATAAACAAGAAAGAACGCTCTTTATAAGCGGTCCTTTTTAATTCATACAAAAAAGAGACTGAGATTAGAAGAAGCACTTTTCCTTCTTTCTTTTGTCCATACCTAGAAAGTCGACTTATTGTTAATTATTGATTGGTAAAATATGAACTGAACCTGTATACATACTTTAACTTTAGAAAAAACTCGGGATTATCCACAAGGAGCCTTTCACCAGGAATTGTTATCAAAAGTATCTGTATTTGGCGAAACTAATGAATTAGTTTCATCCTTGATAATGTTCTTGACGCACGTGCATCTATCTCTATAATATTGGAATGTTGGGATATTCATAATGGTGGAATTTATACTACTTAATTAAAGTTGGTTCAAGTCAAGGGTCAGATCAAAGGCGAGTAAGTTCTATATAAGATATACAGTATATTAGGAATGTCCTGCGTATAGTGTATAGTATTAATTAGCATATACCCACTATGTACTTCTATACTCTTGTAACTAAGGATATGTGTTGTAGTCTCTAAATTACTAAAAAATCTCTTTGAGTCTATAAAAAAAAGAAAGCTACTAACTATCATGGGGTTATTCCTAAGCCTAAGTAATGAACTATGCACGGATGGATCATACATAACAAGTCGAATATTAACCTTAACAACAATTCCTATTTCATACATTAAGTATGTTAACTTCTTACTTAAAGAATAGTATTCTTCCGCTTACAACTTTTGTTCCTACGAGCTCGCCAACAAACAAATTATTAGAATTATGAGAAGACCGGGCAGGAATAACTTTATACTAAAATGCACTTATAAATTAAATCTATCTTTGTTTACTACACAACTTAGAATAAGAGAAGTTTCTTATAACATTAAAATTTTACTTATATTATTTTCTATTATTTATTAAGAGATCTAACTCAGAAATATCCTATTCTATTTAGTCTAGAAACTTACTACTTAACACCTAAAGTCTACTACACATAGGTATAGGTTTATGCACTCATAGTCACCTTAGCTCTTGTACTTATACTTAATAGATAGAATTTTGTTCTTTACCTTATCTTACAGGTACTATAAATGTACTCTATTATAACTAAGCACAAGCCCTTATACTTTGGAGTTCCTTTAACCACCTAGATTCTCTACCAAAGAAAAAGTAGTCTATTACACGTATTGATCTTACTTTGCTATTCATAAGCTTATTACACAAATTATACTTTAAGCCAACAACACGAGCAGGCACCTACCTTATATAGCAATAGGATTAGAATAGAGAAGTTTTTGTAAAGCAACTTATAATCCTTTAAGGAAACATTCACTATATAAAACATTTATTTTATTTTAAAAGCTAAGGGGAAGAATACCTTTTAAGTCCTTTTATTTTCCATGTTTATAATATTTTACTATGCATATAAAGCATATAAATTGTGTTATCTACGAATATTGGAATCTAAAGGTTACGTGTTGTGGCAGTTCTCTTTATGTTGGTAGTTACAAGACAAAATCTGTCGCACTATAATCGCTTGTAGGATTCTCCTCCGGAAATAGGGGGTCTTTATTCTTTATAATAAATATAGGGTACCTTCGTTTGGAACCTTTTCTATTTTGGATTACCAGACCAGACAACTTCTTTAGAAAATGCATAGCATAGTCGATATCCACAACTAAGAGCTCATAATGGTTGATAGACAACTACGTGTTGGAGATTAAATAAGAGGAGATAGTAAGAACTTGCTATATTTTCTTAGGAATACTCTTATAAAACAAGTAAAGGATCTCTGTATATAAACCAGGTAGACTTATAAAACAAAGACTATATCAAAATGAGGGTATCCTTTACAAATTCTAAAAAGGTATAGGTTAAGAGCACTACTGGTATATCATATAAGTCACAAGCACGTGTTATACCTCTTATATTACTCGTATATTATTTGTTAGACTAAAACTTGTAAGTATCTTTTTAGTGTTATAAGAATATCCAACTACTCCATCAAGTACTATTACTAAGCTATATTAGATGCACGCCTATAAAAAATGAATGAATGGTGTGTACCTCTCTCTCTCTTTGTAGTGTACTACGACTAATAATAATAGAATTGTTTATATTTATAATACAACTTATTAGGACTAACTTAAGCTTAAGAGTATTTATTAAGTATACTAGTAGGTATTGCGTAGTCTAAAAAAATAATATACATCTACTAGGTTTTAGTTTTTTTCCTTTCTATTCTAGCTAACTAAGTGCTCTAAGGCTTTTTCTAACGTATTTGCCTTATTATATATATATATATATATATTATAAATTTTTATAGTTTGTTCTTTACCTTTACTGAGCATGTTTAAATTGTATACCTTATTACACATATCCTTAGCCAATCATAGTTCTTCTTAAGTAGTGTGTTATATCTAATCGCGTTATATGCCGGGTATACTTTATCTAGCTTAATGGATGTTACTAAATAATATGCTTTAAACTTAGGTTTCTAATTCTAACAATATAAATTCCTTGATCGATTCTTCGTAAATAGATTGCTCTTATAAAGAGAAAAATACCAGGCACTCCTTTATTTAATTAACTACTACTATATCCACACTCATAGAATATAGAAAAAGATCTACATGTAGTAAGCACAATACAAAGAGTACAGTTTATAAGACATTAGACACTCTAACTCCCAACACAAGGACAAAGTATGCCTATAAGCTTAAGTAAATACACACGTACTTCCATATAGTTATATACCCAAAAGATGTCATAGCACCCTTAATTTAATGATCAGATTCTTCATTTTTTAGGATTTAACGCGTTTTTCCTATATAACTTTTATATAAAACAGTATTTACTTTATTAACTTTATTATATTCTAGTGATAATTTTCTATACTCCTTTTGTTTTATGTATTATATCTTACCAATATTTACATTTCTCTTTTGGAAAATCAAATACTAAGCCATGTCTTCTGAGTCCTACACACTGTTTGTTGCAGTTTCATCTTATTAATAAATCTCTGTATTTTGGGAATAACTTTATTTTTTCAATGCTGGTCTATGCCCCTACTTTGTAACTTCACGGGCAGGCTTTGAGTACTTTTTTCTGCTATTAACAGAGTCTCTCTTTATCCTCTGGATTCACACTTAGTTTAGTAGTACGGGTTATGCTAGTTTTGGTGGTAGGTAATGATATGAATGAATGATCAAGGTCAACTAATAATGAATTCTACTATTCTAGAGTACCTTGACTTCTTTATTTTGTTATCTCTTCAATATATTTTCTATTTTTAACGAATTACTTGATTTATTTGATTTATGTATCCTCCTATTTAGATTCGTTACAGCACTTTTCTATGTATAATTATGCACGAGTTATAACATACTATATTTAGTCTTACTACACACCACTTACCTTTATTTTGTGTTAGGTACTTACTTAAATAAAAGCATTTCTTCTTAGGTCTATTTAAACCTTTCTTAAGGGTACAAGATCTCCATAAGGGAGGAACACTACTTGGCAGAGGAAGAGAGAAATGAAGAGAATGGTTCACAATTTTTATATTATACTTTATACTTATAGAGTTAATAGGCGCAGGTAGGTGTGTTTTTTTTATAATGTGTCTTAACTTAGTACAAGACTTAGTACAAGGAATTGCTTTCTATATACTCTTCTCAGGAATGTCTTTGTTTCTTAATTATAGTTATGATGCTTATCTTAATTATATTATTTTTTTTAGCAGCTATCAATATAAATGTTACTACAAGAAGACGTCCTTTACTCCAAAAAAGTAGATAGATACTTTATATCCTTATATGACATACTAGTTAGGTGCATACTACCTTAATAAGAGAACGTTTCTAATTATATTTCATTTTCTAAACATAACATTCCCTTTTATTTTAGCCTATAAGCGTAACTACCTGTTTTCAAAGTCTATTATTTTCCTTTCCTATAGTATATTATATATATATAATATACTATTATAGATAGGTTGTTTCTAGTAGAGAACTCGGTTAAAAGTATAGGGAATAACTCCAAAACGAAAATATAAGAAAAGGTTCATAAAGTAAAATTCATTTTGCATCTTGGATGTCCCACTCTTCTCTAACAAATTAAATTAGAATATGGGAAATTGACTTATCCCTACACTATTTTTACTTTCAACAGATGTACTAGCGTGCTTTAAATGAAGGTTGGTTTCATATGACCAAAATGATGAAATTTTCTTTAGGAACTCATTTTATATTATAAATTCTACTTACCTAGTTATAGAAGCAAATAGAAATTGAAGACCGCCCCAGAAATTTAAAAATATTGATTAACTCCGTCCTACTCTTCCTATTCCACTAAATGAAAATTTTGATTTATATAGGCAATTTTTAAGGACGAAACAACAAAAATAAGTGACATTTGCAAAGAATAAATATATAATAAATACATACGGGAGCGCGTACAACGTAGTATATATATTATGTCTAAAACTAAAGAAGAAGAAAGAGAAATCCTATATCTATAAGGTAAACTATTATTTGTTGTTCTATATTTACAAAAGAGAAGTTATAACGTGTACTATAGGAAAGAAATGTGTACTATGTTTTGTCTAAAGTGTAAACTATATTCCTAATTAAGTATTGCCTATTAACTTTATTGGTGTTCTAACTACTTTACCTTGATCTTATTCCCTAGTTATGGAATACCACATAGTATAGCCAAGTATTGTCAGTGTCAATTACCTTTCATCCTTTATCTACTTTTAATAAATAGAAATGTTTAGATGATAGAAACAAGAAGGGATTCTTATTAATAAAGATACATAATTATGAAAGATCAAAGTAGAAAGCATCTTCCTTATGTACAAAATTTTTATATACAGAACAGTTAGAGAAGTTTATATACTTAGAACAAGAGAGAAGACCTAAACAGTTTCGTACCACATTGTATACCTTTACTTAGCTTAGTCGGGAGAGAGTAATGTGTGTAATAAATATACTAACCTTAACCCAGACAACTGCAGGAGTAGACTATAATTAGAATTAAAGGATCATGATATAGAGAATTACAAAGAATATATTGTTATCCAGCACAAGCATAAATAAAGAGGAGATACCCTGCAGGAGTTACAAGATTTTATGCATATACTACAATTATCTTACCTTTCACAAGATTCTTAGCTATATATATATAAACAGTGTCTTACTGAAAGCTACTCATATAAGTAGTTGTTTGGTGCTTTAACCTAATTAAGAAATTGGATCCTATTCTTATTAAGGAGATATAAAGAATAAAACATAGAGAGAAGTGTAGAATAGAGGAACTCACATATAAAAATCTGTATCAACGGCTTTGCTGCACATTATTATGGTGTGTCTCCAGCCTAACCCAAAATTCCTTATCTTTTTTTTTGATTGGTAAACGAAGAAGTATCTAGAAATATATCGCTAAATAACACAAATAAAGTGAACTAAATAAAATAGTTTGTACTAATAAAAGAGATCATGACTGACAGAATCCAGTATTTGACCCACGGCGATGACTAGGAAAGAAAAGACTATTATGCGCGTCTTCTTGTATTTTGAGAAAATTACTCCAACTCCATTATTATGTAGACAGTATTTTGGTTTAAAAAAGATGTGGATAAAGATAAAGTGTGAGACCTGTTGTATAAAACGCTCATATAACTAGGTAAAGAGGAACGTGCTGCGATTATGCTCAGAAAATAGAATTTCTTCTGGTCGAGGAATAGAGAGATAATTTCTAAACTTATAGAGTTATAGACAAAAAGATAGTTAAGAATCGATTTACTTGCACTAAAGGTTATATTAATTAAGTAGTCAAAGCATCTTCCTAGTTCTAGTTTTCCATAGCATAGTATATAAGTCAAAAGTTCCATAAAATACCGTACATTTTTCTTTTGTACCGTGAGATCTTCTCTTTGTTATCCTCTTTCCTTTCTTGTATTTTGCCCGGAACAATTCCCTTAATTGATTAATCTAGCCTCTTTTCTTTACCATACTACATTCATATGACAGGACCACTATAATTGAGTATATTTTACATTTCCGGTATTCTAGATAGTCGTCTAAATTTGTGTAATATAGGAACCGCCTAGGCCTAATAAAGGATATAGAAGAAACACGCAGAAAAGGGAATTTAACATGACACTGCTTCTATTTCTATAAATAAATTGTTGTCTCCAAGTACTAGTATTTTGGGCTAATAACTCACAACTAAAAGGGGATTGTATAAACCAAAGTTTCTACATCTAACGCATAGGCTAACACAAAAGAAACCTAAGATAACAAAGCAGTTAATAGTAAGTCATATTTTAAAATACAGGACAACAAACAGCCAATACTTTCTTTAAACCTATACATAACATACCTAATAAACCTAAAAAATCTCTATATAACTGAGCATTACACCAATCTGCGGGTTCACAAGTTACTTAGTGATTGAAGAGAAAGCTTAAGGAGGATTCTAGTGCATTATAGTTAGTTTAAAGTTGTAGGGTCTATGAATAAAGATTGATTGCCCTACCCCTATTATACTTTATATACCAATGACGTCTGCTTCTGGCTCAAGCATAAATTACTAGAAATCCATATTCCCTTTTGTGCTTTAAATTATTCCACTTTTTATAAAATAATGCCGCAGTATCTCAAGTTTCCTTCCTTATTTACAGTTTACTAGATAGTCTAAGTATTGCTTTATTATGTACCGACCCTATATATTGTTAGAAATTTCACCCTATATTAGTGACGTTTCTAAGATTAGTTATCTTTGGTATGGAACACGACGTATGCACAGAATCGAGATTAGAAAAACCTTGGATATCTCACAAAGTCTCGCAGAGCCAGAAACGGAAAAGAAATAGGATACTAGGAGCAAACGACCATAAACCAATATAACACAGAACCCCAACCGCATATAATAAGAATACTTCGCATTTATAAAAAGAATTATAAGAACCCCTTAAATATCCCTTTCATATACAATATATTGGATAACCTATAAAAATTCCTATAATTCCTATAATATAGTGCGGGATGTTTGAGAATGAAATCAGACATAGTTTAGTGCTTTAAAATGATAACCTATAATATAACAATTTCAAGGATAACGCGCTTTTATTAGACAAAATCATTCTTCCAGGAGTTTGTTCCTCTTTTCATTAGGTAAGATCTTTTTACAAATAACTCATAGTTTATAATTTTTGAACGGTGGCACAAAGCTTTAATTCTCCTTTATACTTGTTCGATAAAGTAAAGCCCACTTTATATTTAAACACACAACTGGAAGACTTATCATTTCATTTTAAAATTAAGGAAACACGTTTGTTCAATCATTTGTTGAAAAAATATACCAATCATAGTAGTGTGGCTGGTCTTTGTCTTTGATTTTGTAAAACAGGTAATAAAATAAGACCCCTTTCTCTTGTACATTAGATTGGTACTAACACAGGTATAACTTATAGTCCTTTACTTGATCTTTTTTTCTTCCCAACATGAGACTAAACAAACTAAACTATATAAAATTATTTGATCCTGCGTCTATATCTAACATACCTTGCTTGACATGTAAATGACAACTCTTTTTGTTTGCATCTTGAATTTTGACAGGATCCACATTAATTAACCCAAATTAAGGAATTCCAGCTAACGAATAAACTATTGGTCAAGGCATAACCAGGAACTGCCCGAGTAATTAAATAGTTATAAAAGAAAAAGAGAGAATTGAAGTATGTGGTCAGAAACGTCAAGAGTTTTAGCGTGTCCCCGTTCATATTTAATATCTTACTTACCTACAATGCCGAATAAAGTTATACTATCCCAATTCAAATACAGATAAGCACAAAGTTTCGATCCAAATATAGAAATATAGGTGCAACATAAGAAAATCATAGATTATAGGGACAAAACCTCTCTTTCTAAATAAATATAAATGAATCTAAGAAACAGTTCCAAACTCGAATAAATTGCTCTTTGTTATAAACAGGACTGTAAGCAAAAGTGTCTACAGAATAAAAGCATACCTCCACCTCCAAAGTGTAACTTAAAGTAACAAACCTATTATTGACTTAATATTGAGAATGATACTCTTCAAAGGCACAAGAAAATGACAAAAGCTACACAACGAGAAAATAAAAATAGAAAGGTAACCTAGGAAGATGGTTGTTTTTTGAGAACTGAAGACAATGTAGTGATAAATGTTTTTTCCGGGTAGGATTTATCTAATTAATGGGGTTCGCTATAAAGAACTTTGTATATATATATATTATATATATTATATGAACGAAAAAATATCTGAATCTAAAACCCATATTTCATACTCCTTTTAGAGTGAAAAGGTTTACCAAGATTCCGTGAGTAAGAAGAGGGAAGTTATGGGGTTAGAGTTTCTCTCAAATAATGTGATAGTCTATAAGCAGAGATATGTAAAATGTTCTTGGGTAAGCGCATATTTATTTATATTTCATGTTGCATGCCTGGAGCTTTGAGAAGAGAAAAAATATTAAATAGTTATAACAACCGCTGCGTTTCATACATTACTTGCTGGAGGAGAACTTACGCAGATCTGATCCTATATTTATTTGTAAAAATTCTGTCGTGGAAACACAAGAGTTTATACTGTACAAGCACTTCTTAAATGAGGGCCTATTTCATTCAAATTCAAAAGAAACTTAAAAATGAGTAATATGCTCCGAGAATTCGATTGCTCACTTGTTTGTACTTTTTGTTTGCTGATGAAGATTTGATCTTCCTAAATCCTATATTTATTTGTTAGAAATGTTCTCCCTTTTTCGAGTATGACAACATCACGTATAACCATTAACCATAAAATCCTTACGTATTTTACACCATTATTCACAAAGAGACTTGGTGAAGGAAGTATAGAACAAGGAATTTCTCCTATAGTACGTCCATATTATACAGATACTTCATTAAGTAAATCCACAATATTAAGGATAACAACTCTAATATTAAAGCACTGCTTGACTTATCAGTTCATCATAATAAAAGATTATAAGCAAAGGATTCTATTTCACTTTAATCGGGGAATTGTTAAAATCATAGAGAAAAGAAAGCATTTATGGAACTTGTGTTGTGCCCTCTTGTCAAGTAGTTAAGTTAAGGAAGATACACACCAACTATTTCATTTCGCCCTATATAAAATAAATTTAAGAATTTTGAGGAGGTAACCCGCATTCTATACTAAGCTTTCATTGAAACTCCAACACCAATAACTAATTACAAGACAGTGTGAAAAGGAAACTCATACCTAGAACGCGAAATGAAAAAGAAAAAATGACATACAAAGTATTCTACTCAAGGAAGTCCAGTATACCTAGAATACCTAAATGAAGTTAAGCCATAGAAAACAACATATATTAATTAGGGATTTTTCTTTAACATAAAGAACAGGTCATTCTTCATGAATTGATATCTTTTCTTTTTCAGTACCGATATCTTTTAGATTCTATTTATTAAGGAAAGGCAAATTTAAATAGCTTTCAACAAACTGGAAAGGAGAACAAAAACTTGATGCCTTTCATTTTTTATAGTCGCCGCGAGTGTTTTCTTTTTTAAGGGCGGGTTCCGCGAGAAATAAAGGATAAAAGCTTCTAAAAAAATTCGTCATATCTTGAACTATTACTATTAAATAGCTACCCATAAAGATTGTTAAATTGTCGTAGAGGCGCCTCTTCAAAAGTCTTCCTTAGTTTCCACAAAAAGAATTTTTTTCTGTACACAATTCAGTAGTCGACGAACAATGTTTACTTTAACAGTCTTAATTGGCGCATTTCCTATTTTTATATAATTGGTTCTGGTGTATACCCGTTCTAAACTAAATTTGCCTATAACTGGGCGATGTTGTAGCTTGTTGTTTTCCTATTTTCTGTTTATCCTTAAATTACCGACAAGATGAGAAATATAGCATGTTTACGACTTTTGAATTAATATAGAGGATTATTTGTGGATCTTTCCAAAATGAAAAAAGATAGTAAGTGCCCAAACTAAAAAAGAACCCGATCATTTTATTTAAGAACTTATATAAGTAAGGGAAAAGAAGGATGCGTTTACATTTCTTATAAAGTTTATAATATTATTAAGTGCAAGACAAGAATAGGGATACTTGTAAAGAGCTTTTTATAATATAAGAGAACCTTATTGAACCTATACTATAAAATAAATAAAATAATAAAGAATAAAATTTTGTGGTCAAAAAACTACTATCCTAGAAAGCAGCTTTCACTACTATACTATATTTTGAATTTGATTCTCCTGGACTGGTATTTCACTTAAATGACACTTATTCGAATATATTTCATATGTTGTGGCACTTGCTGCCGTTTCTTCCATAATAATTCATAATACCCGGAGTTGTCACATTGCTCTATAATACACTCAACAATAGGTACGAAAGATCCATAAGATGTAAGTTCTAAGTAATTGGTTGTTTTTTCTTTCTATCCTTAGCCTAAATATTAAGGAGCAAACTAAAGGTCAGTCAAATGGAAATAATTCATTTCATGTATTCTCTCACCCAATACAATAAAAGAAAGGGCAGTGGTTTTTTGATACTTGCTTCATAATTGAAAAAGAGCTAATTATAGGCACTGTTGGTTTGTTTCCTGTACTGGACTGGACTGGACAATTCGATAAAGCAAAGTTCTGTTCTTTCATTTTTGGTTCACTAACTTTAACGACTCTTTCTAAGAGAAGTCTACCTACACAACTCTATATTGAAAATAAGGAAATAGTGTTATCCGTTAGGGTATAAAGCATAAAGAGAAAGGGATATCTCTCCACCTCAGATCTCGGATCTGATCTTTACTTAAGAAAAAATACAAATATCGAGTAATCTTTTCTCCTTCTTGACAGAAATGCTCTGGTTGGATGAGTTGACTCAGTTTCTTTTCTACTTCAATAGGTATTTTAATTTGCGCTACATAGTAATGCACTTATTTGGTATTTGGTAAGTATGTTAGATGTTCATTCTATAACCGAACTCTTCAGTTTTTGGAATTCTATATTTTTACTAGTACAACAGTAAGTCATACAGCATTTCTAATTTGGATTAAACGCTTTGTGCAGCTCTGCTCTGGTAAGCACTTGGTTTTGTTTGAAGAAATGACTTGTTAATAAATAACTCAAACATGAAAGAAATGGATGTAGATATACCTACAGAAATCGGCACCGACTAAGCCCTTTTATCTATCTCGCACGAATAATCGATGTAAATATGTATCATAAACATAATATTCTCTATCAAGCAAATTGTTCAAGGGCGAAATGCTTGATAAGAAGAACTTAAGAATCGTTTTTTAAACCAAAATATCTTTTCTGGACATCCATATGTAATGTAGTACATACAGATATCCTTTTGTGAGTGTTTGTTCCGGTGCATGCCTTAATAAGTTTATATTACATACAAACCCACATTCTTTGCTTTTCGTCCAAGATCAATACCAAGCAAGATCAATACCAAGAGACTCCTTAATTCTAGTCTTACCGCCTAGTTATTAGCCATTAATAAGCCGTTTAGGATAACAATACTTGGAATATTGGAATTTAAGATAGTTCACATTTTTCTCTTCTTGGTCACACGAAGCCTTAGTAAAACATTCTATTTTGATTTACAACAGTTTACAGTAGTCATTCATATTTATTTAACTAGCCAAACTGGATGTATTGTATTGAATGTAAAGAGTCCAAAGACATTCAACTATTTTTTTTATATCTTATATTATATTAAGTCACCTCCTCACCAGAATGATCGAATCGAATAAGGACTTATTCCTACTTTCCTTTTTTGCTTGTTGTTTGTTTTATTGATTTACTTGTAGTTTCTATTTCAATTTCAAAAAGAGCCCTGGAATAATTAAAGCGGTAGTAGAAAAATCTAAATACGCGAGTACGGTACTTTGCTCTTTTGGAAATGTAATAATGTAATCAAGAATGAAGATACTCAATCAAATGTCCTCATATCCTAGAATCGGGGAAGATCATTGCATTGTAATTCTATTATTTCTATTAAGAAGTGCAAAACCGAAACTTGAAGTTTGCTTAAGTTACTATTCCCAAACTGATCTCGGCTCTCTTACGAACTTTTTCCATTGTCCTATATTCTATATCTGTAGTAAAACAGTACCAAATAAATAAGAGGTCAAAATTGATAGTTTTCATCTTTCTCTTAATTATTATTTCTATACAAGGATGAGATCTCCTCAGCTACTCAGAGATATGATATAATAGGAAGCAGGCTTATTATATTTATGCTTTTTTATAAGTCAACAACAAGCTAGAATAATATTAATACACAACATATATAATAGAATAGATTAGACCAAAAAGTATCATAAATGAATTTTCACTGCAGCGTTCTTTATCTTTTCCTGCTGATAAACCTGCTATCCTTCTCTCTATCTGATTTTTTCTCGAGTTCTTTCCTTGTGAAGTCGCCTAACCTAAGACGTAAAGAGATAAACTTAGATCTATACCTAAAGCATTCTCAGACATAAGACAGGTGTAAATTCTGAAGGGATCAATAACTTATAACCATCGTGGATATCGAGCTAAGTATTACCCAAAAACAGATGAGTGAAGTCTAGACCAATATAAATAATTTGATAATTGTAACGCGTATTTTCAATCATATAAATTCCATTCCTAAGTCTTTATATTCATTCAGAGCCTGTACTTTTTGCATTAATGATATAATTTAAAAAGGAAATAGAAGTTAGTTCTTCCAATTACATTTCTAGGTAATTCTATAAATAAATAAAGTAGCAGCGTAGTTATAAAGAGTAGCATCCACAGCAAATGAAAATATGGAAAGAGTAAATGAATTAATTAGATCCCTACCAAGCTCTGCAAAGGATATAGGAAAAATAAATGACTAGTAAATAGATAGATTAGATGGATGTGTGAAACAAATCAAATAGTATAGGGTATTCTAGGTAACGCCTTTATTTATTGTTGTATGTAAATTTCATTATTATAGAAACTATAGTATAGATAGAGGAAAAATAAAATCCTATGCATTCGGGATAGCTTAGTATTGGACCTTACACACGGCGTATACATCTGAAAGAGAAAGTTATTTATGTACTACTCTTTTACTTGCTAAATGTCTATGTTCTAGTTGTAAGAAGACTATCTTATTATGGAGAATTCTGCCAATCAAAAAGCAAGTTAAAACCCAGTTACAACTTCATCAGTTAATAAGGAAATTTCTTAAATAGTTCTTTTTTATTTAATTAAGCTTAACAATTTTGTACTTAATAGCAGCTTTAGAATCTAATTAAATTTAAACGAGAGATAAATTTTACCACTTAGATGTTTTGTAAGGAATGGACATGTCACGATAGAAGGCGAAAGAGGTGTATAATTTTTTATGTCACATGAAATTCTTGTTTTCACTAACACTAACCAAAGAAGATTTAAAATAAGAACACCCTGTTATTTTAGAAAGTTTACTTGTACTTTTCATTTTCGGACCTTAACAAATCATTAGTTAATTAATATTCGCGAAATCCTAGAGTAATATACAAGTATTATTTGGAGTTGTTATAGGCAATGAAAAAATACACAGAACCTATGATTCGTAGAAAAAATTGGAAATTAAGTTTATGCAGGAGTCTAGAGGATACGTTGCTACGTTGATGGTATTGAGATAGAATTGTATAGTAAGTATTTGAAGAATCAAGATTTGAACGCAAGGAATGAATATAAAAAGAAATGATCAAGGAGAAACGAGAAGTACAGAAATACTTTATATAAAATAGAAATGAATTATGATGAATTACCTGAACTCTTTAAATTAAATGTCTTTGTTTAGACTAATTCGGAAATATCATCAATGACAAAAGATTCTTTATTGTTCTATACTGTAGTTATTTCTTGGGGAAGAAGATCAATATAGTAAGCAGGGTAGAAAAATAAGAGAAACAAAGTAGAAAAGAAAAAGGTATATTTTTTAAGAATTAAAAAGAATTAAAGTACGTTTTCAAACTATGCCTTAAACACGCTCTATAAATTCCATTTTAAAGATTTCCTACCTAATCCTAAGTAAGCCTTTCAAAATTATATCTAAAACCCTAATTATTACACTTTACTTTATAGCTTAATAACTTATAGAAATAATAGAGTTATGCAACAATTGGATACAAAAAACTTCTATTAATGAGAACCTGGTCATATCAAAATAGAATAGCTTTAATTTAGACTTCTTATTTTACTTACTTATCTTTGTAGGACAATTATTCCTTTCTTTTAACCTTATTAAATAATCCTCAGTGTATCTTGTACGAGATGAGACAAAAATATTAACTGATCAACTACGTGCTGTGTCAACGCCAATCATTTTGTAAAAAGGTAATATTAAGGCGATGAATTCTATGTGCAATACAATATGAAATAGTTACTGCCTCTATTGTAAGATGAAAAATCTCTTAGACTCTTAAGCGAATTACATATTTTTGATCTTTTTCCCTTTCTTTTTTTTTCAATTCTATTTGTTGTTTTCCGGAGCTACTAAACTAGTAAATACTATATAAATACCGAAAAAACCTATCCCTTGTCCTAATCTTCTTGCCTTGGTTATACACACAAACAAAAGAAAACTCTCAATGATCGAATGAATCCGCATTGTTTTTGTTGAATGACTTTTCTATTTTCTACGAGAATCAGCTGTATTAATTAATTGGGAGGGTGTCTCCTTTTTATTGCACTACCTAAGGTTTTGTTACTTCCATATGTATAATAACTAAAACTTACTCATGAAATTCTTTACTAGTTATTTAAAATTAATAAAATGAAATAGGAATATTGGATATTCTATAATTGTTGTGGATTATTCTCGCCAAAAAGTAGATTGGTTTAGTACATCTTCTATTGAATAAGATAGTTTTGGGTATGGTATGAGTCAGGAGAAATCATATACCTCTTATGCATATTGTATAAAAAACCAGCAGAGTCAAAAATATAAGACAAAAAAAGGAGTAAGATTTGTTGTTTTGTTTAAAATATGTATATAAAGGGAAGCCCTGCATTATTATGATTGATTGTTCTTAGAAATCTGCTATGCTATAGCTATAGGTGTATATAAAGTTAAAGTGAATGAATTCCGACAGTACTGCATTGTGCTTAGGTAACAATTTGATAATTGTAAAATGCTTTACTTCCTTCCCTTCCATCTTTAATACTTTTTTTGTCTATTTTTTTATTCTCTATCTAGTATTTTTAGGAATAGTTACAGACCTATACTATAAATATTACTCTATAATATATAAAATCACAGGTGCAACGAATTCGACTTTACTCTTTTTTCTTATATCTTTTTATATATTATAATTAAGTAAGTTATATATTATAATTAAGTAAGAGGCGGGAATAGCTAATACTGGAGATTTGTACTTTGTTTGGCTATTATTTGATGATGAGAACAAGGGACTTTTAGTGAGTATTTTTCTCTTTCTTTTACGAACTTAGAATACGACAGGAGAATTTATCTAATTTTTCTTAAGAAACAACTGTATATCTGCATGCACCGAATTCTTTTAATTTGCTTATTCCCTATACCCTATAATAAGTTTAAAAGGAATGCCTCATAAACCAACCTCTTTTATTTTTTCTTCTAATTAATTATAGCTAAGTACTGTCCTTCTTTGCCCAATATTTCTCTAATAAAAACAGTTATGCAATTCTCTATAATCATATATATCTCAAGGGAAGGAGAAAGGTAGTTGGTTTATAAAAATGTTATGCTTGAATTTAACAAAGAGGAGAAAAACAATCCTTTATAGTTCTATAGTAGTTCTTTATCTCTATTCGTACTTATGCTATGGAAAATGAAAAGATGTATGGAAATTGGTAGAATTAAGGCAACTAATCATATTATTGCCTAGGCAATAAAGGTTGGACAGTAAGTAGCTTCTCATTGGTGGGATACTACAACAATAACAATCATTTTTGTGCTATATGTGTTGGTTCTATTCTCTAGTTCTAAAATTTATACGTATTATTATTATGATGTTCATTCATTAGTATTCGAAGAGTACATTAAGAAGGTTAACTTGAGGCTAGGAAGTTTTATCTAGAATTCTCTAAATAATTGGTAAAGATAACCAGAACAACTAGTCAAATAGAAAAACCTAGACCTAAGCTATAAATAATAAGACATAAAAACATGAATAATATTTAATAAAATCCAAAAAAAAAGAGGTAAGAAGGCATAACTAAGTCTAAGAATAAATACACTCCTATCAACCAAAGAAGACTAAGAAAAAAGAATAGGAGGAATACTTGTTGTAAAGAACCTATAAATTAGAAAAGAAAAGTCAAGAGTAACAGTATAACAAATACATACCATTTATTTCATTTTAATAAAAAAAAATATATATTTATACCCCCTTTCTTTGGATGGACATAGTAATCAAATTATACCCGAAGAGAAGAAATACAAGACGAATAACAACTTATTACTTATATAAATTGATTTATTTATGTAGTTAAGAAACGTAGATCATATAACATGCGTAAGTAAAATCTTCTTTCTAAGATAAAACAACTCCTATGCAATTTCCTATTTATAGTATATTTATAGTATATAGAGTATATAGAACCAAAAATGATATTTACATACAAGAAAATTAAGAATTTATGCCTTTCCTTTTATAGTGTGTTATTTTACTTTATATTTAATAAAATGAATAAAAAGAAACCAGCCTATGATAGATAATAATGCGCATTTTGGATCTTCAAATAATTCTCACTCACATACAACGAACTAAGTGTCCACTAAGAAAACAACATAAGTATGATGCTATATGAAACAAAATGAAATGCCAAGTAATTCAGACACCATAATTCAGACGCCATATAGTAAATAAATGTAGTTTCCCCAAGAAAGCCGTTTAATAAAGAGACATTAGAAGAGGATTTGTAACCGGATCCATCATATCTGTGATTTTATACCGTATTATTTCATTGCTTCTTTGATATAGAAATAGAATAGTTGGGCCCTCTTATCTTAAGGACTCCCTTGTCTATCACGAGGATTTCACATATCTTTATTCTTCCATGTTTCGGTCTTTCCTTGATTGGACGTATCTTCCAACCCCCCTGTTTATTTATCTCTCTTCTTAGAAAATTTAGAAAATTTGTATACCCTTATATGTTTTTAAGCAGGTTAAGTTCTTTGCATTATTTTTATTTTTGTAGTAAACATCATTTGGTACAGTTTCTAATTATAATGTAAATATAGTAGATAAATTCCCTTTATATTATAGGTTAGAATAAAGAATCAGAGAACCTTGTGATCATTACATCAAGAAGTGTTTATCTGCTGTTTTAGGATCGACTAGAGATATATATCAAGAAGATATATGCATACGTGTTATAAGCTACAAATAATACGAGATTTCTCTGTTGAAAAAAAGTATATTTGTGAAGATATAGGATTAAAAGGTGAAATAGAAATTTAGAATATATAGGAGAGAGGTTAAAAATCAGCAAATCAAACTTTGATATTCTAATTTTAGAAGGGCAATTCAAACCTAAAGTATAAGAAAAACCTATGTATACCCAAATACTCTTTAACCTAGAGAAATCTTTAGTTATATTTATTAATTCCATTTTACGTTCACAGAATCTTTTTTGGAATCCTTATTTATGTATGACTAGTCACTCCATCTCTTCTTATTCTCGATGCTTGCTTGGTATGTGGTAAGTGGTCTGTTTACTTGTTGTTGTTGATGCGAAGTAAAGCACAGCAAAAAAAAGTTAGTACGGTATCTCATTCAGCAATGTCTACTAAAGTTAAAGGGAAGAGAATAATCATATTTAATTTAATGGACAAGAAAGAACAAAGTAAGAAAATGAAAAATAGAAGAGAAGTGCGAGTGCCGTGTACTTTCCTTTTTGTAAGTCATCAAATTTGCCTATATAATTTGTATAATTTGGTCATATTCAGCTTGTGTAGAAGATTCTAAAATACGTTTGCGAAAATAAGGATTTCCTCTTTTTTTTCTATCTAACAAAACTCAGTAGTAAATAGTAGTAAATAATGGAATAGGTTTCTTTATTCCTTTTATTACCTCTTTCTTTTCTAGTTGCATCACGTACTCCTGTCATATTTCAATCCATTTTTAAGTAATTTAGTAGTTAGTTGTATAGTCTAAAATATGCAATATAATTATATGTTTTCTTAAATTATATAAAGTAGATTAGATCTAAAACGAAAAGAGAACTTACTTTTTTTTGTTTGCCAAAGTTCTATTCCTAAAAGAGGAAAGTGTACAGTATATTTTCTAATCTTTGATTAAAGAAGTCACAAGAGAAAAAAGAGGGAGTCCTTTGCGTCGGTCTATACATAAACTATACATAAAGTTAAATAAAAGGGTATATAATTATTTCATATCCACCCATCCATAACGTTGTCCTTTATATCTCTTTGATTACAATTTATATAACCTATAGATTCAAGTAACTATTCTATATTTTCTATATTATGCTATATATTCTTGTTGTGTTGATCCTGCAAGAAAGTTTACAACCCCTTACTTGGAAGGAGAAATCCACTACATCTTTATTTTTTTGTCTAGAATTTGCTATTCTATTTTAGGTTTCGTGAAGAGTAAGAAATCGAGAAAAAGAAAGCCTATAAATATGTTGTTTCTTGCAATAGAGAAGGAAAAAGTGCTGCCTTGCTTGTGGTTATCTTTCCTTTAATAAGAATACAGCTATAATTATAATAGAGACGAGTGTGTAACTATTACTTACTATCAACAATGTTGTATACACAGTCAGTATATAATAAGAGAAGTAACTTATCATTTTCTAGCTTTGTCCTTGCCTCTAATCTGTAATTTATGATCTATTGATTGATTGATCCTTGTATGTAATAAAATAAAAGTATTTGATGTAAAAAGAACTCTAAATTATCCGTGAATAAAATGTATATTAAGTAAAAATGTTAGTTTTGTCGGTGACTTGTAGCTTGATAATGACTATAACCAAACACGTGTTTTTGCTTAGAAAGATAATAAAATAATTTACAATGTTTATCCTGACTTAGATATCAGATAGAATATTATTATAGATCATGATAGCTGTGAGAAAATATAGATTACATTGTGCTAATAGTTTGAAACGAATTCTCCTAAGCAAGAAATGGAGACAAACTTAAACTTAAGAGAAAGAAAAGGAGGATAACCCTGATTTTTGGAATGAAAGATTATACTATGTTAACTAAAGTAAAAGTAAAAAGTATATTTATTATTTATATCTTTATATATATTAACTAATACTAAAAAAAAGAAACTAAAAGAACCTGTGCCTGACATGGTGGAATAAGTTAGAAATTACATTTAAACCAACATTTCTAATTTATTTTATGAAAAGAATGAAACTATATCCATATTAGAATCCATATTAGAGCTACCACCATGGCTTAGGCTTACGATCACTACACTACCACGTAAAGACCTATTCTTCCTGTTATGGTTAGTACCTGTTATCCTTGTTTTTATTCTAGTACGTATTGGGAATAGGTTTCTTAGGTAATTAATGTGTATAGAAAGCTATATTAACTATGAACTACTAAGCAAGTATAGAATATATGTGTTCCTTCGTTATTGTACAATAGATCAACTAATGAAATGCCTTACAATGACCAATGACCGGCTTAGATGCTAGACACCCGACTTTTATCTATGTCTTCCTTCGTACTTCGTAAGTTGTAGTCATCCAAAAAAATACTATAGTAGAAGTTCTCTCCCTCTCCTTAGCAGTCCTCACGCGTGTGACGCATAAGTGTCTAAAGACCGAGAGCTAAAGCCCTTGGAAAATATGCACTTGGTGGTCTAGTTTTACATACTTCGTTTTTGACTCCTTACATCGGTCTTCTATCTTCGCGCAGACTTGTGAGCTGGAACTGGGAATTTTTATTAGCTTACTTTCTACCCTACAAAGTATCTGAAAATCATGAAAAATGCCTCTTTTTGGACTCAAATTTCAGTGTTTACCAAGGTAGAACGAAAAGTCGTTGCTCGGCAATTCCCATTTTTGAGAAAAGTAAGAAATGGAATTCTCGCTAATAGAATATCAACAATTTAGAAAAAGTTTCATAGACATATGGGTCCAACATGTGTTTTGCCATTTTCCCTTCTAAGAGATCGTGAGAATTAGGGAAAGTTCTTACTCAGTATTAGTGAAAACCTGTTCGATTGAATTCCTTAGCGAAAAGATCTCCAAAAATGAAAAAGGTACATCTCACTATAGAAAAAAGTTCTGTTTTGTAAAATAAAATAACTTAGGGCGATAATCTCGAAAAATAGAAAATTGATTAGTCCTATAGTATTATAGTAGTCAAATGCTGTAAATAGGTTTTCCTTCAGTAGTAGAAGTTGCTTCAATTTCTAAAAGGTTCTTACTCGTTAGGTTACAAAAGTATACGTACAAGCTAGTGTTTCTTGCTCAGCATTATTCCTTCCATTTTCTTTAAGGATTCCTACTTGTAAGTATATAAAGAAAGGGACTTATGTTTACAAACCAACCAAAAACCAAGTAATACTTGTAATCGCCTATGAGAAAAAGTATATATCTATGAGAAAAAGTATATATATATATTCTCGAAATTTCTTGGATGTAAAATATTTGTTAGTTTGTTGGACTTCGATGTCTATTGGTATTTAGCCAGGTCTTGTTGATTCTTTTTTTTACTACTGTAAATTAGAAGTCTTTGATATATTGAATATTAGTGAACTTTTTATCTGTGTGTATGTACTCTAATATTGATATTTGCTAAATTACGAAGAAAGCGTCTATAACCAGTCATTCTTGTCTATTTGAGTTTTCCAAAGAATCTATGATTATGATTGGTAAATGTATTATTTTAAGTAAGGAGTCCTAGGAATCTAGGTTGATTGATCAAATCAAATACTGTGTCCTCTAGCCTTGCAAACTAAACCGAAGTCAATGGTATAAGAGGAAGAGGTCTATCTAGAAACTATTCTATATATCCCAAATATATTCTATCCCAAAAAGGCAAAATAGAAACTGAGTAAAACGGTGCCTTTTATTATCGTACTAAGTAATTTAAAAGAGGTTGTCATGATGCAGGATACTTATTAAGAACATCATTTGTTGAAAAATGAAACCTTGCCGAGAAAACTACTCCATCTCTTTCAACTATTTTCTTTGTTGAGAAAAGTACATTCTTAGAAGAACTTAGAAGAAATGCTAACAACATAACCCACCCTAAGTACGCCACTACCGATTTAAAACAACAAAAAGTAGAGTCAAAATACTCTTTGATTAGCATGGCATAACTTCTTTCTTTGATGAATTAGATCAACACAAGACCAAAGCCTGCTACCTTCAGTCACAGCTCTCTTGCTCTTCGAGGAGTCTTTCTCTTTGTTGGTTGCTTTCTCTTTCTGGATCTGGAGGTCTATGGTTGATCTGTGCTGATCTCTTATTAGCTCTATATACGTGACATTGCAAATGACGCACACTATTTCACACCTTAAAAGCTGCATTCTGGCTTAGACTTGGCCTAGATTTCTTCCAAAAACAAAGAAAAAAATAATGGCATTGTGTATTTAGTCTAAGTTTTGCTAGTAGTAGATAAGAGATTCATTAAAAAAGAAGAGTTATTGGATCTATAGTGCCAGAAAGAATGAAATCGTATATTTTCATTCACATTTATTTTAATCTTGGATTGGTGCAATGCATAAATTTTAATATGATCTAATTAATAGAATCCCGAAACCAGAGCTGCTCTTCCATGCAACTTTTTCATCAGTTTCCTTATAAAAATCTATTAATATATTTCTCCTTTTTGCACTTGTTGCGCTTGCTATTTTACAATTTATTTTACAATTATAGAATCCGCCCTTATCTTTCTATTTTTCTATATAATTTCTATTTCTTAATAGCTAAGTTAGTATGGATCTTCACTTTTCATTTAATTGTTTTTAAATTGTTATTATAAGCCAACATGACTAACATAGGAACCACCAGTAAGATACATGCATAATTTGACATACACAAGCTTAGACTTTCTTTTGGCATGGAAAGTAAATAATACCCCATTCAACGACAACTTTTTTTTTTACCTTAGAACTTTGGGTTTGTAAATATGAAATACCTTCTATAGCTACAATGACTGACTATAAAAGACTCCTATAAATAACTCAATTCATATAATATGTTCTATGCCTATTAACAGAATAGATTCCTAGTTTCTCCTATATGATTTACATGACTTTAGGTACTCCCTTAATTGAATAGAGGTTGACTCCTTCCTAAGTTATACTAAAAATTATACATTGCTCTAGCAAGTGTTGCCTTTTCCAAAAATGAAGATAGAGAATAAAGCGAAGAACCAGAAAATAAGGTGTTGCACCAATGATTCCTGTGATTGAATACTGCATTTACTGTATGTAATTAAAGTTAAAAGGAGAAACCCAATTTCTTTATACTTGCTTGTGAGTCTTTTTTAAAATGATGATGGAAGAAGCGAATAATTGATACTGCCATTAGTTTATATACGTCGTAGGAGTTCTCTCGAAGAATTACATTAAATACAGAAGAGCAAGAAGGCAACTTGAGAAACGTATCTGTATTAGAGAAGAAGTTAAGTTGGTATAGACATAATCGACGAGATTTTTCATCAGCCTGGGATAATCCGAAGACCTGTCTCTCTTTTGACATATACCTTTATTTTTACTTTAGTTTATAAATAAATCAAGCTTTATTAGATTCGGAAGTCGTTTACTTAAAAGCATGTCCCTTTTTCAATACGATGTAGAGGTTTCTCTGTTCTGTTTGTCTAGTTCCATAGGAAGCCTCCTGGTAATTTTGTTAAATAATGTGTCTTTACCTGAAGGAAAACAATAAGATCCGCAATATCGTTTATTAGATGTGCAACAAATCCAACATAAATAGGATTGCAACTAAGTAGTCGTACTACTTTCACGTAAAAGCCTCTATCTTTATTAGAGTTCGACTCTTATTATTCCAACAGAAGGAAGGAAGTCTTGGAAAAGAAAAAAGGAGAAAGTTCTATCTTTAAAGGGAAATCATTTCTAGTAGTAACTAGGATAAGACAATCAAGGAGGAGAGGGAAGAAACATATAAAACAAGACCAAATTTAAGACTTACTAAGTTACAACACGAGGGAGGTTAAATATAGAGAATAATTCTTCAAATCAAATAAAGGGTCTCCAATTTATGTGTTTTATAAGGTAAATCAAATTTTGCTACTCACTACTTGTCATTTTTGAGGAATCCTTGTTTTGTCTATATATATATATAAACTGGTTACTTTTTGAAAACTGGACTAATCCCTATGTACAAAAGCGATGTTGCCTAATAACTGATCCGGAAAATATGAAAATCTTCATCTCACGGGTAGCAAAAGTGAGTGCTTTTTATAGTTTTGGTTTCGGTACCAAAGTAAAGAAATACGTAATATTTCCGCCTCATAACAACTAGACTAGTAATAGAGTTCCTATTGTGATCTTGGTGTCAATATTTCTCTTCTAGACTTGTAGAACAACTGAGTTGAATTGGTAGTAAATCTACTATGCTTTAGCAAATATTCCAGTACTTCATTCCGCGTCCAAATACCTGCAAATACTCGTAAATGGTGAGAAACTACCCCACATCCCTCCTAGAAAATAATAAGTGTAAATATACTAAATCACGAGCTTAAACTTAGGACTTAACCTTAGGTAATAAGCTTTACTAATAGAAATAAGTATGAAATGGAATGAGGAGGAATACTGGAACTTAGAAATCTCTGACTTAGTAGGAAGATTAAGAAATACGTCTCAATATAGCTCTATCCTAGAACTCTATAATATAGTAAATAGATAGGCAATGACTCCTTGGTTGGTGAATTTTATCAAAGAAATGCTCTGCTCCTTTGATTGAGTTCTTACTACGGCAATAGATTCTCGATTTCCCTTAACTCTTCTTTCTTTAATTCTAGTCTAACCCTAATCCAGGAAATTATAAGACTATACACGCCTCCTATTCCTATTTTATTAGATACAGTTTTACTACATGCATTATTAAATGAAATTATCCCAATCTATGGATCTCTAGTAAACAACTTGGAAAAAGAAGATACTAGATCCAATGAAACACCAACTATTTTAATTTTAGGAAATATTAGGAAAACGTACGTTACTTCTTTACCTTTTGACGATATAGAATATTTTAGTATCGGCTGTGTCGCTACTTAATTGGTTATTTAACCTAGATTATGGGGACTTATCTATCTACTCTATTGGACTTTATTTACTTCTGTGTACTATTATATATACTACAATCGTGTATAATCGTGTATATGTTTTTTTAGCTTTTGTATGTATAGAGTATTTGTCTTCTATTTCCTTTAGAGAATGCATGACTTCGTGTTAATATTATATTTATTTTTATTAAAAGATTTATATAGAATGCAAGAAAAAAAGGTAGAAGATCTAAATCAAATCACTAAGAGTATATACTCGTATATACTTTTGAATCTACGGGGTATTAGCTGTAGCTGGGTATGTATAGAGAACCAATCTTATCTGTGCTAAAAGATGTCCTTACCCCTGATTATATTTATATTTACGGTACTAAGTTATTTTACTACTAAAAGGACTAGTAGGAGTAGTGGTATATTCACCCAAATTAGCCTTATAAAAGGTTTAGCCGAGACTACCATGAGCAATACTGTGATGTTCTCTAATTCAAGATTATCTGTATTCTATTACCCTGTACCCTGTGTCTAATCTAACTTATGCTGAAAGGAATTATCCTATTATATGTAGAAATCCATTTGGTATTACTACTATATGTCTCTATCTAACTAATTAAGTAGTTGCTTCTTATTTCTTCTCGATTTAAACAAGAGCGGAATCTTTCTTTTAGTGATGACGATTTTCTCAGAGTACTTAAAACTTATAAGTCCTATCTATTGTAAGCATGCATGTATACCTTTTTTTTTAGCCTGGAATCCTTTTTTTTTGTAAGTTCGCGGCTTGCCTGGGATATCATCGTTGCAGAGAAGAGAAGATATATTTACCGCAAATAGAGAGAGAGATGGCATAGTAAAGAAGTATTAGTAGAAGTATACTAAATTAGATTAGACGCAGCGTTTAAATTTTAAATAAAGAGATTAGGACTTTCAAGTGGTATTTATGTAGGAATCTATCTTAATTAAGGGTTAGGCAATTTTCGTGAATTCTACTCTACTATTTATTCGGTTTTTATTTGTATTTTTTATCCTTGTGCACTATTCTCTTTCCCCAAACTCTGTCCTCCCTCTGCTTATAATAAGTAAGGATTGCCGGACAACTACGATATTTCTACCTATATATTAATACCTATATTTAAGAATGGGTCCTATAAGATAAAAAAATTAAGATAAACTGTGTGAAAAACGTAAATTTAATTAAAGTGCTTTGCTTAAGAGATAACTTGGAGATAGCTTGCTGTGGATCTAAAAATAAATCAAAAGTATTGATTTCAAATAATCTTCATATAAAGGAAAGAAAGAGTACATACACGAAAGCATTTTATCGAATGAATACGTGGATCCCTGCACCTTTCCCAAATAAGACCGCGAAATATTCAATTAAGCCTACAAAATAATAAAGCAAGTGAAAAGTATAAGCCAATTATTGAACAAAAAGAAATGAATTCATAGTAAAACTTACCGGATCTTGCATTTTATAGAACTCCAAAATGTTATCGAGTTCTTCGTGCAACGCCATAACGCCATAAGGAAGAAGAGAAGGTATGACTTAGATAAAGAGCCACAAAGAAATATATTAGGCCTACTCAAAAATAAATTACCAGATATCTATTACCATTACCTTATTTATTACCTTATAGATGATTCTATTGATTTCGAGAATAGATAAAGGAAAACGTATTCTACAACAACTCGCACATAGCTAAATAACAATTTTTCGAAAAACATTCCAATTCTACCACATCCTCTGTCTTCATTTAGATTAGAGGGTCTTATAAAAAAGTAGGATAAAAAGTCTATAAAATCATTTGGAAAGCTATAGAAGATAGAAGTGATCACCGATAAAGTTTTATTCTTATAAATATAAATAAGGAAACACCCTTTGACCTTTCTTAGCCACGAGTTGTTAGTTCCGATCCTATTCTCTACCGTGAGTGAAATTAGTCGATAACATACTCTTTTCTTTGCAATTAAAAAAAAAAGATTAGTACACAGCAGAGGCGGAACACACGTAAGTAAAGTAATAACAAAACTAACAACAAATATGGGCAAATATGAATATGGGGGTATTACTAGTATATTATTATATCCCATTAGAGATTCTTCTCTTCTCTTTATAACTTTTCTTTTAGTTTCCAAAACCAAACCTACGCAACGAAAAGCCAATTCATTCTTTTTCTAGCCCTTATTTTTCGGGTACAATACGCTCATCTTTATAGAATTTATAGAAGGAAAGGATGTCCTTTTAGAGACCCTTGAAATTTCTTGTGGAATGTATATTTTGGGTGCCATTAACTTTTTTATATTAATTGGATATTGGTAAAATATTAGAATTCTCTAACCATTTAGTTATTTATGCGCAAGGTATTTATTTACTAATACTATCTAACTAACTATCTATTTCTAATTTATATTTATTTGTAAAAAAGGTATACAGTGTTACTGCCTAACCGTCTGCCTATATTAATATTTACCCCGAAATCGCAATTATAGTTTTTTATCCTATCCTTCTTATCCTATAAAGTAGATGATCCGCCATTGATTGTTGACTGTGGCAAAACAATAAAGGAAAGGACACAAAAGGTTTTAATTAAATATCTTTTTAATAATTGTATTTCATTGGTGCAACGCCATTCTTGTTACGTTACGTGTTTACTTGAAGAAGAGACACGCATGCATGGTTATATATAAATAAATAAGGTAGAGAAATAAGAAGAGGATAGTACGAGCTAGAAACAAAAGATAAACGCAAATATTCATTCTATACGATTCGTGTAAGTCAAATATACAAGAGGCATCATTTCCTAGAAGTCTATATCTACAACAGTAAAATACTTAATGTATACATCGAGAACCCTTTAGTTTAAAGGAAGTCTAGAGTCACACAACTACCGAATTAAGATGTTTTTGTAACTATGTTTTTCAGCATGCATTATTCTCGATCTTGAAAGTTAACTAGTAACTACTTAAGTCAAAAGAAACTGGAATTCTTATCTAATTAATTTATCTAAAATTGACAAAAACTGTTACGTATATAGAGAGATATTATAGATTAAATTGATATAGATTTTGTTATGAAATTGATCTGCTCCTCAAATTGCATTGAATCTATTTGATTTTCCACTGTTCTTTCATTTATTTTGTTCTTTACTTTATAACCTCCTACTCTATTCTGTTCGCTTTCATTTTTGGTTGGTGCAACACCTCACCTAAATTAGTACGCATTTATTTTTTAATTCTATTTCATTGTACAGAATTTTACTTTGGCTTTTCAATTTTTAAGTAGATATAATATACAAACTTGGATACACAAAAATAGAAAAATTCTGTCACGTATATAGAGACAATTAGATTTAGTGATCAAAACAGCTACATCCCAAATTCCAGAAAGCGAAACACCAAGCCACGACCAACATCCCAGAGAGGCTCTTACGCAAAACAACGTAGAGGGGATATGGGTCACAGCTTAAGTTAATGATAGGCATAGCATAGCAGCAGAGCAACACGAGACTTTGATTCAGCAAAACTTTGATTCAGCAAAGAAGAATAGAACACACACTGTGAAAGGAATAAAGAAACAAGTATGACCTACATCGCTGGAGCAAGATTAGAAGAACACAAAGCAGTCAGAATCGCCTTAACCAACATCTATGGCATTGGACAACGAAAAGCCATACAACTTGCTAATCAACTAGGAATCGGCAAGAACATCAAAGTACACGATTTAACCAAGTACCAAATCGACCAACTAGAAGAACTCATCAGACAAAACCATGTTGTTCGGTGGGAGCTAAAAAGAAGAGCAGCTACAGATATCAAACGACTCATCTCTATCTCTTCCTACCGTGGAATTCGACATCAGAAAGGATTGCCCTTACGTGGTCAGCGCACTCATACTAATGCAAGGACTTCTCGTAAACGCACTCAACCACGAGCCTAGTTTCCATACTTCTCTTGTCTAACTAGTGATCTTCCAGCCATGCTTTAGGGTAAAGAGCCGTATGCACAGTGGAGATAATAAAAACGTGCTTGTACGGTTCAGAGAAAGATAGGCTATAGGTTCTCTACTGTATTCGAAGTATGCTTTCTTAGGAGCATTAAGATCCGCAGCTCAAATGGTCTCTTATGAAGTCTCGATCGGTCTGATTCTGATCACTGTACTTATCTGTGTAGGTTCCTGTAATTCGACAGAGATAGTAATGGCGCAAAAGCAAATATGGTTTGGTATTCCCTTGTTTCCGGTCTTGGTTATGTTCTTTATCTCTTGTCTAGCAGAAACGAACCGAGCTCCGTTTGATCTACCAGAAGCGGAAGCCGAGTTAGTTGCAGGCTATAATGTAGAATATGCGGGATGTGATCCTAAGGATTTCTTTGTTGGTAGTAAGCCAATAATGTCTCTTTACTATTTTATTAGGGACTAATTCTGACTGAATGGAGGAGTGGAAGCAGAGGCTTTAGAGTCACCTCTCTTCTTTTCCTTGGTTGGAGCACCTAGTCAAGCAAAAGCAGGGTACGCTCTTACACATGCTGCTTGGGATCATAACAGATGGAATATTCGTCAGAAAGAAGGTTTTTATAACCGAGTAAGCCACCTTTGTTTGGCTGCTTGCTTTCCATAGTAGAACGTACACCTAAGTAGAAAGAACCCTTGGAAACCATCACAAGTAGGACCGAAAAGAGTCGTATAGCGAAGCAGTCTTGCCAAGGAAAGTCGCCCAGTGGATGAATAAGCCTACTGTTTTTCAAAAAGACACTGCTAGCCAGTAGTCAATGAGTGCCTAATTCAGTTTTCTCTTTACTTAGAGTCACATCGATATTAACCCGTCAGTAGCTTCCATAGCTAGCTAGTCCCTTCTATGATTTTCCAAGCAAAACACCTTCTACAACAAGTCAGAGCCATGCCTACAACCAACGGATCCATACCTAGCCCACTCAGAACATATCTGCTGCTTACTGTTCAACACCAACCCATAATGTTCGCACCCCAATAGTCTAGACAGCCTAATGTTCTCGAGTAAGAGAGTGCCACCTTCTGAGACCAGCATATGCAACCTTGCATGTGATAGTAGTGGCCCTTCATTGCTCGCACCGTTAAGGGATATAATGAATCCTAATGAGAGGTCTTTTCGGGATATTTCCAGGGTACTTCGATCTGCATGATAAATAGAATAAATACGTAAGTAAGAGAAATCTTATTACCAAAGCCTTGGTGGGTATATCTTATCTAAGGTTGTCGCCCGTGTGGTGTTGGGTGCTAGCGGTATCTGCTATTGTAAATTGGAGCTACTTTATAAGAGACACTTCTAGGAAAGATAGAACTAAATAAGATTTGTGAGATACAACTAATTAAATTATAAGAGAGAAAGTAAAGTATTTAATTAAAAAAAGAGTTTCTATTTCATACCTAAAACAACACAAGTCATAGTAGAGACAGACCTAGAGTACAAGGCATACTTCTTATATCCATTACAATTTTATTAATAACACTTAATGTATTTTTATTATATCCGCACGCTTTTTTATTTTTCTCCTATATTTAGGCTTTGAAAACTATGAGTACTTAGAGAATATTAATTTATATAGATATTTGATAAGGGATAGATCTTGGAATACTCTAAAAAACAAAATATAAGGGTAGAGTATATAAGAGGCCTATAATCCTAAGTAAGTTTCTATGCCAATTGCTAACTAAGCTATACTAATAAAACAAGTATAAGAAATATGTTATTGCCTATTTATACTATCTCTTTTGGTGTTGTAAGTACTGATCCTTCCTAATCTACGTAAGAATTATATAAGACGTGCTTTCCCTCGACAAATACTAAATACTATAAAAGAGTCTCTGGTGTATGCTACTAACAAATTGTTTATGATGTTAAGTATTAAATTAAGTATAAATTAATAAACTCGTATGAGTAAACAGGAAATTCCTATATACTTTGTTTTAGGCCTATACCTTCTATAAGTTCTACAGATATAAGGGTTTAAAAGATTTCCTATATATGTCTTGTCTCTCACAATTAAGTAGATACTCCAAATAAATATGATAAGATAGAAGCTCTACTAAAGTTTACCAGCAATACGTGAATTATAGTATGTAACCAACCCGGTAATGTCTTTCCTATGTTTGTTTATTTTATAACTGCAATTTAATATGTACTCTAGTTAAGAAGGAAACTATCTACTATACTAATATATCCATCTCATACTCCAATTTATGTGTAAGGCACTTCTCATGTTTAGGAGTTTACAAATCTAGAAAAAGTTATGTTGTGTTAGCTTAGTACATTTTCTTAGAAATAGAAGATTGTTTGGGAGAAGATAGAACTTACATTATATTCTTTGGTCCTATATTCTAGTTGAAAGGTATGAAGTCAAAGAGAGACACTTATTCAATTTATAAAGAGAGTACTTAAAGAAGACTAGAGTAAATAACAAGTAATTCATTACCAAACAAACCCAAGCAAAGAAGAGAGAAGATAGTGGCCTATTCCTAGTAAACCAGTATTCATATACAAATTAATCTACGTAAGGAATCTTATAAGTCAACACACTAGTAGAAACCGTAGTCGATGTAACCTAGCTTTGTTTGGTGTTTCATATTATATTCATAGTAAAATACCTTTATAAATGCCTTCACTTTAAAATATACCTATAAGAATATTCCTTTCATGAATTGGTTAATTAGTACTTTCCTAAATTAGTACTTTCCTATAAGAGCGAGCACGGGATTATCCCTATATTGAGAAAGGACAACGACTAATTATATTATAACTTAGAAGGTAGAGATTTAATATACATTGACAAATAATTGGGTAATAGTTTCAAAGCGTAACACCTATCTATTATAGTATTCATAGTAGACTTGTAGTAAGAAATGTATAGAGTTAAGTAAGAGCATTAAAGTAGATTCCATACTTAACTTGCTTGGTTAAAATATGTGGAAATATAAGATAGGTTGTGAGATATAAACATAAAAAAGATTAGAGATATTGTTTTGGTGTTCTAATTCTAAACTATATAAGCTATACGAAGATAATACAAAGATAATGCCCTTGTTGTGTATACCTAGCTCATATACATGTTTTGAAAATAGACTCCTTTATATTCTTCTATTCTTCTAAGCACTTGTTCTATGACTATACCCTTCCCCGTGTTACATGTGTTATCATACCATTCATTAGTAATTTTTATACTCCTACATTATAATTCCTCTTTGCTAATATGTTTTGTTGTATACCTACTTAATAAGTTAGTAGGAAAAGACACGATTATCACTTCAATATTTCATTTATAATAGGTTAGTAAGCACTGTAAATAGATAGATAGATATTATAACATAACATATAGCGTTTACTAAACGAGTCTCCTGCATTTATTTGTAGAATTCTCATATATTTTTACTTAAGGATTATACTGTAGTACTTAAATTATTTATTCATGCTTAAACCTCTCTCCTATATGCTCTATCAAGTAAGTTAAGTTATTATAGTTACTCTTTGTACTAATGGCACAGAATTCACTAGATATATGTAATAGCATAATTTATGAAGGGACACTATGCTAAGACTAAGAAACAATTTTTATGCGCTAACCAACAAAAAACATACTATAATAATGGAAAGAGAGGTGGATACTTAAAACATGTGAGTAAGCGTACTTATTGATTACTCCTTATATTCTAATAGAAGCACTTTATAAAGATAAAGATTGGATTGAATCTACAGGGTATTCTCACTCACTTTGGCTTATAAATAGGTTTGTTTGTATAATTTTATTTAGTATAGGCCCTGTAATTGTAGGAATTAGATATATTTATAAAAAGTATCTTCCCTTTAACTTTGCTATAGGTTATTCTTGGTATATAATAGACTCTTTCCTTCCTATATTCTTGACATTCCCCTTCTAACTATATTTATTTGGGTTTTCTCTTTCTATAATATTTTATGAAGTGCATTGCCTAACTATTCTTAATTCTCACTTATACTTATAAGCTCTTTTCAAAAACATACTTACTAATTAACTTTCAACTCGATCGAATTAAGTGATCCCTCCTATTTGGCCTTAGCTTAGACACAAGGGGTTGTTATACTAGATTATCCTTTACTAAAGTACACTTTGGTTTATCTCAGAATAGAGTAGGATTTCACGCAATTAGATTAATGAAAAATAGGCTTATTATACAAGACAAGATAGAATGCTTGTACTCAATATTATATAAAAATGATGGGAATGAAGGCATGTGTTACTAGCTAAAAGTAAAAGATAAAAGTTGAATAGATAAAATGAAGTATTTGGGTAAATTGATATACTATGAAGCTATTGAGATGTTAATGGAGTTGCTGGATTGGATCAAGTATAGATTTTAGTTTCTAATTAAAGGATACGACAGAAGATAAAGCTACCCTTATAGATTATTTGGGAGTATACTCTTAGATATTGTATATTACCTTGAAAGTATACTTGCCCTTAACACGTTATATGTTACTATACGTATTTATTATAGTTCCCCTTGAACTTAGATTATAGATTATATATACTTAGAATATAAAGATTTAAGTCATTACTACAACAATTCTTATAATAGTTATCCTTTTCTCATGTCTGTCTTCTTAAAGTGTCTACTAGAGTTTCTACCAAAAACAAGTACAACATGCCTTAACACATTTCTAGGAAGATCTAACTAATAATAAGTTACTACTATATATATTATACTATGTATTACCAATTACCTATAATTTAGAATTGGTTGACGCCTAATAAAACATACTTATTTGAGTTACTACTAGATTTGACTATTATATATATATAATACTAGAAAGAGGGTACAGTGCGCACTTAGTAAGGAATCAGTACATTTAAGAAGGCTTGAGGCGGAGGTAACTATTCTTAAATGAATGAATCCACAACCACAAGGACATAAATAAAATAAAGAAGAAAAGTTCATATAGAACAACAATCCTAGATTATCTAAGCTCTGATAATATCGAGGATAAGTCCTGCAGACAATCAATGTACACCTACTTTCTTTTTTCTCTTTCTTACTTGACGGCGTTGTGGCATAAACTTTTACGATACAAAGTACTATCTAGTCTAGCGTTTTTCTCTAAGAAGGTATATACACGGACAGCGGACATCGTCAACCTCTTCTTCTATCTAAAAAAACATACAAAAAAATGTAGGTAATAGTGGTTTAGAAAAAAGTACTCACGAAATAGTGACAATAGAAGGTAAAAAGCTATAAGTATAGTAATAAATAGAAAGAGTAGTAAGCACGTAACTTAGGTGAAGAATGATAAGATAGGGTAGATTTCTTTAAATAAGCCCTCTCCTTGCATTTTTTTAGAAATATAAACAACCGCCAGGAAGATGATTGTGTATTTTTTTCATTTTTTTTTTCGTAAATATATTTACCGAGAGGAGAGGATCCAACAAGACCTAATATACATGACATTACTCGTACAGCGGAGTACAGACGTAGGACAACACGTTCTTTCATATCTTTTATTTCCTATTCTATTATTATAGTAATTTCCTATTTATTATATATAGTATTATAGAACTTAATGTAAAAGCTTTTTAATCTTAGTGTTCAACAGTACAAAAACAGCATAGATATTTCCTATATACTCTATATTTCTCAGCTTTCATTAACGAATCAGTAAAAATAACGAATTGTAGTAGCTTAAAAGTAAGCCAGAGAGAAAGTAGAAATAGAAAGGGCATTTATCTTGAAAACTACACCCAAAGTGAAATTCACAGAACTAGATAAAAGCTTAATAAAGCCATGTGCTCTAAAACAACCAGAAAGACTCTCGTCAAAAGAGCTCTTATCAATAATACTAAAACTTATATGACATTAATTTGAGTAAACTAGACGAAATCTGTAATAAGGAACAACAGTACACATTGAATAAGTACAAACCACCCCTTAAGGGCACTTTTCTTTTGGCCTTGGATCAAAGATATACTTAATATTTCTATACTATGATTATCGGACAAGGTTTTATCCGTATTATGAGTCTGCGAATATTTTATTTTATATTGCTAGCTGCGCTTTATGTTACAAGTATTTCGTTATTCGTAGTTTCAACGGCGATTACTGCGACTCATTCATTTTCATTATAATGATATAAAAGCAACCTATGTAAGTTATTTAAGAGCTTTTAAAATCCACCCACAAAAAGAGGGTAGTCGAAGCACAAAGTATACTCGATTACAAAATAAACTGTCTAGAAAAAGGGCCTAGTAAAAACAAGCGTATGCATAAGAGAAAGACAACACAAGTATGAGTATCCATAAGTTTACCTTATAGAATAGGGAGTAGAGTAACTGTATTAAGGCGTATAAAGCTCTTCATAGAGAGAGGAGTATGGAAATAGAATAAAAATAATACGTACAAGAAATTGCAGATAAGACTTTGATATAAGGTAAATGTGGGTTTAAGAATAGAATCCAGGTAAACGAGAACACAAGAATACATTTATTTTTTAGTCTTACTGGTGCCAGTCACAGCCTTTAAAATACTAGAATTTCTTTAACAGCAGCATCCTAAGGCAGTAGTGTACTCGAGATATAACTTGAATTATGTAAGTATATAAAATACCAGGCCCCCCTGGATAAAATGTGCCCTATACCAGGATTGAGTCTGTGTTGCATCAATCAAATCTGATACTAAAAAAAGATATAAAAAGATATAAAAAACTAGAACGGGGAAAGATTTAGAAGTTCCGACATCAGCCTCAAGAAAGGAAAATGCCAATAATCAATTACAACCGATTCTATTTACTTTTTTGGTAGTCAGGAAGAAGTGTTAAAGAATCCTTGTGGTCATATATAGCTTTGCTTACATTAGATCTCTAAACCTATAAAATAAGATGGGCATACGTATACGTAAGTAAGCCTATGGTGACGACTCGGACTCTTATTCTAGCAAATGAACTATTGCAGCTTTTCAATTGATACTGAACTTTGCTTTGTTTTGAACGTTCTGGTTTCTTCCTGACTAAGTACCTTCCAGCAACACATATCTCTTCTGCTATTCTCAAAAGGGTCCAAGCACACACTAGAACGTGAGAGCTTCCCTAGACAACTTGCTAAGGAGGACAAGGCGGGTATACCCTGTCATTTCAAAAGATACTAGTACTTTATATAGCTTCTATTATCCAATATTTGTCTAGACATTCTAGGTGTTTATTGGTGAGCCATATGCATCAACATATCTTTTCTAAAATTAAGCCTAAGCCGTACCTCCTGGATTTCCTCCACATTCTTCTGAAGACATTTTTGTATACAGTTAGATTAGAAAGTTAGAAGTTGAATAGTAATTGAACTACCCCGTGCTATGCTGCTCCAAAGTGATTATTAGTCGGAATAAGAGTAAAAAATAATGATTACAAAGAACAAGTTATAGATATTTACCAACATAGATTAGATAGATATAATTAATATATTACAATTAAGAAAAAACGTACTAAGTAGTCATGATAAACACTGTACTAAGTCTTCAATATCGCGCACAACCTGTGAATTTTATTTGCATTAAATCTGTTTTGTTGTATGTTTTCTTTCACGAATTCACTACAATCTAATTCTAGCTGTACTGACTGTACGTAGAGAACTGTTGCTTTTAGTCGTAAAAAAAGAATACACTTTCATAATCAAGTAATTTCGAAGTTTTGTAACAAAAAAGTACTAGAAGAATATTATATAAGAACCTTACCAGTACAAGGCGAAATAGAAAGAAAAGGAAAATAAACACCTAATTAGATTTTTCCAACCCATAACAATAGAATTAATAATAATATAGAATGTACTGGATACTTTGACTCTGTAAGACTTCGAAAATTTGTATATCTAGGATCTCCCTTATCCCTTATGAAACTTATTAATGGTTAGAATCTGCAGCGAACTTTCCGTAATTGTACATAAAAATGAAAGTAAAAGGTGTCTACTATATCTATCTTTTAAAAAATGAGCGCGAATATGAGTTCCTGGATAAGTGATACAAATAATATTTGGTATAGCATACATAAATAAAGAGGAGTAGAATTCTTGTCGCCCTGTGTTGTTATATTTTGTATTTTTCATGAATTCTTGCGTTGTTTAGTAAGTACTTGTAGTAGGTAATTTTTTAGAATCTGCTTAAAACAGAAAACCTTCCCCTGGGAAGTGCATTGATTGGTCTCTTTGAAACAATATAAACAATATATTATAAACAAACAATATATTAGAATTTTTTTCAAGTTAGGGATTAGTTCTCGTAGAATAAGGCAAATTATTAGGTATAAATCTAACTAAGTACAGCTTGTTATGTTTCATAAACAGTACATTTCTTACATATTTTTACTATATAAAAAAAGAAATTATTCGTTGTGTTTCCTCTTTATTAGGAGTGTTTTCTCGAAAGAAGAATAGAAAGTTGTTGGTAATACAAAAAAAAAAAAGCAAGGAAGACACTTTCTTTAATCTTTAAACTTTAAAGATGATAGATAAAAACCTATTAAGTTCGTAGTTACATCCCTGCAAGAAGCAAGCATATAGAAAAATACCCACACAAAGAGAAAAGATCCAAGTATAAAACCTGGAATACAGCTAATAGTGCAAAAGCTTTGGAAAAAATGATACAATTGCTTTGAATGAATTCGATATATTTATTCTTTAATATTTCTTTAAGTTGTTAGCATTTTTATGTTTTAGGATGGGAGGAAGAAACATATTTAGTTTCTATAGTTCATTTGTACGAGAAGCATCACATATAGCTTTGATTATACTTTTTTTTTTATATAATAGTTTATTTCTTAGAAGTTTCAATCTATTGATTGGAGAATTGAAGTTGGATACTAGATAATAAAAAAGAAGTACTCCTCTAGAAGGAAATTAGGAAATACAAATATGGAAAGCAATATTCTGAAATCACGGTAAAATTCAGCAAAGGTTAAAGTTTATTTTCAGATAGTGCTCCAGCATAATAACGTAGAAGTGACAATTAACACACGCTTTTATGTGAAGAAGTTGCTCAAAACGAGGGGATAATATCCAATCCCAAGAATATAAGGTTTTTTGAATTTTAAATGCCAACCACAGTCGTTTATCTAAAAACTGATTATTAATTAAACATATATAAAGATTCCCTCTTCTCCAACCCCTTGGATGTGTCATCCTTTAATAATAAATAAGCAAAGCACAAGCAACTATTCTTACTTATAATGCTTATTCTCTTGTATGTAGACCTAGTACATACAATACAGGGCGAAGAGGAAACTAGATTTGTGTATGTACTTGACTTGATACTTCTTAGAACTAGCTCTTTTAGTATTGCTCGGATAATTTAAAGGATAGTTTATAAACCACACCTAAAAGTCTCTTGCACGAGTTATAAAAAAAGTGGAGGTGCACGGCTAATTGTGTACTATAAAACTATATTTGATAATGAAGATGACAGCACAGGATAGTATCTCTAAGAATTGTTAAACATATAAGTTTACTAGACTTATCGAACGGCAATAACTTTTTCTTTTGTCATGACTTGTTATGATATAGTACAACCAAATAATTTTAGATTAGTGAGTTCTTAGCTTTCTAGCAATGAGTTATTATTGGTCATACATGTATTTTCTGATTGTTACTAACGCGCTTTTGTGCCAATATCTACAAGGTGTTCTTTTCCTTGCTTGTGCCCCTACTATTGGTTAGTTAAAGAGTTATTTTGTCTACCGTGTGCTCTAAGTTCAGTATATTTTTGATGCTTATTATTAATTTCTATGATGTATATTTGATGTTTTTACTATATAACCCCTACTACGTATCCGTTGCTTACTCTTTACCTTATGAGATCCCTTCATGAAGAGTCATAATATATGAGAATGCCAGAACTTACACATAATAATACTCGATACAACAAAGCGTGGAATCATAATTCAGTTCTATAAAGCATTATATAATGACTTACTTTAAACTCTCTTTCTTCTGCTGAGCAACCATAACCTCTTTTTTTTGTTAGCTTAGAACATTTAATAGGTTTGGATAAATAAAAGATGCTGCCTATAAAAAAAAGTATCACAAAGAGTTCCCTTAAAATTCGTCAGTAAGAAACCATGAGGGTAGTCTCATTGTAATATAAACAAAAATATAGCAGTGGGGTGTAACACTCTTTTCTTTAACTAGCTATATCTGAGAATAGTTCTTAACTCTCAATGACTTTGGTGTTCTTCTTCTAGAATAAAGTCCTGCCCTAGTATATAAATGAAAGTCAATTTCTTCGGTTATTAGAGATGATTCAAAATGATACAAAAGGAGCTTTTATAAAACCGAGAGTAGTGTCCTCGATACACAGTTACAAAGAAAGCAAAGTATTCCGCAGTTTAGACTTCTCAAAATCATCATATATTTATACGTGATTCAAAAAGGAAAGTTCTTGTCTTTAATTTAATAAAACTTTGTTGTATCAAAATAAAATTAAGGGTAAATGTCGGCAAAGAGAATTTAAAATAAAACTAGCAAGACAAGTCACATCATAAGTCTAGTCTAGGGTAGAGTAAGCATCTCAACAATATAACAAAGCTATAAAAAAGGATACCGTCGATTGAGATGGACAAAAATGTTTTTAGTGATAGATCCACACCTTAAAGGTCCTTATCACAAGTTCAGCTTCTTATGGTATTATAATATAGAGGAGAGTTGAAATTAAATGCACTTTATTCCTTGATTCACAACAAAATCTCTGGCCGTAGGATACATTATTTCATTAGTTAGGGACTATACTTGTTGCCTAGTGTAATTATAAAATAAATAAGCCATCAAGGGTTCCATTTATACAAATGCATGTGGTTTTCCCAGTTTCTAGTAATGTGCAATTTCTTAAATATGATTAGATGACATATTTTATTTCCTAATTAAGAAAAATTAAGTATGAAAAGTTATTAGTCTCCACGAATTGAATGCATATATTTACCTTAAGGATCGCCCAGACATTCCTTGATTTTATTAATCAAGTTCCTTATAAATTTCTATTTTTACAGCAGTGCTAGGACTAATAAAATTGTAGTTTTGTTCTCTCTTGTCTTTGCCTTGCTATTTTGTTTTTAACAACCTTGAATTCACTTCTAATATGCTCGTTTATAGGATTTTTTTCCTTCTTTTCTACTTTTCTATTAAGGTTATAGTATGCAGTAAGTGGAAGATCTGCTGCTAAAGAGTATGTTGATTGCTCCTGGTTATTAATACTCTATACTAGTCTATACCAGAAAACTTTGGTGATATAAAGATAAAGGGTATTTGATATATTTTTATCCACTTAGTGGGCACACTATACATTATAATGTTTTAATGAGAACATACTTGTACATAATTTTAGATTCATCTACTTTTTGGAGTGGTTTATAATTAGTTACTCATAAACAACCTAAATAAAGAGTAATTCCAGAGAAAGATCTATATTATCTATGATCCTACTTATGTTAAGATATATAAAATATAATAAGATTGGGCATCATTATTGTGTACTCCACGAAAAAGTTCTTATGATGGATTGTTGACTATTCCCCTGGCACTTTCCTAATTCCCTTCAAAATAAGGAGGATGCCGTAAAATATCGCAATTGTTCTAATTACTAAGCAATAACAAGGAATCGACCCATATATTTAAACAGGTGGGACTCACAGTAGCGTTTCTAACCAAATAAGGTAAACTGCCTAAGATATGTGAAAACAAGTAAGATATTCCCGAAACGTTATAATAGAGTTATTAGTGAATTGTGAAGGCTTGTACTTAGGGAGGTCTGAGAGTTTATTAATTAAAGGCTTTATAACTTCTATTCTATTCTCCTTATATAAAAAGTAGGTTCAGGCTCCATAAAATTTTTAGGACTGCTTTTTGTACTCTTACCCTACAATGTTCTTGTTGGCCCGAAGCATAGGTCTTACTATATATATAAATGGGAAAAAGTTAGGAATAATCCAAGACATGTTATGAGAGCTAAAAAATGGAATAATTTTATTACAACAATAAACGAAAACGAAGCACGTGTTTCTCTGTCCGGATTTTACTCGGGGTATAGTCAAGGAAGAAATAGGAATACTCAACAAGCCAAGCAAGGACATGCATTTTATATAAATATTTATAAAGTATAGTTGTGCTGGTAATACACCTGACGCTTGTAAATTCCATGGAATCTGTTATTAAGATTTGTATTGGAAGAAAGCGCATATAACTTAGCATATTAATATGTTTGTCTAGGTAAGAATATCAAAGTAATGCATCAAAATAAGTACTTATTCTTGGACATATCGGAAGTTCTTTGTACAGTCTAAAAATACCTCTCCCTATTATTAAAACACTTAGATAAAGATAAGAGAACCAAGATGTTCGCGCGCAGTCAAGCTATACAAAAGCAATTGTTGTAGTCTACATTAAAATAACAGGAAGGGGGGTACTCATGAAAATGCTTGGGAAAATGAGAAGACTTAAGATCTATATTTCTATATTATATGATATGATGTCTCTATACACAGTTATGGTATATTTATTTCTTACCAACGTCTACCCGATACCTCGATACATATCTATATTATCTATGGTCTTTCTTGTACTTACTTTATCTGGACGATAATATCTCTTCTTATCTTATTAGTAGTGTCACAACTAAAAATAATGTATGTATATGCCGCGGATTCCTCTTGGATTGAATTATAAGGGGATTTTTCAGGGAGAACTTAGTTAGCTTTAAGTAAAGAACACGCAATACAGTTCTGTAAATTTGTAAATTAGATAGTATTTTATTTGAATATGCACGGTACCGGAACCGCCTAAGAAATTCTATACATAGTGAAACTTTTTGACGTAACATGATCATGCTAACTACCCTCTTGAAACCTTAATAAATACCTACTAATAAACCATTTACTCTCATTCTAGGCTTTGGATAATGTTACCTCTTACTTTACTTCTTACTTAATTTATATGCTGTTTAAAGCTTCCCTCGTGGTTTTTTTTTTACTTGGAAAATATTTATAGGTGCTACGCGTTTTAAGTTTCTCCCTTAGTAGTTACCAACACTTTGATGGAGTTGATTACATCCTTTTATAATATCTTCTTGCTCGCGACTCTAGTAGAAAATTCTCCATCATTATTAGGCGTTGACCTAGTAGATAGACTATTCAATAATATAATTTAATATAATTCAATAATATAGGCCCTGGCAAAGAGTGCAGTCATGAGTTATGGGAGTTTTCCGTTATTATATGTATGTACACGAAAAACTTAAACAAATCGATGAGGTACAAATCCAAAAATTTAAGGATCGTCTATATATCATGTTTTATACCTCCCTATTTTCTAATATAGATCGCTACAAGAACTAAGGAGAAGGGACTTTTAAATAAAGTAATAGTTAAATCCAAGAATATGTAGCAATTGGTGTGAAAAATAAAGAGAAGGACAAAAAATTAATGAATATCCTGGCCTATAATACCCCATTTAAGTTAATTTCTATATCTATAAGAAAGAATTAAAAATTCTAGTCCGTGATAAACCATAAAAAAACATATTAGAGGCAAGAACCTTAAGAAAAGAGTCTTGAAATTGAACTTATTTTCTTATACATAATACAATTAGCTGTACATGCCTTAGCAAAGTAATTAGCATAGTAAAAGGGATTCTTAATAAATAAAAAAGATAGTTTTAGTTGTTAGATGCTCTTATACCAAAACAAGGTAACACTGTTATAGAGTTATAGAAGTAAGTTGTTATTCTGAATTAAATATTATTTGCAAGTTTCAATTCTTCCCTTATATTTAAATATCCTAGATTACACATATTTCTTCTTACTATCCAATTTTTATTTCTCATATGTTCTTTCTTTATGGACCAAGTATAAGAGTCCTAAGTATGAGATTTCTTGCCCTTAATTAATTAATTTGTGGATTTGTTCACCTATTCTAACCGAAGAGGAAAAAGTCCTTAACTAGTGTTGTTTCTGTGTACACCAAATCCATTATTTCTTTTCTAGTAACTCTAAATAGAGATAAGCTATAAGAGTTTATTTTCCTTTCATAGTATAGTATACTTTTTACTAATCAACAAAGAATTAAGGCATATTATTATATCAACGCACGCACAATTCAACGCACAATAATCACAATCTTGCTTGACGAAAAACAATAACATACAAATTATAGACTAGGTCATTTTCTAGTAGTTTTTCTGTTTCTTTATTTTAATCTCCAACTTTATAAAGTATATTTTGGAAGAGAACTCTTAATACATTTTAATAGAATCCGTATATTTTTAACACAATATAAGATAAGTGCAAGGTATACGTGAATATAAGAATTGGGTGAATAGTAAGCCAACTGCGCGTGGGTTTTTTCAAGACAAAGAAAGATAGAACCCTACATAGAATTCTGTTAAACCAAATGTATAATAATTTCTAATATATGATAATTTCTAATAAAAAGATACTCTTGCTTGCGTGAATTACATATACTCCAAAGCAGCAGTTCAAAAAATATATAGGCCACTACTAACACATTTATTAACATTACAAATTCTAACTTAAGGCTCTCTCCTTTAAATATAGTACATTTTGGATATATTCTCTTTATCTCTTTATAGTCTCACTGCTTTGTTAAAGTCTATTTTGAAAAGTATTTTAGCTTATGACGCTTCCTACTTATTCTAAAATATGTAACCCTCTTTGTCTTTTTGATTGAACAAGAGAGAGATATATATATTACTGTCCGAAATAAGCCTTGTGCATTGAATCAGATACACCCAATTACTTATATAAGCTATACTAAGAAAACACGTGCTAAGACCACTAATGAGCAGATTCTTCATTTTTATTAGTTAGATTAACTAGATTTTATTATTGAAATTCTTTAAAGACACTATCTTTGTACACCCAGTTTAAATTTTAAGCTGTTATATTAATTATGTCTACATATACCTCCAATCTTTTTCGTCAAGTAAGAAATTTTGGTTTTTGTCTACAGGATCTCCTTTACTCTTTGCTGTTAACTCTGCCCAAACACCTTATAAAAAAAATACCTAAGTTTAGTTTTGTGATAAGTAAGATAAGAGTTGCTTCATAAACAAAGGCAAAATAAAAGTTACACTATCAAATTTTAATCAAGAATACAAATTTCCAACACACAACAAGAAAAAGGGGAGGTGTCATTATACAGGCTACCTAGTTAAGAATCAAGGAAGAATACTATGTTATAAAATTTATTTAAGTCGACATCACAAGTATAAAATCAAAGAGGACTTATGTAGTAATTTATATCACTTCTAGCTTTTCACAAGGTATATTTATTTTATCTAAAAACTCATTATAGTTATAGTAAGATAGATAGTAATGCAATGTAACCAGTTTAATCTAACAGTAGGTATATTTCTAAGCTATGACCAAGAAGAAAATCACCTTTGGTATAGACAATTTAATATAGGAGCCAGCACACATAATAGGTAAGCAAATTAATAACAATTTATTATAGAAAGAATTACCTAAGGAAAGAGTAAATTGTAGTAAAAGAGCAAGAACAAGGAACCTACATTATCGCTAAATATGTTAAAAAATCCTAGTACTACAAAGAGAGAGCCAAGGAAAAATATTTTTTAAATGCTCGGTACTCAAATACTATTGACTATTGATGAAAATGAACTCCAAACAAAGATAATACGCTGGATAAGCTGTGTCGTATTCTATGTAAACTAAACCTAGAAGAGACATTTATATATAGTATTTATTAATTATAGTAAAGATTTCTTTAATTTCCAGTACTCCTCTCAACTAAATAGAATATTTTCTAGGCTTAGCTTATATACGTTTCTATACTACCATAAAAATAACTTGCACTTGTGCTTTAAGGACTTTCTTTTTTATACGGCGATGATTTGATTATACCAAGAAATATAGGAAGAAGTGTTTGGAACTTTTATATAGCATACAACCGCATATTTAATTATTTACTTAATTACTAAGGAAGTACTCCGAAAGAATAACAACATATTTAACTTAGATCCTATAAACAAATACATTATTATTTCTTACTGTTTTTCTCTTTTAGCAAAAGTAAACCCTTCGTTATATTATAGATTTCACGCGTGTCACATATTTTCTCTAGTATGTACTTTGCTGTAGTAATTAAAAATGAAAACACGAGAGAAGGCATCAGTATTATACCAAATGAAATAGAAAATTTCTTTAAGTCTAAGGGAATTAACTCGTATATAATCTCTAGTAGTACCTATATAATAGAAATGCTAAGAATACAGGATACCCTTGTCTCTTTTCTCTTTGGCTAATATAGTAAATGAAAAGTAAACACCTATAAGATAGATCTCTTACACCAATACTATATTCTATGCTAAGTACTCGTTAGGAACAAAATACTTCATTCTTATAAATTTAACTTAGTAACGATCCACTATATGTAAGACTTTCCAAACACAAGGTAAGACTCCATAATAATGCTTTGGGGTAGATTTAGCGGATTGCTATATTACTATATAAATAATTGAAGGGTAAAGTAACTAGTATAGGATGAAAAGTAAAGGACCTTGAGTAAATAAGGAAGAGAGAAAAGGTAACTCCTTATTACTTATAGCGTATATGGGATAAACACAGTATTAAGAAAGATATTTAATCTTGGTAGAAACATATTACTTAGAAGGTATTGATAAATGTATGCTTTGTCTTTAACCTATATAACGTTGTGAGAGAACTCTCCCCAGTAAACACCGTATACCCTATGCTTTTTTTTATGTACTAACTAATTTAATGTTTTATATAAGCATGCTCTTCTCTAATTAGACCCTAATGCATTCCACCCTTCTTTATTTATCTAAATAAAATCTACCCTTATTTATACTTTATTTATGCTATACCAAAAGTAATTAAGTATCACCAAGAAGAAAGCTTAAGGCAAATATGACAGGTATACAATGATAATTCTCAACGAAGGAAAGGTAAGGAAATATAAGAGGGCACTTAATAGGGAAGTTAGTACATCAATACTAATAGAAGTGACCAAAGTATAAAGAAGGTACACTAGAATGGAAAGCTATTTATTAAAATCAAGTTATTTATTTTTATTTTGCTAAAAATGAGTTGTTCTTTACGTAATTCTCTTAGTGTACTACCTAAGCCAGAAAGGAAAGAGACTTGTGTGGGTAGAAGATATATAACTTATTATATTAGTATGCTCATAAAATGAAACCCAGAGTAAACCTTTATGTCGAGAAGTAATAGGAGTAACGCAATACAAAATATAGGAATGAATATAGGTAAGAGTCAATTCTTAGTAATACAAATAGAGTCTAAGCAAGTAACTAAGCCAAAATATCTAAATTATAATGACTAAATTATAATGAGTGTTCTTTAAAGTATACATACTTAGAAAATAGAAACCATTCCTTTCTACTTCATAGCTGTTTCATAGTTAATAGTTCTTAGAAGAGTTGTTACTTAAATATAAGGGTTGGAATATATAAAGCATAACTTGTACATGGATTTGATAGAGTAGTATAGGACCCATAGTGTGTGTGTACAATAAATATTTAGTAAGAGGCATATACCCAAGAAATTAACTAAATTAACTATAAGTTAAAACATAGTTGGTAGTAGTGTACCCTAAGGAAACATTTATAATAAAAAAAAGCTAAGAGAAGTATAACCTAAAATTGTAATTGAAATATTGTGAGTATAAGCCAATACCAAAAGAAAGTAAGTGCACTTCATTCTCATTTCTCATTAGAGAAGAAAATAGATATATATATATATAATATATAAGTTAGAAGAAACAATTACCTACCCTTTTATAATTATATTTAGTAAAAGAACATAAACTAAAGGTTCATATCAAGTGTAGCAGAGATTTCATCATGAGTTAAATAAGAAAAGCTAAGTACGTATACTATTTATCCTATTTCATCGTTAAGATCTAGTTTTGTAAGTTAAAATTGTTTGTAAGGTAAGATGTGTCCTATGTATGTTATAGCTTATAACCAAGATAGAGGTAGAGGTAGGAGTACTTTTGTAGTATTCGAGTAAAGAGCACATATAGTAAGACAGAACATGTTGTATAGCTTATAATAAGATAAAGTTATAAGAGACGTATACCATTAAATATTCCTTAAGAACCTATATATGGATAGAAATAATACTACATACAAATACCAAGTACACGACTTATAGTCCTAAGAGAAGTAAAAGTAAATACACGATACCTATTTTTCATATAACAAATAACTTAAGAAGTACACTAGTACAATTCCCTACAAATAAATTATACATGCATTAAATAGTGAGCTAAATTCTTACTCTATGTGGGTACTTTAACTTGCTGAAAGAAACAAAAAGGAAGAAGAAGAAGACAATTCTATCTATATCTATTATATATTCTATCTATCTATCTAGTGGTATCTCTTAGTCAAATCATAAGGTATACCACTCTTTATCTTACCTGTTGCCCTGCTTTTCATAATGCATACTTCGCCTCTTATTACTTTTACTTTAACACCCTTACCTATTTTTAATCTATTCTAGCTTATATGCCTACAATTCTAATGATTTCTTGCCAGCATTTGATATTTATGTTATTTTAGGGTATACGTTTTAACGACCCCCTTTTAGTAATTTTTAGTAACTTACTTATGTGGATGTGGGAAATGATTAAATTTATGAAAGAGACTTAATTATACTAGTACATCATGCTTTGAAAATAATGCTATCTTTTTAGACTCTTATACTAAAAACTTTTATGTAGAAAAATGGGTGAATACTCTATGCAACATATATTTGTAAAGGCAACAACCTTGTTTACTTAGACTAAGTTATATAAGTTATATTATAATTGGTAGAATTAGAATTAGTAATGACTTATTAGGAGAACTTCTATTTCTTCCTATAACTTAAGAAACATATGTATAAATCTTAGAAAAAAATCAATTAACATTCCCTAACAACGTATACGCTATAAAACAATGCCCTAATTATATCTATCTAAAAAGTGATTTATATGTCCTATACATTAATTTATCAAACACGTGTTTTTATAAGTACTTATCTATATAACTTTATGTTTTCTTTGTTTTCTTATAATAAGTTCTTTCACATGGATAAGTTAAAACTATAAAGTGAAATTCTTTGCATGTATTAAATTAGGATAGTATAGAAGGATAGTTCACAAAGTACAATAAATAGTTCAGGATGGAACCCAATACCAAGGCGTGGTATAGCACTTAGTAGTAAATATTTATTATAAGTAGCTTCAAGCGGAAACTATAGTAGTATGTCCGTAGTATTTAGCTAATAGTATAAATGAAATTGTAAACATTATATAATAAAAAGCTAGAAGACAAAAATGAAATTAAAGTATTTATAAAATAAAAGGAGGGTTAGTAGATCTATTATTCTCTGAAAGGAGTGGCACACCCAAGCTATTCTTTTACAACAAAAACTTAATGTAAATTATCAAGCTTACCTAAATTCTTACCTAAAATATTATATTCATCTATCTTTGGATCACGTAAATTACTTTAGTTGTAGACTTAGCTCATTATGATTCATACCTTGTTTGTGATGTGAACATTGTTATATATTTACTATACCTGACTATAAGAAAGTAATCAGAACTTCTAACAAAAAAACAAATATACCTCTACTAATACTACTAAGAGACAATGATAGTATTCTTCTCTTCCCAGTATAATTTATTTAATACAACATACATGATAGAGTTCTCCGAGCCAGCCCAATAATATTCCTATCTTTAGTCACCTTTTTTTTTCTTTTTTGATTTGGAATCGCCATATCTTATTTTTTAACGAAATCCAATTTCTATCTATCTTGCTTGTAAAAACGTACTGCGTGTGTGTGATTCGTCTGTCAGATTCTTTCTTATGGTTGTTTGTATTCTTCGGGATCAAATACAGCTATACATACTTATTATAGAATTTGTTTCTGGACGAGGTCTGCATTATTTGGATTCTATCTTTCTTTTTCTGTTCTCATGTCTCAGTAGTTTCCAACACTTAAGTTTTGCAGGTGGCCCCTTGTAGCACTGAACTGTCGAACTTCCAAGCAAATAATTAGTACTACAATTACTCTGGTATTAGACAAATCCTAAGTAGAACTTTAAAGGTATGTTGTACTTTTCAAGGAGTTCATGATTTGACTAACCTTTCTCTTTTTTATGTACTTTATGCTTTTTAATAATGGATAATTACACGATGAATATTTATTATTCGGCTAATATAAATATAAAAATAATGTGCTTTTTTAGAACATTTATGAATTATTAGAAATTTGAAGGTAGCCTAGCATACAAAGGATATAATTCTTTAATTTCTATTTTTGTGTTGTCTGTCTAAGAAATGACTTCCTTTTCCTCTTCTTCAGAACGATATTTAATCCATAGCTAGAAAACCATTATGATTTTTCACTCGCCTATGCCTTTATAATATTTTATATTGTATGTATTGGCAATTATATGCCTTGCTCCGATCTTCTTATCTAGTACAGGTGTTCTTTCTTCATAGGGAATTGTTGGGTAATATTAGAACTTCTTCCCCAGTCAGGTCTAATTTGGAGTTAATACTTAAAATTCCCGATTTCTTTGATATTGGTTTTTTATTTACCGAAATCGATATCATTTCGTGTCAACTCGTTTCAAATACTTTGTTCTACGCATAACTTCATATTGTGTTTTATAGTTTTAGTCATAGTTTTTTAGGAGTTACTTAAAAAGGGTAATTTGTAATTTGTGAGATAAAAAAGGTTTTGGGCTGAGCTCTCGTAGTAGTAGTAGTAGATGGTTCCTCGGTCAGATGCACTCACCTGCTGTATGAAGAATGTAAGCTTTGGATGAGTGTTGACTAGCTAACAAGACGATAAGAGATAAATAGATATGTAAACAACGACTCCCTGTTGATATTGAGGTAACTCTCTACTTAACGATAACGAGCCAAGGAATTTATAGAATTGTAAGTACAAAACCCCAACCCTGGGTAAATAAAGTATGCTGCATATAAAATTCTCCCTAAAACCCCTTTTATTATATATAACTTATAACTGAGAGGACTCACTCGCCTTATAGTTGTTTTCTTTTGCTGAAAAGAAAATCCCGTTTCTTAATTATTAATGAAAATTATAGAAGACTTTTTATGAACTAAAACACGAACCGGAACCAAATATCTTATTAATGCGTTAGGCTTGACTTAATTCGCGCGTTATTCGGACCCAAAGCAAAAAAAAAAATAGAAATATTTCGTAATTATACCTCAAACTGATTTTCCGAGAGTAGTTTTTGAATCTAAGAACTCTACTTTTTCTTTATAATGTTTGTAAAAATTCCTTGCAATTTTGTATTTTGCTTTGATCTCCAACTCCCAATGTGTTGTTTGTAAGTAAAATAAATGCCCTTATTAATTTCTTGATTGATTAAATCCTCTCAACTCTCTCAAATAGAATTCAATTCTAAGTAAACTAACTTACCAAAGTACAACACCATCTTGGTTGTCTTCTTTCTATACTTCTGTATTGTATTTCATTCTATTTCTCTTCGGGTGGTTTGGTTATTAGTTATACCTATACCTTACTCTTATGTCTGTATTAGAATATTTGCTAGGTTTTTCCACTAAATGTCTATTCTCTTCGATCCTATAAAAAATTAGATTAAGTAATTTATTTATTTATTTGCCTACACAAGGATATGGAATTATATAGTATTAGTATGTTGTAGTATGTAAGGATAAATCGAAAGATATTATTGAGAATTATATACTGTATACGACGAACTAGTTGTGTTATTACTAGTTATGTACGAAGTATGAACATTAGATACTTGAACTATTTCGTTATAATCAGTTATACAAAAAAATTAGTATAGTAAAAGTTTCTGAGCCAAATGAGTTATATACACTTGCTGAGGTTAATAATCCATTTATGTATTTGGAAAGAATCTAGAATTGGAACCAGAAAGAATAATCATCACTATTTATTAAGTAGTTTATTTTGATAATATTATATCATGTGTTGTTTCTATATATCTCTTTTAATTAAGCCTTTATTCTTGTAATAATAATTGATGATGGAATGGGTTTTTTAGGGCGTATCTCTCTTCCCTTTTCCATATGTTCTATAAATATGATATGAGTTGTGTCTTCTTCTCTATTTCTTCTATTTCATTCTATTTAAATTTAAGTCTAATTTCTAGTATATTCCAACTACTATGTCTAACTATGTGTATTTTTAGATGTTGTATAGGTTTAGGTTTAGGTTCTAAATCTAGTGCATAAAGAGGTATTGCTGTTTGCTGTAGTAAGATAGTGTTTAGCCCGCATTAATTTTATATTTATATTCTTAAAAATGTTCTTAATAATGCCAGTTAAATGATGTAAGAGAGTATGTGTGTACTTTTCTGTAGTTTTGAATAGTTGTAGCTTAATTATTAGTTATGCATTGTTATTATCCTCTTCGAGTTATTCTATTCCTTTCCTTACTACGCCCAAAATATGTATGTAATCTCTGCTTCTCCCTCTATTTCTTCCTAATCCAAGTGGTATTGTTTTTTAATTATTGTAGTTAATTATTGTAGTTTGTTTTATACGTATAAATTCAAAAAAGAGTTATAATATGAGATGGATATTAAAATAAAATGTACTAGGATGGAAATATTAGAATTAGATAGAGTATATTAATTACGGAGAATGCTTCATATTGTATATGGGGATAGTAGTAGAAGAAAAATAGAATATAGAAAAGAAAGAGCTAAAAATAACATAATATAATATATTAGAAACTTAATGGCTGGACTTAGAAATCTATTGAGTAGTTAAACATCTATTCTCTGAGCCGTTGGAATTGCTTTACCTGGGAGATCACTATTCTATTTTATTATCTTTTTCTTTTTGTTTGTCTTGTTATTTCTGTTGCTGGGACTTCTTTCTAACCCAAATATCTAGTTCGTAACGAAATAAATAAAATAATCTAACGAAGTAGTTTGTTTGTTATAAGAATCTAATTGATATAAGAATCTAAGTTGTTAGTTGAGCTCTTGCTCTTGATTGAATAGGGAAATGGAAAATATGGAGAATGCTTAGGTTGCAAATGAGTTAATTCTAAGAATACGGAATGCGACAATTCGGTGCAATTTGGAATGACACAGCAGTATCCCTCCTCTAGAGCGTGTGGTGGATAAAAATGAAATAAAATACTCCACGAATACCTTCAGTTGACTCTATATGAGTACTAAAATAAAAGGGCTCTACTTTCTTTATAACTTTTTCGATTCTAATCTATAATTATAAATCGATTGGTCTCCATCTTGGTCATTAATCTACAAATCCGCTCTTGTCCTAGTTTTATATTCTTAACTACTATTACTATTCTCTCTTATTATTATTATATTATTATAATACTACTAACTAAACTTAATACTACTAACTAAACTAATATCTAAACAGAAGAGACCTGTCCTTTTACCATATATATATAGCGGTCATTGGCTAAAGACGTTCTCTCGCAAGAGCATATTCGAATCATTTTGTTTTTCTTTCATAGTCTGGAATAACTTGGATAAAGTTAGTTAAAGGATAATGTCAAAATCTGTTCAATATTTAAAATGAGAATTTACGTACTTTCTTCCTACGCCTTCTCTTAGAGACTCGGTATTAAAATGAATGACAAGTGTGTACATCACTTCATTTACAATATCTTAGTAATTTGTTGTTTTTGTTTGTTTAAGAATAGGATAAGAAGTTCCGGCTACGAATATGTATGGGATATGATATAGAAGAAAAGAGTATATCGAGTTTAGCAACTAATAAAGGTGTTTAGAATGTATACAAAATTCATTGGTTCTTTTTTATTTTAGAAACTTGTTACAAGACTAGAAAAAGATAACTGGATTCTAAGCATAGTTAGTTGTTCTATTCTTTACTATGTCCTTTCTTTTGTGCGAGTACGTATATTTATGCATTCTCTGTTTCGATATGCTCTTGTTGTTAATTTGCTGGAATATTATCGGTGTTTGTGTTGTGTATTTCAGAGAAAACCTCTTATCTTAGGAAGTATATTTGAGAATATTACTATTATGATTGATTATGCGTTTGTTTGGATATCTATCTGATTTCGCCGCTTATACCTCGAAAGAATTTGTCTCACACTAAGATTGGAAATGAAAAGATTGGGATTGATGAAAAATAATTGGAAAAACATAACTTAAAGATTAGTTAGAAAGTTACCTAATCATGTAAAAATGAAACCTTAGTCTAGAAAGATCAAGGGATAGAAAAAAAAGAACAGACATCCAACAACAACTTTTCACTTTTATTAAACATTTAGAAGATTAGAAGAGAATACCATATAGATCTATCCAGCACCTAATAACAATATTTAATTAATATTTACAAGAGGAAGAGGAACCATAATAAAGAGTACTACTATTTCATTGTTTTCAGGAACCCATACATACGCCTTTAGAAGATTTGTCTTAACCCACGTCTAAAGAATACTCTAATGAACAACACAAAACAAGAAAGAATGTAGGCCTGTTTCACTTATTCATTTCATGCCTCCTTTATAGGGCAATTAATTTGTCTGTACTGCGAATTATTTCAAACCAGCAGGAGTGGACTTTTTTTATTTCGGCAAAGTAGAGAATTCGGCAAGGTCTTGGCAAAATTTATTACACATACCTATAACATATTCAAAAGACGATAATCTTCAAAATTACTTTTAAAATATAAGAGATTTAGTAGATTCTTCCTGTACGTATACTTTTTTTCTGCTATGCTAATTAATAATACGTGATGCCAGGTAATTTATTTATTACTCACATACTTCTAGGAAATAGTAGTACATGGTACAAAACAACCCCTTATTTATTTCTATTATTTTTTCGATTACTTAGACAAATAATAGCGGAGAACTACCCTTACCCAACTTTATTAATACTTAAAACTTTCGTAGTAAATGTATAGAGATGTATATAGATCATACTTGTAACAAGCAACACCAAGATATGGAAATTCTATTTCTGCGAGTGAAACTGATTGATATATTCGTTAGGTTTACTAAATTATTTAAGAGTCATCAATTCAATGATGTTAAATTAAATATTGTGTCTCTTTTTTTTCTTGCTAAATTAAGTGGGCCATGTTGTATTCGTCTCTACTTCCGTTTTATATACACTTGTAGCTGCAAGCCATTTAGAATAACATATATATATATATATATATAGGGTCAGATTAATGGAACTTTGGTTGGAATAGTTGAAATTCTTATTTCTTCTTGTTTATTTATATTATCTGCTAATTTCTAAAAGAGCGCCTTAGACTTGTCTACTATAAACTTAACTTATTTCTTATAAATTCTTATAAATAAAATAGGTATTTGGGGTTATGATATCCTACAGAAACAAGGAATCCCAACAATTTTATTATATACTATAATCATCGTTACTAGAATTCTTTGTATAATTTTTTTCCTATGGATTGATTATTTTCATCAACAAATAATACAAGATGAGATGAGTACGTTCCAAGACTTCTTATTATTATACCTTGCGCCTAAGTGTTTGTTTTTACACGCCGCATTCAACCGATTTGCCATAGATAGGTATGCTACTTTATTTATCCATTTTAGAATCGACAAATAAGAGAGAGAAGGTTACAGATTTATTAAGCCAGGCAGCTTTTTTTATTTTATAAATATACTATATATACTATATAGAGAATAGATATTAGGGTATTTAAGTGTGGTATGTCAGAGTTCTTACACCTTATAATTTGTTTCATTTTAAACTCTGTCTTTTATTATAATTCGAATTTAACAAGATTTGTCAAGGTAACTTAATGTACGTTTAATGTACGTATAGAGATCATTGTAAAGTAACTTTTATAATTACACATGATATATTATAGATATAATAAATAAGTATACCCTAGAAACAAGGCAACATTGCTTATATAATTCATAACTACCTTATAAAGTTACCTTATAGATGTCATAGAACCTAGTTATAAAGAATTTACTTACACAAAGATTATTAGTCCCAATACACAATAACTACCTAAACACAAGTAGAGTAATTCTTCCCTAACCTATTATAATTATTATACCCCCTTATTAAAGGATCTTATTAAAACAACCACCTTAAACCTATGTCTTAATATGCAGTAGTGCTCTCTTATTATACAACACCATTCTTAGGTTCTATCCCACAACCCTATCTTATATTTTATATGTGGATTCTAAATTCTTGGTTGGAAATATCTCCTTCGGTTAAGTTGGGTAAGTAAGATCACTTAATAAATATCTTAGTAAAGTTTAATGAGGTGGATAAGTAAAATTGGTAGAAAAAAAGTACCCTGTTCCTTTAGATCTTGGCTTGTTAGAGTAAAGGGTATAAAGAGTCTGGCTATAATTGGCATTAGAACTTCTAACAAAATACATAGGAAAGCTTGACTGACATACGCATCGACTTTTACATGAATCTCTTTCTATGACTACTAGGATACACCTAATTATTATATTATTGAGTACCTAAGGCAAGGTAACTAAAGTATAAATGAATAGAACTAAGTAAAGTACCTACATAAACTAGAAGAGAGTACTCCATGAATTATTATATTACACCTTCAACTAAGAATTTAGTAGTTAAGGATAAGCCATTATTAGTCTTAGATCTTGTAGTATTTAGTCTAAGGTTCTATACGTATTATACTAGGCTCTTATATTTTTCATAGTATTCTTTCTTGTTAGGAGATATTTATACATTTAACCTATATTTCTTAGGTAAGGGGTACTCTTTGCTAGGTATTTATTTATAAAGAGTATGTGGTATATAATATTTAGTAATTAGGTGTAAAAGAAGAAAGAAGGTATTTAGTTAAAAGTTTAAGTAAGGAAAACAAACTATACAATAGAGTAAGTAAACGCATAGTATAGGAATATATTATAGAGGTATAAGACACATATGCTATTATAGAGTTGTATCGAGTTTATGTATGAGAAAAACTAGTTATATGTATGGATAATAATAAACAAGGTATACCCAGTAGTGTAATATAAATTATGATATAAAAATGCCTGAGACTTTACCTTAATATAGAAAGAAGTATAAATAGAAGTATATAAGTATAATAAGAGTTCCTTCTTCTTCTATCTGTAGTAACAACATATTTTTATATTAAACTAAGCACGTGCTCATTACTTACCAAAGACTAAGTTAGAGTTATCTATAAATACTATTGAGTTATATTTGTCTAGGAAAGAGGAGAACATCTTATTAAGTGATTAGCCTATGATGAACTTATTATATAATATAAAAAAGATACCTTACTCCACCAAGTACTACACGTGTAAAGCAGAATAGAAGTATACAAACCAAAGACAACACCCTATAAGAATGTATATAAGATAAAGACACATAAGAAACCATGCTACCCCCTCTACTATTAGATTTATTAGTTATTAGACCAAAGCAAGTAATTAAGTGATGACTCCTATAAGTAAACATATTAATACAAAGAGAGAAAGCCCACGTGATCTTATAGTGGATTAGTTGAAGTAGTTCATTAATTTATATTATTCGTTGCTATAGTATAGAATAGGCCATGTACTTATAGGTAAAGTATATAAGGAGTATGATCTATGCAATGTATGTTACGCCTATAGGGATATATCTTAGCTAGGTGTCTTTCATCATAAAAGGAATATTCCATAAGTGTATTTGGTCCTTAACAAATTATACGTGATAAGATATAGTAAGAGAAATATTTAGAGAAGAGGGAATATACACACCTATACATCTATATAAACTCTTTTCTTTGTAAGAAAGGGTAAAACATAGCGTACAGTACATATAAGGGTAATACTAAAACAAAGAAGAGGTATATATGAGAGTTGACTAGAGTGCATGTTATAACTTCATAGGCTACTAGCAAAAGCAAAGCAAAGTTAAAGGACTTAATATAGATAGTGTAGAGAACATAATAGAGTACATCCATGATTAGAAGCTTACCTTAGTTATTTATATAGTTTAAATAATAAATTTTAATGTATAATACATGATCCTTTATAACCTATAAATTTTTATATAATAAATACCTTTTTTTTTATCTTATTAAGTATACATTAGTGTACTACCTTCTTCCTTGAACATGATTCTCATTATATTATAATTATACTTTGTCCTTGTTGTTTAACCTAAGTAATATTCATATAAAGGTAAGATTGGGAGTTTAAGGGCTTTCTTTGTTTCATTCTTATATTAACCTAGTAGAGACTACATATAGATACTTTGCTTATAACACTATCACTACTACCAAAAGAGAGAGAAGGAAGAGAAAACTAGAGACACCTTTCTTTAAATTACCTATATTACCATTATAAGAGTTCTTCTTATTAGTTTAGTATAGAATATTACAACACATAATTAAGTCTTTGATCCCTTGGAAAATACTCTTATCTTAGTACACCTACTACTACTATACAATTTGGTTTTCTAGCTTGCCTCGCAATTTCTCTATAACTTATATCCATAAAGTAACACATTCTATATAGCACTCTATATTGGAGAAAGAAAACATGGACTAACACGAGAACTCATTTATTTTTAGATAAGAGCAAGTTAGAACTACTATATAATACAAAATCACTACAAAGGAAAGAACCTATAATATAGATAGAAAAGGGAAGGATTCCGTACATAGATTACTTAGAGTATACAACATAAAATGAAGGAAATCCTTATATACTGATATACTTTACATTGCCTTATAAGTTTATATACCTTAAGTTTTACTTAGCATAGTCTTTTCTTCTACTTGTTGCATATAAACTACCATGATTTATTCCTAAACATACCATACTAGTATATAGACAAGATTTGTATCAAAGCATATGTAAATCACCCATTGTAGATCCAAGTCAGAGTTAATGGGAATTTTGGCATTTAACTAAGAATTTCATAAGAGAACCTAGTGTATTATGCTTTGTTAGATGTTGACTTGGAACTTAGAGTTGTATACCTTTTTCTATTTATAATAGTCCTTATTATATTAAGTGTAAAATATGTGTAATATGATTATGAAGTCTTCTACTTAGTGTACCTAATGATGTTTACTATATCCCTTCCATTGTGTTCTTTGGTAGGCGTCTTCTTATACTAATATAAATTAATAACTAATAATTCTACTTGCCTTGTTTCTTATAAACTCTTATATATGAAGGATGCGTCTACCCCTAAACTTCTTTGTTGACTCTAGGATTAGCTTACTTTTATTGGGCTTTACTAAACCCTTTATTTTATCTATTATGATCCAGAGAAAGTGTTGGTACTAAGTATTATCTTATATTATACCTATTATAAGTAATAAATAAGTTAGTATACCTTGTTTATATGTTGCATTAGTATCTATTAGTAAAGAACTATGCCTACCATATCTACTACAACCCAATAGTAATAGTGAAGTATACCTATAAATATCTTATAATTATAAAGTCTATCTAACTAATAACTTGTATTCCTCATGCTTACATTATTCCATGTTGTCGAAGCTTTTAAATACCTTTACCTTAACAACGCTAATGAGTTAACAATATAGTTTGCATATAATCTAGTTCTTGTTGTTGGATACCTTAATTAATTGGGTGAATACCTTCTAAACTAAAAAAAAAAAAGAAATAGAACTCGTGTAGGTGCTTAAACATCTTAATTTGAAGTAAGTAGTTGGTAAAATAAAATTTAGTTGTACACGCAGAAGACTTAACATATCCATTATATATATATATAAATATATATATATATATATATAGTAGAGTTATTGTAGTTATATAAGCCCAAGATAAAACATATAGAAGATACCTCTTACAACAAAAGGGGCGGAGGTTAAGTATTTTGTTAAAGTATAACATATTATAGCACACAATATAGAAGGCATAGTAGAGAGTCTTTAGCATTTAATACGTTTAATAGAGATGTACTTATATTTCCCTTATTCCTTAATTATGATTCCTATTACTTTATACTTAGACTTATTTGTGAATGATACAATAATAGCATGTCCTATATAGTGCAAGAGATATAAACCAAAAGGAGAAGTCCCTTAGTAATTATAATAGTATTGGCGTGTACAGGTAAAATCTTATATATCCGTGCCTTAAACAAAATAGGATAGAACTATTTCAGTATGCAATAAGTTAGCAAGTAAGGATATTATAGGAGTATATATACAAGTAGGAAGGTTTATTTAGTAAATTAATTAACATAAGTTGAAGCGGATCCATATATTATACAAAAATATTATTATTATTAGAATTTGACATATCTTAACATGTAGTTTTTAGTAAAGAGTAAACAATCACAGGCATATAACAACTTAAGTAACTTACAACATTTATTATATTCATTTATACTGGATTCATTTAAATATTTAGATAGAGTTATACTAGTGCTTCTATAGTAACTTAGTACAATCCCAAACACAAAGGTTCTCTTGTTAGTAAGTGTATAGTCTTGTCTTAGTATTAATAAAAAAAAGTTAGGAGTGTACATTGTAGGGCATACTTCATTATATGTTGTCATGGCAGGTATAGGAACTAAAAGTAAAGAGGCTCTTATTACGTTATATGTAAGGCATTTAGTATATGTACCTTATGTTGTAGATGTATAGTGTATTATGTATAAGCAAGAACACCTAGTATTTTAAATACATGAGTCTTAGAAACTTATTCTATATCCCTTAATAAATTTATTTAAATACAAAATAGTAAACATTGCTTGGGTAGTATACAATTACATTAGTACAATGTCTATTATAACCAACGAATAGAACACAATGTTGTCTTAGAAAGAGTAGAGAAGAACCTAATAAATAGATGTTTCATAAAGATGTTTCTTAAGAGTGAAAGACATATACATACAAAGATATAGCTATATACCCAATAACTTAAGCAGCTAAAGCAGGATTTATCCGTACATTTTTTATATCTTAGTACACACACTTAATAATGAATGAAATACATGGAATATTTGTTGTATTTCTTCCCTTATGCTAGAAAAGGCTTATTTTGAAACTTTCAATCTAAACAGTGGATAAGATACAAAGTGAAGACATGCCAAGAAAAGACTAAAAGATATATATAATATATACTATATCAAAGTATTTATTTATTTATTATCTCAAAGCGTAAAAGAGATTCAACAGGATACCATGTGCAGAAACATAACATAAAGTAATAATTAAGGGTATATGAAACACTGGACAAAAAGGCCCATCTAAGAGATCAAAGTTGTTATCCTCATTCATAGTTTTATTTCCAAAAGAATGATAAGAATGATAAGGATGATAAGGATGGTTGTTAATCTTACATGTATGTGGATAGTGAAAAAGAATACAAATTACTCGTTATTTATGCTTTTAACTCTAATCTATAGAATAAAATAGAAGAGAGAACCGATGTCTAATTCTAATAATCAAAGGGTGGTAGTAAAAAACTAGAAGAAAGGGAGAAAAAGAACGATTATAGGTTATAGGCCGATATGTATTTGGATCAACTCGATCAACTTTTACTTATAGTTATGATGATTAGACTTAGACCTTAATTATACTATTTTCTTCCCCTTCGAGATCCCATACATTACTTTTAAAGTATTCTACAACCAAGCTCTTTACTATCAACAATTATATATGACCATCAAACATGATTGATAACCTTAGGCGAGTACATTAATCCTAAGAGATCTATTATTCCCAGAGCACGTACACTACTATAACTACACTACATATAAATTAGAAGAACAACCCTTAAATTTCTTTAACAGTATACAAGGTAAATTCTTATTTATATACATACTTAGTGATACCATTTCTTAATTATTTTTTTCTATATAATACTCTCAACTAGTAAAAGGGCAATAACTATTTTTCTTATCTATTCTTCTAAGACAGGATTATACTCAATTTAAAATGGTGTTACTCTTCTCAGTGATATTTCCCATGACTATCTTTTTATAAACTAGGGTTGACTGCTCTCTTTGGTAATGGCTACTTTGCTATATTTTAGGATGTGTTATAGTTACTACTTACATATTTTTTATATTTGAATTTAACTACCTTACTTACTTACTTAATTACCTTAACCACCAACACCAATGTTACTATGCCTTGCTTATTATTTATTTAAACTACATTCTATTCTATAAATGAATTTTCAAGTACTATTACTCTATATGCTTATTAAACCTAACACGAGGTAGAAAGAACAAATGATGAACTTATACCAAATACAGTGTATTGCCTAACAACTATTAAAGTATACCCTCTTGTCTTAATTTAATTTATGAACATGGAATCTTATATTTTATTTTATAGGTTATTGTGTAGTATTTCTAGAAGAGGATAAGAGTGTGTATGAGTCTGCGAAATCATAATAAATACCCAGACAGTAACGTTGTTTCATAGTAATCTCTATCTAATTAATAATCTATCTAAATTAATATAAAAGTGTGTGATGTACTAAGTAAATGTTATATAAGGACCAGTGAAAAGTTATGTTAGCTATGGAAGGGTTATTCTCTATAAAATGTATATTGGGTAGGCAAGGCTCTTCTCTTAGTTCACGTTGTAGGTATACATTACTAGAATTATGGTAAGGATACAACAATAAATGCTTTACTCTGCTCTTCAAAGGGTTATTATGGTCTAAGAATATGCTTACTAAGTAATTAACCAAAAACACATGTATACCATCACTTAGTGTTCTGCCTAGTTCATGATTGTTATTTTCTAACCAACCTCCCCAATTCTTAAGTTAAAGGTACTCTATTTTATAATTTTCATAACTCTTTATTACTTTCTCCTAATCAAGTATAGCCAGGGTAACATCTTAAACCAAATATTAATTAAGTAAAGACGTGTCATTATAACTACGTAACGTATAGTGTCTAGCATATAAAGGTAAAGAGGATTAATTCTTAAAGGAAACATAACATAATAGAATATAAGTAGAAAAAAACTAGGGATACTGGATCAAACATTAAAGAAGACTCACTATAGGATAAGAAGGTTCTTAATACATAGTGGATAGGACAAACTCTGTCCTTACAAGCATACCCATTATTAGTATTAGAAACGTACCTATATTATAAAGAAATCCTGGGAGAGACTCAAGTAAAAATAACTACCTACATAATTGCATGCAAAATATTTTAATTTAGGGTTAAACACTATCTTCTTTCCTTGGGTAGATGACTCTTATCACTTGGAATTTTTATACTCTATATCCTAATCATTCTCTTTTAGTAAATATATTAATAGTAGCTCATTAATTGTGTTAACCAATGTATTTGTATTTAGTAGTACCCCCTATGTCTTATGTTACAGCACCTATAAAACGTTGTTAGGAATATTTAATTAACTCTTAAGAAGTATACTAGGATCTACCCATTATAAGTTCAAAGTAATGCCAATGTTAAGTCTTCTAGTTCAAATACCTCTTATACTCTTCTTTCTTATTGTAAGCTACGAGCAGTTCTTACCCAAATATACCCTTAAGGACTTTCTCATTTCTCCACCCTATATTTTTATTTTTAGTATAAACCAATTACTACAATGTGTCAAGTATTCCCCCATGCATAAGATCGTAGCCTATAAGGGTAAGTTCTATAGAGAGAAAAGAGTAGAATCTAGAAGTTAAAGAATATATGTCTACTATAGCTAGGTAACAATAATAAGCTAACACCGTGAAATGCCCTATGAATCTTTTAGTATATAGTAATCATAGAAGATTTAAACGCCTATATAAAATTTAACTTGTGTAGTGTCTAGTAGCTATAGAATTTATGGTATATGCCTAGTAATTCTATTTGGGGAGTAAGGTTCTCTTAGTATGCAGTCTATACTACTTGGGTATGAGTATCTACTTTCTATTATTTGTACATTGCCTATAACACTTATTATTCCAAGTTAACTTCACTTATGTTTTATACCTCTCCTTATAAGATCCTTCCACAACTAACTCTATCCTTTTTCCTATATTTTGACTTGGCCTAGCTTATGAAATACACTTAACAACCCTTAACTTTCTATTATTTCCACCTAGTTTCTTCTTTCTATAACAAGACTTGATCTTACATGAGAAGTTTTAAGGCAAATCTAACTATACTTGAATGTTGTGAGCTTTTCATGGGATAAATTCTTAATCATAGCAGATTAGGAAAAGATATAGAACCTTGGGGTACGGTTGGATTTGTGATTGGATGGATAAAAGAGAATGAACCTACCCTAAGTAAAAGCGGTCAGTTAGAATTTCATTACCATTCGACCATAGAAAATAGACAGCAATGACTACATTATGAGATATACAACTTGCTTAGTACATTGAAGAACAAAAAAAAAAAAGAAGAGAAAAAGAACAGGACCTTATTCAAGTTTAGTTGTATGTGCTCATTTAGAAATTATTCAAAAACTCAAAGGCACAGAAGAGACATGGACGAAACTCTTCCTCTTTTATTTATTACTTCACGCCATAAGAATTAAAATAGCATACATGTGCAAGACTTAAAACTCTTGTTATTAGTACATTACAAGTTTATATTATGATAGATTACCTTCGTATTTTATTTTGGAAGAGCCTAATTTAATTCTCGGATCCTTGTCTATTCCTAAAAAAAGTTCTGCACTCTTTATTATCAGGGGTTTAACTTGATGGAGTTCTTACAGCATCACCTTTTCCTTTCTTACACGTTCTAATGTTTTTAGTAAGTGCCTCCTAGTATACCCATACCTTTTAAATGTCATTATCAAAAGTTCACCAATCCTCTTTGTTTTTTTGTGTAGTGCAACCCTATGAATAACGAGTATAGGGTAATATACCAAGTAAGGTTATCCATTGTCGTTGTTGGATAAATTACAAGTAAATTAGCAGACGGTGGCTTTTTAGAGTCTTTCCAAGGAGTGATATCTTCTTTCAGGACTACTATGCAAATATTAAAAAGATACACAACAATATAGAACACGCGTTATTATACTACCTCTTCTTCTTAATTATCAAGGAATATATCTGTGAGAGTCTAAATTTCTCGTTCCATTTAGTTATAAAAAGCCCTTACGTTATCTTTTTTCTATGAAATCAAAATATTTTACCTTCCGAGAATGAGAATAGAACCAATATTATTCCAAACATCAGAGCAGAGTCACGCCGCCTAAATGACGGCACAGGCACTCTTTAGTTCTATATCTAGTTAATTAAAGGCATGAAACAACTAAATAGCTAACAAAAGATTGATCCAGATACATTGCCAATGCTCATCTAAGAGTAAATTAAGTATAATTAATGTAGTACAATTAATAGACTTCTCGTTGATCGGACGTTCCTTATTTTCAACGCTCTGTGCAAAGAGAAATTTGCTTCGTCTCTTCTTAGGCATGAGAGAAACCTTAATGGAGTGAAATGTTAAAGTAAGATTTTTTATATTATACTAGTAGCTTTATCTAGTAACAATAGTAGCATTTATATATATATTACGATATGTTACTGCGCGAAGGATGACTCTAAGTAAGTAAGTGTTGTGGGCTAAATCCTTATTTCTTCACATTGCAAACTCTCAGTCATGTATCTAACTTTTCTATTATTTATATTTACTGTGCTAAGACCAAGGACTTTTTTCCGATCAACTTAATTACAAAGAGAAAGATCTTACGCTATTTACTTAGGTTACTTGGGTTCTTATACATGACCCGTTGGTTAAGATTGACCTGTTTTTTGGTAATGTAACGTCGAGATATAAATTATGCTCCTTTTTCTGACTTAGTATCTTTCTTAGTATTGGGTTCCACGTAAAGAATTGAATCTAAGATTATTACTGCTAAACACTGACTGTGGAAGTAGAATACCACTTTTTGAATTTATCATAAAATCTTCATCTCCTTTCTTTCCTATCATTATAGCCTGCCCTTATTTTTTTTCTTGCAGTTGCTTCGATTGCTCACGATTGTAGTGTTTTTTCCCGCCTTTTATTCTAAGTCGATTTTATCCTGTAAAGTTGTATCTCTCTATTTCAACTTCTGTCTGTGCTGCTCTTTCGTGTAGGATATAACGCAGTAAGTAAAAAAAAGTAAACAATGTACTACAGTTTGTGAATCCAATAAAGTCACTCTCCACTATAAAGGAAAAATTCAATTCATTCAATAAATAAAGGAAGTAAAATCATGACATACAATAGTTCAACCTCGAGCTCAGTCTCCTTTTTTTTTGTTAAGGAAAAGAACTCAGAAGTAATTCTCCATCATCTAAGATAAGAGGGACGTGTTTAATTATTGGCTTTTGTTTGCCTTTCTGAAGCGTATTGAAAACGATACAAGCCAACAAATATAGAAATAGAATAAAGGATCCAAAGACATCTTCATGAAAAAATAGATTTTAGACTTAATACAACACTAAACCCAATATTGGACTACCTTTTTTCCCGTGATTTCTATCTACAGTACATGCCAGGATAATAAAGAATCGCTTATGTATCCCTGTCGTCTGTAATTATTTCTAGAGGAGTATGTTTTCTTTTCCATATTTATTACTACAAGGTTCGGACTATTGATTGGCAGTTCATATAGTGTAGGATATTTCTTAGGCAAAAAAGGAGAAAAGTCGTTGATCATAAAGCAAATGGATATACTAGCCAAATCCAAATATAGTAAGAAATGTAGTAAGAATTGAAAAAACTAAACTCAGCAGGGTAACTTAAGATAAGAATTATATAGACAATTCTGGTAATCGCAGGCCCTTTTCCTTCTTGTAATGCAATGTAAATCTTCTAAGTTCCTCGCACATTTCTTTTTAGCTTAGACCTATTATAAAATCCGACTAACCCCGTATACGTATATAAAAATAAAGGGGTTCTTTTTCCAAGACTTGTTCTCAACGGATAACTGTGATACCTGCGTGCGGAGTTCTTAACTGCTTTTTCTTATTCTTCATTTCTTTATAATATAGGTCTAGATTTCTTTCTACACAACCATCAGAAGTTCCCTTAATGCGGTCGGTGCTTTAATTATTAATTATCCGGTTATATTGATTCTGAGTATCCTGCGACCTTTCTATTATATAGGTCTCTATAGGTCTTCTTTCTCTGCCAAGTGCATTCATTCAAAAAAGAACCTTATACTAAATAACAAGCATCCTGACATCATGACTTAGTCGAGAATTTTGTCTATTATATAAATGAAAAATTATGGTTGCTTCGTTTCAATTCAATTAGGTAATACAATAAAGGAAGGTACAGCAAGATTTTGATAAATGTGAGTAGCAGTCGGAGGATAAATTCGTCCAAGACACCGTAGATACTATGAAGGAAACAGAATCTGGTATAACAAAGAATCTTAACTTAAGTCATAACTGCGAGTTGAATGTCAAAGTGTGAAAGATGGGAATAAAAGTTTCTATATTATGTATCTACCAGCAAAAGGTGATAATCCCGTACTTAGAAATATGTGTAGTAGGGTTCTTTCTGTCCATTAAAGATCTTTCTTTTTCTTATGTTTATTTACTGTCGCAATAAGTATCTAGCTTCAAGGTTGTATCTTACCCATGTTTTTCTTGTCCAATTAGAATTATATGTTATTTGTTGTTTAATCTTCCTAACTAGCAAACGTTTGTCAGTGGGTGAAGGCATAGAATCCTACTTCTTAATTAATATCAGTCTAGAATATCAGTCTATAATATAATAATATAATAATAATAAAATAAATGCACCTTGGATCCTAAAACAAAAGCAGTTGGTGTGTCAGTCAACCTATTAGTACTAACAGATGCTTCCTTATATCATATTTCTTCAAGCGCAAGATATAGATAATATGGACTTTCATGAATAAATTCTAGTCCTAATATGATCCTGTGTTATTTCCTCTATGTTTGATTTGAGTATCTATACTTGGATTGGAAAAGTCATCTGGGCAAGTAATTGGTAAGATGATAATCAGTCGTGGGCTTCTTTTCTTCTAGACTTTTTAGTTGAAGGGATGGAATTCTATCTGAGGTATTTTCTATTAGTGCGGCGGTTGAAAATAGTTTATATACTCCACAGGAAGGGAATTAATTTTCCAGTATTTTCAATCCATTATCCCAGACATAACTAAAGGAAGATATGCCACAGGATTAGCTTAAGGCACAAAGGAAATACGACAAATAACAGTTACTTTTATTTTATGAAATATTCTGAAAACATTGACAAAGAGGAACCCAGTTTCAAATCTTACTTTTGAGAAGCAGGCGTGACAATAGAAGGAAAAGGAAATGCTTATTAATATGGTACACTGATTCCAACCAACCCATATGTGGATAAACTTAGAAGAAAAAGTTGATATGAAAAGGTATTTTGAAATTCTCTTAGGTTCTAGCTTAGACTCTATTATGAACTTAAATAAAAGCGGAGAGTACACTTTCTGTACCACATTTTCCATACAGTAAGGGATTACCCTCTACACCAGTCAGAATATTATGAAACAATTCTCTTCCCTTTTATATCCATATCCCTATTTAAACTATAAGAGAGGATGCCTTTGCATGCAGGGACAATGAGTACTTTTTCTATAACTTCCTACCAACTAAGTAGTGTGCTAGTAGAACAACTATAATTTTCTAATTTCTTGTTATAGCCTTAGCCTATAATTCCCATATCTTGTATTTTGCTTATTTAACTGTATAACTAACCCTGAAAGACTTGAACTTTTTATATTAAATAAAGTAAAAGAACCTATCTTTATTTATACATCTTGTGTCAAATGTTGAGTTGTGAGCAAATTAATAACTTGCGTGAGGCATATCATGTTCATTCACTTTTCACTTATAGTTTATATATTTATAGTGCACAACTAGAAATCTGTTATGAAAAAACTTTACCTCATTTTTTTGAAAACTAGCACAGTGAAAGGGTACTATCGTTTACTCTCCGCATTTTATTAAGTCAGATTTGGTCACTATAACCTTGTTTTTCTCTTCTTTTTCTTTATTACTTACTGAAAATTCAATACGATCTTTCAATTGTTGTAACTTTGTGACTCTTAATATGGAATGTTCTCTCCATCATCCAGGTTCCAGGACACTTCCTCATATCATATGATACGACTATAGTGTATGTGAACTACCCTGTGTACTGCTCAACAATATTTTTTATATACTTGGGTAAGAGTGCATTTCTTTACCCTGTTGTTATTTCATATCAGCAACAGGAAAATAGGATCCTTGCCACGTAATTAACTTTCTTTCCTTGTTAGATCTGGATTGTAGAAAGAAAACTTCACTGGAATCTTTTGGATGCGACGAGGACTAAGATAAGTCCTCTTTTTTCTCAAGGTATATTAAATACCTGTAACTGCAACTATATTTAATTACTACGCAACTCTAAAAAAAAAAGGACCACATTAAACACCCTTAGTTAACCATTATAACATAACGAACTATCTAAGAAAGGAGATTCTATTGTATTAGTATCCTTATGCACATAAATAAATACCGGAAAGCACCAACATCAAAGTTTATATGAGCGGAGTTTCTCTGTCACAGTTGTCTTAAAAAATCTTATATGAGCTGCCCCCTTATTGTCAGTAAGTGATTAGAAAGATACATTACTTGTTGGTTACTTGTTACTTAAATTAAAGTATAGAAGTATGTCTAGAAATTCTCTTAAAATTTCTAGTAGAATGAATCTATTTCTGTGAAGATGGTAAATGAAGATAGAAGAATCCGCCCAGTTTTGGTGGCACACACATAAGATGAAATGAAAGTACTTATTTAATTTAATAAGCGAGGGGACTTAATTATAGCTTGTTATTTACGTGAAATGAGAAGACGCTTAGAAAGAAGTAATACCACAAGTAGGATTATATTTAGGAAATTAAAGAGTGTCTTTTACAGCTTATAATCATTGCTATTTATTAGATAAGATTTCTTAGGCACGTGTTAATTCTCTTTTACGTAACTCACAAAGAAAGGAACTATTTTTAGCCAAGCAGTTTTTTATATTCTTACTTAACTTACTTAGAGCCGTCACTATACGAATGAGAAAGTTATATTTCTTTTATATCTTTTCTATTTTTATATATAAGGTACTGAGGAAATAAATGCGAGAAGGAGAACACTTAATTTACTGCAATACAGTCTTTATGCTTGTTATGGTAAATTGGAAATTGTGGTAAAAAGCTAAGAAGAGTTAGAGGTTTACATATCTTTTCTAAGAGTTTAGTGAAATAACAGAAGTCCCCGCTACTTGATTTTATTTGTAATAAGTTTCTAGAGTCTAGGTTTATGGGCTTTTGTAGTTACTTAATAGAAATTTTAATAGTAGATGCAGTAGTTCTTTAAAGCAAGTCAAATGTATCCTATTTTATGTTCAACTCAGAGCAAGCCCACTCTTTTTGTTTCTAAGCTAAGTGGTGTTTTATTTATATTATAAATTGATTACTCTCTTATATTTCTATAGCATAGTTAAGTAAGACGACACTACTCTAAAGTCTCCTTGGTAATTATAAAGCCTTTAAAAATTGTCCGATCTTTGCTCATTTAGTGCGATAATTGATAACTAGTTGACTTTATATCCCGTGGTGATTGTTTTGTGTTTTTTATTTATAATTTGTCGTTTGCAGATAAGGTCTATTCCTTTACGAAAGTCGAGGGTGTATTGAGTACTCGGAAAAGAAGGGAAGAACTTCTATTTTTTTTACTTTAAGTTTTTAGATGACGAAACATCATGTATATAATATGTTGTTTTTACTAGGGACATATACTAGTTGTAACTCCCAGTGAACTCTTTATAAAGCTAAATGCGGGTATAATACTATTTTTCCAAATCTAATAAAATAGAGGGATCCTACTATAAAATAGAAAACTATAATAGAGCTCTTTTTAAGCGGGGTTCCATAAACGACATCATAATATCATAATTAAAGTAACTTAGGGAGAGGTATATTATATTATCTCTTTTTTTTTTGTATTAAGGGACACTTCTCTAGAAGGTTTGTTTGCAGCATAAAGACATATCACGTAAATTTTACTAGTTAGCTCTAATCTAGAGAAGAAAACAAGCAGAGTACAAATCATATTTTATTCTAGACAGCCATGCTTACTTCCTATATTTTCACTAAAATCCTAGCGCTATTTTAATTTTAATAATTTTAACCTTCCCTTTATAATTCTTTCTTAAGGGCTCTAAGGATTATTTCAAATGACAACCCAACCAGTCCTTATAGTATAGTATAGTTCTTTTGTTTTTTCATATGAATACAACATATTCTCTAATATACTTGGTTGGGGACACACATCTTTTACCTACTAGCACATAACACAGAGCTATACGTAAGAATAAAATTCTATTTTCCAGTATATTTCTTTTCCTAAGCCTTAGACTATATAAATATAGGCAATTTCCACAAACACCTTATCTTGTTTCATTCAAACAACACACGTTAAATTAGGAGTAGAAACTTCGATATTCACCGATTTTAAGGCATACTTTAAAGGGAGTAAAGTGCCATATCTTTACAAATTAAGTAAGGTCCTTCCGCCATAGTACGTTTTTTCATTCTATAAAAAAAAGAGACAAAAATTATAAAGAGGAAACTGGGATATTTCCCAAATTAAATCATATTCGTTTTATAATAAATCAAAGAGCATTTTTTTTACACCCTGATCCCGTATTTCAGTAGTAGACACTATACTATACTTAGTTCATATTAAGTGCTATTTCTTCTTGCTTTAGTTAGGAATACCTGTTATTTTGTTTTAGAACCCTCCTTGTTGAAAGATATAAATTTAAGTACTCTTGATTTTGAGATCTCTTTTTTTTTTTGCTTTGATACTCCATTTCAAGAAGATAGATGTTTTATTCCTATTACTACAAACAGCTTGCATGCAGAGAATTACTTTTTCACAACACCACATTCTAATAAATAGTAAAAGCATGCAGCAATAAACACGTATACTAAAACAGACTCATAATAAGTTACTTCAAGGCTTATTAATTACGTCCAAAACTTAATTTAATGCACACTTGGAATATTATGAAGCATCAGAAGAACCCTATCGCATATAATTTGAAAAGGATCTAGCTCTGGCTATTAAAGTATATTGAAAACCGAATCTAATGGGAATATGATACAATACACTACATAGTAATTACAACAAAGAAACTTAACGTAAAAAGTATGATACCCATGTTACATATTATTAGCTTTTATCTTATATCTAGTATAACCAGTAGTGCAAGCTAGCTAATAGTAAAGCAATATTTGTTTATTTCACCAAAGAATAATAACATCCGTACTTAACTAGATAGAATGTAATATAATCGCTGTTTTTTTTCAGTGGTTGTTTACTTTTGTCTGGTAGGCGTGGTTCTATAAATGTCAATGTTGTCAAAGCACAATATTCTTCTGAATTTGAAATAAGATAAAATATAGGGTTTGCTTAAGTATCTGAGTATTATTTTTAAGGGCTGCAGAACTTCCGTGCTTTATGTAGGCCTACTTAGGGTTGTAATAAGTTATTTCATCATTTAGAAAGTATAGATTTTATCCATTTTAGACTACTTTGTACGTATGGATTGGATTCTTTATCTACAAAATAGATACGATAGGGTAGCGCTAGGTGTGATCATGATAGCAATAATGGATTCTGTCTAATTTAAATAAATGCACACTCTAGTGTTAGGTAAAGTTCCTCTTCTTCTTCTTTCCATATTTAGTGTTGGTTAGTAATAATTAAGATACTCTTACTGAAGAAAGTCATGCCAAAATATAGTTTAAATATGTGACATGATAAGCCCTCTTTTTCAATGTAGTATATAATGTAGTATATAATATCCTATAATACTATAAAATCCTAAAGCAGTAATTTCACCTTTTAAATAATAATTTATATTAAAGGCTTCGAGAACCTACTATGTGCGTGGTATTGCAAAGAACCTAAAGGAAAAGAGAACACTTAGAACACATAATATGTATTGTGCGGAGACAACTAACTCTTTATGTGAACTATAAAAGCAATTAACGATCTACTTTTTGTAAGTATTTGTAAGTGATAGATATATAAGAATTAGGGTATGTGCGTTATTTAATTAATAAGTCTTCCTGGGTATAGAGCATTGTATAGAAATATATAGAAATAAAAAAAGTTATTGAGTATAACCAAATAGAGCACTTCCTTTTCCTAGAAATTATGGGTTATCTTTTGCCAAACTAGGACTTCCTCTAGTATTTTCTTACTGTGATTATAATACTGGCTCTGTCAGAATAGAATAAACTATGTCAACAACTTAACCTTTTTACCTTTCTTTTTTTTTGTTTTGGCTCAGAGAAAAACTCTTAGCGTAATTAAGAATTCTTAAGGAATATACAAAGAGAATAGGAGATAGGAATCTAAGAAGAATGTAAGAGGGCCTGCCTATATTTTATATTTAAGACTCTGTGCATGCAATAATCCTTAATATAAGTCTATTTTTTCTTGTTTATAGTGCATCTTACCTATCATGATAATGTTTTGTTCCCTTGTAACTACAATCTGGGATAGTGAGTGCTTTCCCCTGTACTGTCCTTTATAAAAATCATGTCGTTTTTTGTAGTAATTTCACTTTCAATCATTCCAAGTCAACTTATAATTGAATACAATAATCTATGACTTTCCACTTTACAACCCAACTGGAGTATTTTTGTTTAATTTAAGGCCAACCCATTTTTATATAAGTGCTTACAAACAACACCGGGAAGGAATTTCAATTTAATATAGAGTGCTTTCTTTTTCCCCTAGACAATACATACATGAAAATAAGTCTTTACGTGAGGCAACGACTTTCCAAGGTATATAAGCAATAAGCAATTACCTATCCTATGCAAGGTATATATAATACTCCGATTAAAGCTTCCAAACCTCTACCTAATCTACTAGAATCTATCTATGCACAGTAGGCGGTACTCTATAACAATGAAAAAAAATGAATAATATCTACTAGTTGCCTATATACAGGATCCTGTCTAAGCCCAACAAATGAAAAATCTTGATGTATACTTCCTTTTTACGTGTTTTAATACTATAAATCACAGAATACGCCTTAAACTCCACCTTATTATATTGCTGCTTGCTTGCTTGCGTATAACTAATATTAATTTATCCTCCCTACTTTGGTAGTTTTTCTACTAACCTGTTTTGTCAATACCTTATGTACGTACTACTCAATGTATCTCTTATAAAGGATTCTACTTTACAATATACTTTGTTAATACAGTATAACCCTGTTCCTAGTATCCTCTTTCTTGTATTTTCTCAATACTGGGTATCTATGAATTTTCCTGTCAAGTTATAATAAAATAAAGCAGTCACTTAATCTGCAACAAGGTTTTGGAGTCCAACGAATAATTCTAATATACATAGGATATTCTACTAATCTAATCTTACTCTGTAACAATATTTAAGAAAAATTTTTATATACAAGGCTAACAACGTCATAGCAGATCGAAGCTTATTAAGGGTACAACTAGTCTGCTAGTATCCCTGTTTACTAAATATAATAGAAGAAGAAGATATTCTAAGTGTGATATGGTGTTTATGTTTCTGTTGGGGAGGTGCTACAATGTTAGTGATGTCGTAGTAAATAAAATATCTTCTATAATAAATCCTTAGAGTATAAAATATCCTGAACTTTCTGGTCTTATATGTAGTATACTATTAAGAGATATAGCATCCTATTGTCTAAGTATTACAGTAGGACATGGGAGTAGTCATTACTCATTTAGTAGTATCCATAAAAAAAAGGTACAAAACAATACTCAAAGAATAATAATAAATAATAATAAAAAGGGGGGATCATCATCAACTGTAGTACAAAAGAGTCGTTCATTAAAAACAAGGTATCTCATTGAAAATAAAAATCTATGGCAGTTAGCCGGTCTTCACCAAGGAATTAGAATTCCTAAATAAAGTAAGATAATTAAAACAGAGAGGGACTTGTCCATGATAAGGATTAGTTCTCTTTATGTAAACAGTTTTTTCTAAAAAAAGTAAGGAAGAGATATATTATTGGGTCCTACCCATTACGAGTACAACAGCTATAACTAGCCCCGTTTGCTTTATGTTAGGGAAAGGATACTTTTTATGTTTAGAAAAAGATATAATGCAAGCCGTGTTAAACTACGATCTAGAATATGTTCCTCAATGAAATTACAATACTGACTATGATGAAATAGGATAAATGAATGTACTTGGAGTAAACCTATAATATTATTTTAGGGCTCCTGCACTCTTTATTTAATTATATACTTTCTAACAAACAATAAGCCACCAAAAAGACAAACAAGTACTAATGAATTTAAAGGAACAACCTCTAACCCCATATCTCCTTATATCACACAGGCGTAGGACACGTATTTCACAAATCTTTACCTCACAAGCAATGAACTCAAGTAATTTCTTTAAATAGCTCTAACTAATGGATACTTTACTCTAGCTGTGATATAGTCTTTGTTGTGTAAGAATACTGAACTTCCGCTTGTAACTTATATTTTATATTAAAAATAATTCGGGTAAGAAAAGGAAGCTTGGAGAGCACCAATCCATCTTTATCTTATCTACTTTAAAGCTACTCCATACTACAGGTATCTTTCGTCTATTAAAATTCCTATTACCAATTACATGACAGATCATAATTACGATTACGCCGACGAGGTATAACATGCTCTCTCTAACTTACACCACTATCCTATAATCTTTGGAATAACTTTATTTATGAAACGTGTTTTGCTTTATACTATCAATATGTTTAGGTTTACTTCTGTTTTACTACATAGAAAATCTGTACCTGTTTCTATTTTTATAGGAGTAAGGCAAATAAATTAATAAGAAGGGAAAGCTTCACATTAAGTATATTATCAGAAATGTTGTTAGACACCAGGCACTGGGTTATATAACTCTTTGTTGATATACGGAATCTTTCTAATCCTCGTTTATGGGTTCAATTCTGCCACTTCAGGTTATACTCTTTATAAGTCGTTGTTTGCCTAGAAGTTCAGATTCAGCTTTTGCTTATGAAAAGATTAGTACTTGCCTACTATACAAACTAGAACTTAATTAGGACTAAAAGAGAGGCACGTGCAGAGAAAGATCAATAACTAATAAGACATTGTGCCTTAGAGATATGGTAGCTGATTACTTGTTCTTTTATCAAATCTGTACTATGCACGAGTTGTAGGAATTTATGACACACCACCTTTCTTTGATGAACTCGAGTACTTTATTTAAAAGTATTTCCCTTCATAAAATTTCTAGCTTAACCAGAGTTATCTTTGCCACGATGAGTTCTTTCTTGTCCTTCTTAAAATATCCCAAAGCGTAGTTTCTTCCCTGTTCTCTAAAAACGCACACCTCTTTCCCTTCTCAAAGCTAACACAAAAAGGGTACTACAAAAGTTCAGAATTCGAGTTCATTGGGTATTTTCTTCAAGAACTTTTTTAGGTATGTAAAATCTGCTAAGTGTAAAAAACATCTTATTGTTGACAAAGTTTGACTCGAAATCCATCTTTCTTCTATAAGAGATTATATAGATAGATAGATCAACAAAAATCCTTATTAAGACTTCTGACTTCTTTCTTTATTCACAATTGGGTGGAATTCGTGGAAGAAAACTCCTCTCCGATACCATAATCATTTTAAGATAAAATCAAGATAAAACGAGGAATTTAGTGCCGCAGATACGTAAGGACCTTTTACTCATATATTTGTGTATTATACTTCGAGAAACACGTGTTTGATTGAATCTACAGGAGTTGGACAGGGATAAAGAAAAACTTTTTTACTAGGACAAAAAAGGAATATTTATTAAGGAAATTCTACTAGTAAACAAAAATGAACAAAAAGCCTCATAAGAATACCATTAGAGATATTACAGTATTATTTACATCAGACTCCAGATTTGTAGATGTGCCTAAAATTTTAGGGTCGGTTTATACAGAAACAAGCTTGACCTAAAATACAGTACAGTATCTTGGTTAAAGCATGAGATAAATATTCTGGGGTACTTGTTTGTTTGAATTATAAAACTCATCAATGATAATAGAACAAACTAAAAGCTGTATTAAATTAAGTAAAACGGGAGAAAAGGCATTGTTTATCTTGACCCTTTGACTTAGTCGGTAAGAAAACCTGACTAGAAACTATTATAATCTGACTAAACCCAGATGCTTTAATCTACCATTATTTTGTAAGCTATAGCACTCCAAAGACTTGTGTATACCTGGATAATGATAAGTTATGACCTTCTGTGTCCCTTATAATATAATCTTAACTCTGTATATAGGTTTAGAAATGATAGGGTGTGGTTTATCTATTTTAGTCTCTCTGAAAAACATGCAAAGATTCTGCTTGTGGCTTCTACACGGATTATGAATTATTCTTTTTCTCTCGCTTAATCTCGATACTTAACTTCCAGATAAAAAGATTACTGAAAAATAACACAATATGTTGCCTCGCCTCTAACTACCAGAAAACGTAGAAACAGAAAAATTCCTTGATAAGATAAGGGCATGATTTACTTCTATATTAACTATTTTTCGTCGTGCCAGATTGATTTTATATGAAGAACCGACATGAAATGCTTAAATGTACTTATCCCAGAGGAGTCTCTACTAATATAAAGTAAACAACAGTATTCTATCTTCACTTCAAGCTGATGTCCTAAATTTGATATAGTTTCTCTTTCTATCCTAAAGAAAAAAAAGAGTTTCCATTTATATTAATTTATTATAATAGTAAAAGCGTGGACCCCGTAAAGTCTCGAAGCGAAGCCAAAAACAAGTATAAAGATAAACCAACTGTCCTAGAATTTTTATAGTCCATTTATAAGTTAGAATTGTTTAATATTACAGGATTTTATATTTTAGGATCCCTGTCTCATTTTTTGTTGAGGGTGTATTTTTATGAACCCAGTACTATAGTCTGTAATGATAGGCAAGGTGTTCCGGAAAAGAGGTTCTCAGTCGAATTACTTGAACAAACCCCAAAAGGTAAATTTGGTAAGTTGGCTTTTATGTTTTAAGGGCTTCTTCTTTTCTTGGATTCTAAAACCTTGATACAGGTTGACTGAACAACATAAAATATTCTATTCTGGCTTGTAACTTCGAGGCATAAAGATAAAAAGTATAAAAAATAATAGGACATTGGAACTTAGAGTAAATGGTAATACTATCCCTTACAAACACAGATATAATTGGCTTTTATATAATAATAAATAACTAATAGAATATTTTGCCATTATATTTTGAGAAGTAGGAGCCTATATTTCATTTTTTTTCTTAATAGTACGGTGTGAACTTTCTTCTTAATAATTCTCTATATCTATACAAGTAAGACTCAGTAATAAGACCATAACAACGTAACACAATATCTATTCTTAAAAGGTTTATGAAATAATATACTAAATAAAAGAGGTAAGCCAAACATCTTAAGTCTTCTTGGGTATTCTACTCTTTATTCTCTATGTGTATTATTATTTCCGTAACTTACTAGCCAGCCATGCTATATTATCTACTCTATATCACACACTACAGACATTATTCATCTTATTTAACAACTATCTAATTATGTATTACCTTAACTATTATTCATAACCAAATAGAATGCCTTCATTACCTAAGTTTTCTACACAACTAATCCTATATAGTACACTACGCCAAGATAAGGATGTTCCTTTCACAAACACGAGGAAGATATTTTTGTTTATACTAAGATGAAGAATCTAATGATACTAGAGAGGAATATGAATACCTTTACAATTCCCTTATTGGTTTACTTAATTAATTATAATTAATTATATATATATATTAATTACCCGTGTTACTGCCCATACTACCTCCTTATATGTTCTAATATAATACTTGGTATGTTTGTTGTGATAACAACTTCGCATATAAACGTATAGAAATCTAGTTAATTTGAGATGAGATAAATGAAGAATCTCAGTATAAAGTAGTGTATGACATCTTTTGTTATATAACTATACATGAATAATCAGGTATTTACTTACGTGCATAATAGAGTAATTTGCCTTGTTCTGTATGCACATATCTATCCTCAACTCAAGGCTTCTTCTATGATGACTCTATGCTAACGAATGTTTCCACTTAAATACCAGTAGTTTCTTTATCAATTTCTATATCAATTATATTTTCAACGTGTAATTCTTCATTTTTTATGGTTTAACCTCTTTTTACTATAGAATAATGTACACCTGTGTTGTTTTCTTGGATTGCTATGTTTATTAGTATTTTATTATATATAGGAATAGGAACAAAACAATTAAATTATAGGGATAACTATATAAGCTATATAAGAAGGTATACTAGTGATACTTGCGGTTATTACATGTAGGAGATTTTTTAAGAACACTTACTAATCTATTCTTATCTTAATCTATGTTTACTCTTTATAATACAAGAATGAAGTTCCTATAACTGCCTTTACTTTACTCGTGTTAGAATCCCTTTTACTAGAAATTGTACTAGAACCCCTTGAATTTGAATATTTTGTATAGCTTTCAACTTTTATACTTGCTTTGGTTTTTAATGGTTATAGATATTTATATTAGTATAGGTATAGCCACGACAGGAAAGAGAGAAGGAAACTTCTAAGTAATATCATATAGTACACATCGTAGGAGTAAGTAGGAGTAATAGGTATAGTAAACATTCTTAGCATCCTAGACATAGTAGTGTACCCTGTGTATTATCTAGCTCCTATTATATGTATTAAGTGTACCTTAGTAGAGACTTCCCAATATAGAGTAGAGTTAGAGAAATTCCTTTAAGAAATAGAAGTGGAGTTATATATAAGAAAGAGAGCCTATGTTATTATAGAATTAGTAATGAAATAAATAGAGTTATAAGATTATATGTGCAAAGTAAAGAATTTATAAAAGACAACAACACAAGAGATATGAGGGGAGGGGGGGGGAATGCCTTATAGTTATAATAGATTTATAATAGTTTCTTACCATAGAGTCTCGGTACCTAGTAACATAGAGTACGTATAAGTGATTACAACAAAGCGTTTACTCTCTTAAATTATTATAGGAGTTCTTTCTAAGTTAATTAAATTTACTACTTACTCTCTTTATTTGGAGTTACTTATCACGAGTACTTTACTGGAATACCACATATTTATTTGTTAACTTGTGTCTTACGTTAACTCGTGTCTTACGTTAACTCGTGTCTTACGTTAACTCGTGTCTTACTGTGTCTTATTTAGTATAATATATTTTATCACTTTATTAAGTAAGTGTATGTATTTTTCTTTGGGTGTAATAACCTTTTCTTTTAGAGTCTTAAGTAATCATGTCTAGTAGTAGAACTCATAAAAAGTGTATATGCGTTGTTAGGGAGAACACCCTTTTATATGTTAAGGGAGAAAGTAAACAAGATAGGATCCAATCTAATGAATTGAGGAGTATCTAAAATAATAAGGGAATAACCTATATCTAGCATTTCCAGCTCTTCAATATTATATAGTGAACTAAAGCATAAAGAAGACATGTACTCGTAGATAAAAGAGAGGTATGCTTCTTAATACACATGCAATACTTTAAAAAGGAATTCCCTAAGCAAGTTAAGTAATTTCTACCTATGTAATTATACATTGAGTTCTTCAAATAGCATTAAGTATGTTCGCTAAAGAGGACACCACCATCCATATCTTCGTATAAGATAAAATCTTTCATCAATAGAGTATTAATTAGTAGGGTATTAGGGTAGGTAAACACAACACGGTTTGGCATGTAAGACATAGAAGAAAGGTAAACTATGTACAACAAATAAATATGAACAAGGTTATAAACACTACACAAATCTTAGTTAAGAGGAGGAAGGAAAGAATTAGACAGAACTCTCTTTTTTTTTTTTGTTTTTTTATGCTCGACTTTTCGAAAAATCTCTTTCTTGGAAACAGGAAAGACGTAATCTTTACTTGCCTTATTTTTTTTATCTATTACCCTGCTATTCGCAACCACCTCTGTTATTTTACCCATAACTTAGAATAGAAACCAACAAAGAACAATGTTCACAGTAAAGTAACTTACTACAAAATCACCGTATCTAAAGGATTTCCTTTCTTTAATCCTTATTTTCTTTTTAATTTTTTAGAATTCTTCTTTTCTTCTCTTATTCGTCTTAGATGTCCTTATAATAAAGTGTTATGGTTCAAAAGAAATAATGTGTGTGTATTAGATGTTCAGTCTTTGCTTACATTTTATGCTCCGACTCTGGTAGACTTTGGTTTACTACGAGCAGGAATCAAATATTCACCATGTTCTAGATCAACATCTGGATAGAAATTTCTATAGTAATTCTTACTGACTTCCTCCTTTCTGATAATAAATATAAAGAGAACACGTTATTAAATAAAAGTGGGTAATAATATCGTCAGATATGTGAATTAGAAATGTATTCCTCTTCTCCTTCTTTGGGTATATTCATTCTATTTGCTATGCCACGCCTATTATTCTATATGTTATATAGAGTAATGTTTGTATAGTAAACCTACTAACTAATTTTGTATTAGAGAGTGTCTTTATATTATATACTTTATATACAATATATATATTGTATATATTGTATAGGACCAGTTATGAGGAATAAGTAAAGAGCTAGGATGTATATTAATTGTATAAGTGTAAGTGAGTGCAGGTCTATATAATATAAATGATGTTGTTATCTGCCTGCAGTGCAATTTCTTTAAACGTACTTTGATACTGGTATTACATATTACATACAATATAATAAGCAATACAACGTTATCTAATTTCTTCATAGAAACTATTTTGTATAGAGCACGTTAACTTGACTTCTACCAATAAATACCTTATGTAAACCTTACATACCTAAACTAATATTGTACGCGTACTTAAATGTTCTTCCTAGTTAAAAAAATAGGAAAATGATAAGAGATAATAAGGGGATTGCACTAAGATTTATATTTACACTTAGAATATGTTGTATTGCTTAAGGAAGAACTCTACACTTTATCTAGTTATCTTTATACCGTCTATGTTTTGGAAAGTACATTCTTAGAAATAATGAAATTTATGTAGTATAACTTATAATTGGCATATAGCTATATACTATAGAGTGCATAGAAATGGTAATATCCCCCCCAAACTCCTATTTCTTTTGCTAAGGGTAAGCTCTTTCACACAATTACTATTATAATTCTCTATCTAGTCAAGGGTATTTCATTTATAGGCATAGGTAAGAGCACATCATTGTTATAGCTATACTAATAAGTAAATATCTTAAATATCTACCAAAATGATGTATGTACGCATATGTTTCATCTTTCCTTTCTCTATATAGCTTTGTTCCTCTAAGAAGTTGTTCTTACCAATCCTTTTATCTTATCTCTTACTTAAGTACCAACAAGGCATGTTTCTAATAATTCAAATAGAATTCTTTTGCAGTTTCTCTCTTATATCTAGTAATTGGTAGTACTTTTCTTGTCCCTATAAATTGGTGTATTTTTCCTACTACTAAAAATAAATTTGTATACGTGTCTTTACCTAATCATGTTCTATCAAGGTGCTAAGGTTTCTAAACTAGAGTGAGTTACTTTCCATTTTTATATACCTAATTACTTAAGAGTTACTATTATAATGGTTCTATACGTTTGTTTATCTAAAATATCAATGCTATACTTAAAAAGTAATATAATAAATAGTTCTTACCTAAACCTAAGAAGACACCTACCTTTGTTGCTAAGGGTGCATATACAATGCTAAATGTTGTAAGTCAATATAGAATCCAAGATTCTAGAACTCGAGTCATACATAATAGAAGACAAGTTATGCCAAAACTATATACAAAAAATAGAGTGGAATAGAGAGAAGTGTTCCTTTACCAAGTATAATATCAATGAACGAGTAGTTAGAACAATACAATAAAAAGTAAAAATAGGTTACTTAAGGCAAATGCGTATATAAAGAAAGACTTGGTTAGAAATAACTTATTAAATTAAGTACATATAAAGAGAGATGCCTGGCTTATAAATAATATTACGTTAACATTTAAGAGTGGTCTACTAACAAAATGAAATATTAGTACTAAGGAAAAGATAGATAAAGTATATACTAACTAAACTATTACACAAGTTACGCTTAAGAAGGAAAGAACATTACATGCATTACTTTGGTTTGATCCTGTAATACACTCTAAATAATACACACAATAATACACACATAGGCTCTTTTCTACCTCTATCCAAGAATAACTATATAACACCTAAGCTAGATAAGCTAGAATAGTATATTTCCCTAACAATTTATAAAGAACTTACTTATTAAAGATTCCCTATAATCTTCACTACCAACAAAGACAAGTTCTTATAGAGGGAGAGCTTTTTACACTTATAATTATATAAACTACGGTATGCATACAATAACAAAACTAAGTACAAGCCTAAAGTAGCATCTCTTACTAGAGTACCTTAATTAAGTGTGTTGGGAAAGTATATCTTCCACGTGTTTTTGTATATTATTGTTTACAAGAAATATAATTCTCCAACAAATCCAAAAATCCAATCTTTGGTATACTTCTTATAAGTGCGCTATAACACTCCCACGTCTCTGCTCTATGCTCTATGAGTGACTTTTTTTTATATTATATTATTAAAATTATTTTATTAAAATAATAGGCAGGCATCATTACGTTATAGTAGTTTCATCGCCTAGTATTGCTAACATCAGAGAGTTCTTTACTAAGTCCACAAGATTACTTTCTAACATATAAGTTAAAAAAACCTTCATTTACTTCTATGCCTTTAATCCCTAACATCTTGTGTTTATAACAAATTCCTAGAGTTTCTTACTTTGACCTATAAGGAGTTCTTTCATAATCTACTAAGGTACCAAACATAGAATACCCTTTATTTACATCCTTTACATTTAGATGTTTTCCTACTAATGGTGTCATATTTTATTCGTATACTATAAATTTACTATAAATTCTCTCTATAAGAAATATGATGCATTACTAATAAGCTATGTTACTTGCTATAAATTGTGTTGGTTACTAGTGTATTACTAAATAATATTATGTAAGGAGAAATGGTTATTCTTAATGTAGTACTCTTGCTCCTATATCATTATCATATTGAACGCATTGACTCTAATAAGTTATGCTACCCAATTATATGGCACTACCCCTTTTCTATACTATTTTCTATACTATAATGTGATAAGTTCTCTTCTATATACTCTTTTAGAAATATTTAGAAATAGAATCCCCTCCTAGTATTTCTCTTATATTATTCTTAGCACACAAAGCACCCATACTTGTGTTTCTTCATGTGTACTAATCTACTAGCAAGGTACCAACAAAGATTTAAACTTAGTTAGCTCAAGTACAAGTAAGAGAAGTAAAAGTATTTATACTTTAAAGTATTGGTCTACTAAAATATGTGGGAAGGAAATTTCCTTATAGTGATCTTAGAAACTCTATATAGAAAAATAGGGAAGTACCCGCATGTTGATGTTAATCTTGTATACTTATACTTAAGCCCAGAAATATGAAAAAAAAGGATGCCTCATAAGTTAATAAGTTAAAGCATATACTCAGTCTTATAGTAACAAATTATGTAGTAACTTGAGAATGAGAAGAAGTCCTTATAAATGTGGTATGTTAAATTTTTTGTATACTTGATGCCTAGAAGTTATAACGTAAGCTATGACAAAACATGATCTTCTATAAGTAGAATTTGCGTAAAATTCCAACCAAGTCAAATCGTATCTAATTATAATATTTTCGAGGAGCTCAGCAAACTTCGGTAATTTTTTATCTAGGTATTTATTTATTTTAGAGGGCAAACCCTTACAACTAGGGTAGGCTCATAGGGAAGTTCTGGCTAGCGAGTAAGCAAGAGTAGTATCTCTTTTAACTAAGCACCCAATAGGGGAAAGTGTGTACCCGTCTCAGTACTTTCAGCCAAGAGAGCAGAAGACTCCAATGCAACTATTTCGCTGCCTTGGGGAAACCCATAAATTCGTATGATGGCAAGAGGTAGGCTAGAACCTATACAAGAGCAGGAAAGAGTTCTGCCTTACGTAGCTTTCCGAAAGGGGTAAGCACCAGTACAGCTAGAGCTAGAGCTTTTGCCAGAGAGCTTGGGCAGGAAGTAACTGAAGAGAACAAGCAAAGTACTTAATTATGAAGCTTTACCTTATTACTAGTTTTCCAATCTCGATTATATAAAATTACCATTATACTTGTCGTCTAACAAAAGGATCTACCTGATCTTCGAACTTTTCCCATTACTCCCATTACTAAGGCATGTAGACTAAGCTTGTCCCTCTTTTTTTTTAATTGAAATAATTTAGAGTAATCAGAAAAATGCTTGATTTAGAGTCTACTTGATAAATGTTTAATCTTCTTGCATTTCTATTTTTATTGGCTGGAGGAGTATGGAAAGATATATAATTATAGAAGCTCTCCTTTATTATATTATTACACGACTTTGAGGTTTCTACTTTTGGAAAAAACAGCCTAGTTTATAGTTAATAAAGCGAGAGAATATACGTTTGGGTTGCAAAGAATACGCCTTTCCGTACCATAGCAAAGTGGTTATATAAAGCATTCAATCTTGATATAGAAATCAAACAAAATAAAAATCAGATTTTAGGTATTCCTAAGTTAGCGTGTTACTGCCAAATAAACTAAGGTTCTCTCTACATATTACATAATGTATCTACTACAAATAGCTACTAAGGGTTGGTATATACAAGATTAACTCCAGACTATAACGAGGTACGCGTTTTATAATTTTATTAAGAGTAAAGAAGACACATCATCAGATAAAGCATTTTATATTAGAACTAGTAAGAGCACTCTATATACACACATAATAAAATTATATTAGATTACTAAATAGTCGATTTAGGACAATACCTTTTAGAACAAGGAAATACAGGAAGGACATATAATATAACAACACACATCTTTTATAGTTTATAGTTCATGCCTTACTTTAGTCTTACACGTACGTATTATTTAGGAGTATACCCCTTTGTTCTTTATGAAGTACTTACCTATGTTGACAAGATATGTTCCTTTGTTTCTTTTCTTATAATCTTGTTAGTTTAGAGTATTTAGCATCATAGAATAGTATATAACCTAGCAGCTGGCGTAATTCTCCTATTATATATATATTATCTCTTATATTTTGTATTTCGACTACTACCTGTTGATTAAGTATATAAATGGTAGTATTTCACACCTGTATTTAGATTTAGCTTTGAATTAATTACTACCAATTTTTTTATGTTATAAGTAATGGTTTTATCTTAGTGCATGGTTTACATCTTTTAAATCATAGACATATCTTAGTTGCTTCTAAAATATTTTATGCCGATAACATAATATGTTTTTTATTATTTACAACATGAGAGTCTTTTTTCTTTATTAAGTGTTCTTTACTAAACGTCTAGAATAAATTTTTATAACGTACCTTCATTCAATACTAATTTCTTTGCTGTGTAAGTATAATGTGTAGTATAATAAGTCTTTCCTCTATAATTTGGAATAGAATTGAGGTTTTGAAGGTATTAGTACTTTCTAATTTTCTTACTTATTTTATTTTTCTCTAATTGTGTAAAAATAAACTCCTATAAATTTTATTACGCGTAGTACATTTCTGGTTTTTTCTATATTCTATATTACCCTTGTGTTCAAATTTATTATAATAAAACGCCACAGAAACAATATACTTTTGCAGGAGTTCTTTACTAATCTGTCTAACCAAGATAACTTAAACTAATACAAAAAAAAGGGAATCCTACAATTTAAGGCATATCACAATATAAGTCGTATCTTACATATAAAGTCTACCTCGGTTAGATAAAGAAAATATAGAACAAAGAGTGGGTACTTATGCTTGTCTCTTACTTAAGAAATTATGCTTGCACTATCCTAGCGAGACTATGATGATATAATATTTATTATAGGTATACTACTTCAAGCCTTCTTTCTAAATATACTATGAGTATTGCACGTGCAAAACTTATTAAAAATAAAACAGAGGTAGAAGAGAAAGCATAAACTGTTAAGATATTCCCACTTAGGTATTTGCTATGGGTATGATCATGATGGCTTAGTATTAAATAACAGTATTTACACCGCACCCCTAGTTGAATGAAAATTGCACAAAAATAGGGAATCAAAAAATAGATTTGTTTTGTTAAAAGAATTATTTTCTAGACTTTTAATCTTTACGAAGAAAAAAATAACTTACTTAATTAAGGTGTTAGGATACGTACTCTTTTATAGCTTATAGTTAGAAATAAAATATTACATTTAGTACATTTTCTAGAGTATACTCTTGCAAAAATCACTTATAAAATAAAGCTACTACTGTATATGATACATTCTTGCTTTGTCTATACTACATAGCACAGGCATTTCACTTTCTCTCTTGGTACTAGTAAGTCCCCTTAGAGTTTCTAAAGTTTTTTCTATATTAGTTCTTCTCTAACTTCTTTACTTTTCATTTATTATGTGTCTTCTAATCTAAAAGTATATCCTAAATAACATACCATGTATACAACTCTATATTATATAGCATAACCAAATATAGTCTCTAATGAACACGATTAAATTTCCCTTATAACAATGAGATCGAAATACTTACCTATATATATATATATATATAGTACTTTTATTTTATGAGACTAAGTCCTTGCACAAATGAAAGGTACACAAGGGAATAATTGGTGTAAACTCCTTGAGTGGTGTGGTTAAGTAAGTAAACATGTGTACTGCGTGTATATTAGTAGAGTACATTGCTAGTTATGAATGATAAGAGAAAAAAGGGTTAGAGACTAGAGGTTATCTTAAAACTTAATATAAATTTATAGAGAAGTAAGATATGTAGTACATGCCTAGTCTATAATGTATACTATAAGAAGAGAAGAGTCTTAAAGTAACCCTACATGTATTATACCCTTTAGAAAAACGTGTAAGAAATAAATCCTATCCTTTATGTAAGTATATACTAGATTAGGTAAGTCTATGAAGAGTCATTTAGTGTTCTAACTTAGTAAAGCTCAAAGGATATGTGATATACAACCATAACCCAAATTATAATATAAGGGGTACTCAGGATCCTGGTCTTTCTATAATATCTTAGTCATTGCACGAGTATTCCTTCATCCTTTCTTCCTTACAACAAGTTTTTAGTAGGAGTTCTCCATTGTAACTTATATTTCCCTTACAAGTTATATACGAGTTATAGCCCAACCAAATATTTATACATCGTGAGTAATTAGGTGTAGGACTTCCTAGATAATGAGAATACCACACCACTTTACAATGTTCACTTCTTCTAACTCTAAGTATACTATTTATTTCCAAATTCTATTTATTAGTTTCCTTCCTTTCCTTCTAGCTACTAAGAGTATAGGTATGTTTATGTCACTTAACTTGATTGTTCTTAGTCCAAATATATAACTTCCTTCCTAGTAGTAATACCAAGTTATATAGGATTCATAGGTAAGTAAAATAGAGGTACCCCTTATGCACTTAATAAAGAGTAGTAAGGATAAGAAGTATTAAGAAGTATAGTATAACATAGAAGACTAAAAACAAGTACTATGATAGTAATCGAAGTTAGGCTAGGTGAGCTTAGTAAAGTAAGAGAGATGATAAGAGTTAATCCAATCCTTCCTTGTTATAGAGAAGACATGTGTTATATACGTACTAAATAATATACGCCTTTAATTTAAGGAGAGATCCTTTGTTCTATGCTACTAAATAATTTGTGAAGGGAAGACATATGCCAGCTCTCTAACTATGTATAAATCTCATGAAGTATATTCCTAAAGATCCTTTTTATATTAAATTTATGATTATAAGTTTTATGATTATAAGTTAGCCTTTCTAATTAGTTAAGATAGATAGATACCTATTTTTTTATCTTGGTATTATTATAGAGTTAGTGTGTAAAAGTATACATGCAATATAGTAAATATAGTAATATAGTATAAGTAAAACATAAAACACTTAGAGTTGGTAGGCTTAGACATTATTTCCCTTATAGCTTCTTCCCGCATAATTGTTTAGTGTTCAATAAATAAGAGTATATAGAAAGGTATAGTATAGGCTTATAAAGGTACCTTATAAGGAATAATAATATGGCTTTAGTTAGTACTTTAAGGAAACATAGTTTAAAACATTAGTATAGTTTGCGACTCTCCTATATCTTTGAGTTCGTTGGTTAGATATAACATCATAAGGTGGTCTTCCCCAAATGAATAAACATTGATAAGGTTAGGGAATTTTAGTATATGCTTAAGTAAGATGTGACCTTGGTGGTATAGATAGAATATTACATGCAAGGATCTAAAAGGAAAGAAAATATATGTAAAATGGATTTAAAGGCTTCAAAATAATAATAATAATTTGTTGTACAGCATTTTATTTTACTTAAATGTTTGAGAGTATATTGTTTTGTAGTAACTGACTGACTGACACAAGAAATACTAAGTTCCCTTAAGTTGTTAGCCATTAATTTAAGTAGCTACCTTTTACCTTTCAATGTTTCTAGCCTAATATTTTACTAACTAATTGTGTATGTGTGCCTCAATGTTCTCTTTTATACTATATCTAACAAGAGGAGTATCTATCTTTCTTTCTATATTATACCTATTTTTATGTTTTAACTAATTTATAATATAATTATACTGACAAATCAACATACTATAACCGAAGTACGAAATCTTTACTAAATATAAGGTAAGTAAAATACCAAGTGCACTTTTATATGCCGAAATACCCGAATTTATTGTACCGGGTTCTAAACATATTATAAATGAATTTCTCTAAAGTACGTGTCTTTTTTTTTGTTGTACTTAGTAACCCATATTATATATTTTCAAAGAAGTATTTTCTAATAAAGAAGGAAACTTAAAAGGATGATAGTATTGATGGGATAAATCACGGCGCTAGTATACCGTTTTTCAAGATAGGAAGGAGACCCTTTATATATATAAAATAATATGTTCGTTGCCTGCGTGGAGTTGATACTTTATTAATCTTTATATTAATAGCTAGAATATCTTAGTAGTAACGTAACAGAGACTGTATTCTCTAAATCCCTTCCAAAAACCCATGTTTTTTATTGGCTAAGGTAAATAAATAGGTTTTACACAACTATCTTCTTACTTAGGTAATCCTATCCTATATAAAATGAAATTCTTAAGTACGCTCTAATTTCTTCTTGGTTATGTGATACATTATATAAATTATTCTGAAGAACTATACTATACTTATCCTACAATCTCATATAATACAATACTCTTAGAATAGAAGAGTTTGTTGTCTCAGCATGTGTGTATATAAAAACGTACTCTATAAAAACGTACTCTATAAAATATAACAGTTTACTGAAATTAAATAAAAGTAGTTGCTAACTATTTGATGAAAACTATGATGCGTACAAATAAGTTAGTTCTTAACTCACAACAAAAAGCATGGGTGGTAAAAAAAAAGGAGTCAAGTAGCAGGGATTCAAATATAACGTACCTCAAGAGTCTCACCAAAAATATATAGGAAAGATGCAAGTATTCCATAATATGCCGTTCCCTCTTTATTCTATAATAATAAGCATATGGTTTCGTAACTCTAGAAATGTTTGTTATTAAACCTAAGAAAGTTAAACACGAGATACCGTACACAAATCTTTTCCTTTAATAATTATCAAGAAGCGTAACCAACCTACATACTCACTCATATTTTTCACGTAGAAGAAGACGTTAAGACACGTATTATGGGTTATTTACAAATTCTTTAAGCTGTGTATACTTTTACTCTTTTTTATTTTATTAAATTAACAACACAGGGCGGAGTACTATACCATAAAGGATAATCTATGTTTTCTACACCTCTTAATTAATAAAAGTTTATTTGTTACTCAATTTACTTTTGATCTTTTGTGATCTCCATCCCTTAACCTAATAAGCCAACACGTTTGTACTGTACTAGCGCCTTTCTTTTTTGCTTCATGACTACTAATAACCCCTTCTGTTTTCCCTCCTCTTATATTTGGTTTTTTACATATACTTGTGACTCATATCTTAGATCTATTCCGTCAAGAGTTTATGATACCTAACAACTTGGTATATTATTTTTCTTTACTCCATTTTATATCTTTTAACTTAATAACTAACCCTTATAGTGTCGAAATAGGGCTTGCTTGGTCATGAAAACAAAGAAAGAGGGACTGAGAAAGACCACAAAAGAAAACTTGGAACAACTATTTATTACTAGAATTAGAATAGAATTGCTTAAGTATAATCTTCTTCGTAAATATAAAAGGTAGAGTTAAACCTTAACGCTATATCTATCTATCGTGTAATCAATCTTTATATTAAGAAGTTCTTGCTATAGAGAGAATAGTTTGTGTATAGTCCAACAAGTATCGGCAACATCTACCTTGTCCTGGTTTATAATAATTATATAGTTATCTAAGCCATTAAGGTATATGCACTAAGAATTAATTCTTCATATTTTACTACTATTTTTCTGTAAATATATATATAAATATTTATGATTTATGAATGGATGGATCCAATCACATGTTTATTATCTATATAAAATCAGGAGGGATTACTCTGTGCCCAAAGTACTACACAATAACAAATACTCCAAGGGTATCCGAAATCGATCTACCATAAAAATATAGATTAATACATGTCCAATTCCGCATGAAAAAAAAGTATATCCTCAACAACGTTATGCCCCTTAATAAAATATGTTATGTATGACACTGACATGAATAATTATAGCACTTTCTTTGTATAAAAGATATAGGAAATTCAATCTCTTATACACTTATTTTCTGCACTTATAGACTTATCTATATAGAATTTATTTATAACAAACATGCTATTTACTTGGATGATTTACTACTCGATATTCTATATCTATCAACGAAAGCTAGTAAGAGATACAACAGACAGGAAGATAGGGAAAGCAGAGACAGACAAAGTAACAACTTTAAAGGCACATCACCGATAAGGGGGAAGACAAGAATTGAGAAATGACCTCACATACAATAACAAATAGATTTCTCTTTTTCAATTTCTCGTGTTGCACCAACCAAGTTAATGATTTAGAATTATACCGTATGTATATAATTCCTTAATAGAATATAATATACCAACTATTAGATACCAACGAACGAAAACGAATAGAAAAGATAATTAATTTAATTAGTATCCAAGGCCAAGTCAGAGACTAAAATGAAATAAACACAATGTCATCAATGTCATAAAGAAAAAGCACAAATTCAACCAACAGAGAATAGGATTAGAAATATATGGAATAAAGAGAGAAATCACAATTCCTAATTCTATTATAAAGCGTGCCTATAAAGACGTTTCAGTAATCAGGGCATCTCAGGCATCCTTCCAAGTTGTAAGAGTCATTGTAAAGCAAAAGTTATGTATAATTAGACACGCAGTAATAAAAACTGAGTAACACCTTGTCTAATAACTAACTAAGTATAACTAAGTATAAGTCAAGAAGAAATAAGTTCTTTTTTCGCAATCTCAGAAATAGAAAGAGATAAAGAAGAAAGGACAAATATAGACATCTTACATAACTACTGACCGCGTTACTACCTACTAAATATCACAAGTTTTTATTCAGCAATTAAGGTTTGGTTCACAACAGTTAACTTAAATTATTAGTCCTAGAAAACTCACGAAATAATTTCCATGCTACTTTTTTTACGCTACTATTACTATAATCACACATAACATTTACTTGTACCATTTATTATATCCCCATAAGGAATTAGAGTACTATTAGATTTATATTCGTTTCTTTTACAAGCCATATTAATAATAATAATAAGTTCAAATAATAAGTTCATAAGTAGTATTTCTATATTAATTATTATTTATTTCTAATAGTGGAGGAAAGGTTCTATCTAAACCCTTCATAAATCTAAATTACTTTGTTTGTATTTGTTTGATATATTTCTTCGTATAGATTTATAGCAGCTTTTTCAAAGTATTTCGTGTTTTTTATCTTTTAGTTTACAACTCGTTACTTAGTTAAGAAAGATGCCTAAAGTACTCGCAGAATTGTATTTTATTAGCGAAAGAAGTATTAATTAGATAATTTTTAGAAGTATAAACAAAGACTAATTAAGTAAGGACAGAGTAGTTAATCCCAAATAAGAATTCAGGATGATTTAAGGATTCCTTAATTATATTCCATACAGCATATCTTCTCTGCAACACTTCATTGTATTAGTGCTACGTTTATGTTAGTTGTTTACTTGTTATTTTTATTATAGTTTACTTATGCTGTAAATGCTTTTTATATTGTATAATTAACGGAAAAACAAAGATAATACTTAAAATGTGTCGCGTATATAGAGTTAGTAATAAATTATGGATTAAATTTAAATTGGACTAGATTCTAAAGTAGTTTTGCAAATGAATTCCATTCTTGGTACAATTCGATCTCTTCTAATCAGAGCAATCAAACAAACTAAAGTAGATAGAAATCTTGGTGCAACGCCATATTTAGCTGTGTTTAAAATATACTTAAGTCGTGTATTCTCTCCCTAAAAATTATACAAGATTGATGATTCCTTCCAAATGCTGGAATTTTCCCCGTACTTACACTTACTTACTTACTATTCTAACTATTCTACTTTGATTCTGACAAAAAAAAGATGAACTTTTGTAACTTTTTTGTTTTGCTATAAATTTGAAAAAAAAGTGGTACGTATATAAAGATATAACATTTAATATTGTAGTATTTCTCTTTTAATTAATCTACTCCTTATTTATTTCACAATTAGAACAGAAAATAATCCTCGAATAGATGTTGGTGCAATTCTTTACTTAATATTTATTTTGTATACTTACATAGAATTCTTACCCGGGCTTAGGCTTAAATAGATCTATAGAACTTCGAGTATCAACAGATCACTAAAAATAATAAAGAGATATAGATTGTATAAATTATGTCACGTATATAGAACTAGTATAGAACTTATAGTAATAATTCTGATTCTGATCGGTCCTTGAAATCTCCAATTATATCTCTACCTATAATCAAATCAATCCTTATGATTTACCAATTTTAAATTATGAAGTTTTCTTCTGAATTTCTTGTTATTATTTACCTTGTATTTTTTTTGTATTTTTCATTCACAACTACCCTGATTTTTCTTGGTGCAATGCCGAATTTACTTCAAGAACGACTAAAAGTTCATACATGTTTTTGTATTTCTATACTTGATACTTGAGAGAAAATGAAAAAGTGGAATATAATAACACAGCAAGGCAGCCAATCCTAAAGAGTTACAAATAATTTTTATGATATAAAATAAGATATAAATAAAAGAAGATATAGAAAGGAAAAGGAATACTATAATTATTAAGTATTAAGAACATATAACTATAAGAAAGAAGAGAAAAAACATACCATACCAAAGATAAGCATATATCACAATATCTATACACGTATTATTTATTTTATATATTATTATATATTATACAAGACAAATCCAAATATACAACATAAACAGAAGGATCATAAGTAGAAATTCCTTATATTATAGTTGTTATTATAAGTTATTAATTTTGGGTTAGACGCTTATCCCACACAAGAGAAAAAGTCATTAAGAAATGAAAGTTAAGATATATTATTGTTGTGCACTTATTGTAGAATACATCTCACAAGGAAAAAAAGTCATTTTATATTATGTTTATGTGCTTTATTGCAGTCTTTTCATTTTATTAGAATATTAAGTAAATTATTTAGAATATTAAGTAAAGAATATTAGAAATAGTTTTTAGGTGCAACGCCTTTATTTCAACAAAGAGAAATATCCATTTCAAAATACCAAATTGATTATCCATAGCATAGTAGCAAATACAAATAGAATAATGTAATAATGTGTAGGCCATCATAATAGTTACTAATGTGAGACAGTTTTTTGGAAATAAATAGAATATAGAAAGATAAGGTATACTTTTCATAATCCACAGTTTCCTTTATGTGTTTGCTAGAATTTGTTAAAACTGAATCATATTTTAGAACTCCCCCTTACCGTAGAAGTAAGGATTATTATTGTGTGTGAACCACATAACTTTTCAAACGAATCTTTTATATGTTTTTATGATTTCTTTTTTTCTGTTTCTAAGGAACCTACATCTTGTATTTACGTTTTGTTTTATGAGGACTTGCTTGCCCTTAATTATATTTTTATATTCTTTAAAATTTTTTATTAATTGAAAAACTCTCGGATAAATATTGAAATATGGCTATTTTTGCTTTGGTTAAAGGCCCTGCCAGTCGTTCATTTCATGGATAAGATATTGAAGTTCCCGACAATATCTCCCAATTAATATACAAGGGAAGCACTTCCCAAAAAGAGGAATTATTTATTACTTTTTTATCTTTCATTTCACTCGCCTAAATGAAATAATGAATTAAGAGGGATACGTTAAGGATGGCAAAGAATTAATTCATTTAGAAGCAAAGGTGGTACATAGAAATTTTTCGAGCCAAGCCTTTCTTCAAACACTTTGTACTTTGTATTAGTGTATTAGTATTTCCTAGACCTATAGACATATAAAGCATAGACATGATGATGATGTCTAAGGCGCGATTCCGAATATATAGAGAATTATATATATATTATTAAGGTTGGTGAAAAGCGAAAAGTATTCGTAGTATGTCCTAATTTGTGAAAGTAATCTTACGCAAAAAGGAAAATTTTTTAATAGAGATCTTTACTAGTTCATATGATTCTGAAACTTACGTTACCCAAAACAACAAAGTCCGATAAGTTTATATCAAAAAAAGGAGGAGGTAAGAACAAAACCACCACAAAGATGTACCAGCAATCTATATATATATAATCTATATATATATATATATATATTCCTTTATTGTATTGAAGCGCTAGTATACCTACCTAAGTAAAAAATTGCTGACAACTAATTTGTGAATCATATCTCTTTGTAATTTTTTGTCTATCTCGTATTGCTCCTAGGAGAAATTTAGTTATGTTGTATTACATCGTTGCGTTTTAGGTTATGGTCCCTACCACCTGTGTTAAATTAATATTTATACTTATGAATGAATAGATACTTCTTCTCGGGAAAACGAATTGCCTGTATCATATCACAAATATATTTCCGGTTTCCTAGCTTCCAAGCAGTAGTAATTATTTTGTATAAGAGTCTGTTTGTTATAAAACGACAATATACAATAACAAGTATAGTAATATGTGTACTTGCAAAAATAAGCATAATGGAGTTACGAGTTGAATAGAAAAGACTTATAATGGTACTATTTACATTTTTGATAATTAGTTTATTAGGAACTTAAATTTAGTAAGAAGAAAACAATATTGATCCTATTTCATAAAGCAAATATAGAGAAAACAAGAGAAGAAGAAGAGAGCTCGCAGGGTGTATAATTAATGACAGTTAAAAGAAGCAAAACCAAATAGAAGGTTGGCCTATATGGAACACGTTATCATAAGGAAGGAACACCATACATAACCAATTACTATGATTTTCTTAAATCCGAACATATAATAATAAGAATTCTGGACTCGTGGATCATAACAAAGACCAGGAAAGAAAGTAATTGATAGTTCATAGTCACACACACAGGGAGGAGGATATCAACTCATGAACTTATAAAGGATGAGGGTTTACCTAAAAAAAAAGGACAGTATTAGTATTTGTCAAGGATGCGAAATCATTCCATTCTTAGAATATTCTTTCGGGGAACGGTTACTACAAATACTACAAAGATGGCTACAATCACAAGTTGTAGAATTTTGTCTGCTGTGCAGTGTAAAGGTGTTGCTGGGCAGACACCTATTAATAGCTTTGTACATAGAGTAATAAAAATAATAAGCTAAAAGATAAAAATAAAGTTACTTTGGATAGAACATTTTGATAAAACTTAATCCGGGAAACAGTTTTGGTAGGATACTCTTTATTTATAATATTACTCCAAGCGCAGAAATAATAGCATACGAGACAATTTGCATCTTATTACTAATAAACCAATAAATATTGTATGACATTTTTCCACAAGATACGTAAATTAGAAATATGAATTGCTTATTTATCTATCGCCTTTATTTATTTAACCTGAGCCGCCTACACAAGTTGGTTCTCACAAACTCAAATTTCTTCTTATGATTGATATACATGATAATCTCCTTTCATTTCTTGTTTTTTATTACACAGCAAACAACCTCTTTGTTTTTTGGTACTAATTTTTTATATACGTTATTGATCACTGTAAGATAAAGAGCACCTATACATTACACATATAGAATAGAAAAATCTTTGTTTGATAAATTATGAAAATGAGTTGGTAACATTCATTACATCCGTTTCAGTTGTAAATTTAGTATTTTTTATCTTTATTTTGAGAGAGGAATCAGGAACTTTCTTCATCGCATGAACGAACGTACTTAATATTATAAGCAACCTTTATATAATCTTTAGGAACACTTCAACAGCACGCACTTCTAGTAAGTAATTTAAACCAAGATGCCTTTGATGAGTCTTAAGAATTAAGAGAAAGTCGCTTACGTCAATTAGAAGAAGAGGAAGGTGAGTCTCAAATAGAGAAATCATTTAATGCTACAAAACAAACACGATATTTAATCTTTATTTTTTTTGAAGTAAGTACATATATTGCAACTTTTAGCTATAGTACCGCTATGGTATCATAGATATTATGAGGTAGGTCCAAAGAAAGGAGAAAATAAAATAGAAGAATGTACTCCAATCTCAGTTGTAAAACTTAGATTTCGTGACCTGTACTAAATAAAGAATGCTTCGTTCGATCTAAAACATATATATATATATATATATTAGTAGATTTTTCCCACTACATAGTTGATCAAGTATGCCAGAACTATTCGTACTTTACTTTAACCTTTAACACAATTTGATTCCTCGAGGCTTCTCCTTTCCTGAATATGGAAACTCTGAGGTATATGGAACAACTTCCACTACTTTCCTTGTCCCAGCATTCTTGAAAATAAAAGTCTATACAAAAGTTTTAGTATTATTAACATTACTAGCCCCAGCTCTAGCCCTTTTTTCTTCTATACAAGTATAAATTCCTTTTTTAAGTTAAGTAGAAGCTAGAAGAAACTCGCGCACCACCAAAAGATAAAAAGAGGGTATTGGAAAAATAGTTCTAGTCAAGTTTTCTTAATTTCAGTTCTATCAATGTCATCTCTTCTCAAGCCCGAGTTGTTTTAAATCACGAAAAATCCTACACCTCTACTACTTTATATCTACTTTTTTATATGATCATACTATAACAAACCTTATTTCCAGGGCTGACTAGGGATGCTTCTAATTCTAATTTTTGAGTTCCTCGCTGCTAGACATCCCTTAATACTTAATATAGCGTAAACAAGAGCTAACCCTGTACGAATCGAGATTCTTTGATAACTCTTTATAACTTGAAACTTATATACTTTAGCAAATATTGTCATCAATAAATAGAACTTTTTTGGAGAAGTACTTATAACTAAGATTTATGGTGTGAACTAAAATAAGGACTGCTAAAAGGTAGACGTATATTTTATAAAATCATACAGACCTCTTACCTTGTTATTAAAATAGAATCTCTTCTCTTTGACTCTGCTCCTTCATTATGTGATATGTGACTTTCTTAATTTCTTAATACAACATTATATTATTCTATTATTTTTATTTCCTTGGTGCAATTCTACATCTATATAAGATTTTCTATTCTCCTATATTTCATTATTTATGTACTACTTCTTTTTTTTTATCTTTTTTAAGATCCATTCAACATAATAAATAAGGATATGTATCCGAATCTCTAAAATTTCCTGTTCAGAAGAAGGCATCAAATACTCAATCAAGTCTATATGGAATTCATTTATATATTTCTAATTTACTAATAATACTAATTCCTCCACGAGTTCTTACGAAGACTTAATATAATAATAACCTTTTTTAAAAGGAAAGTTCTGGAAACTAGTATCACACACATAAGAATTGCTTGCTATACTATGAATGGCTTTGGGAAAACAGAGTATCGAACATGCATGTTAGAGAATAAATACAAACTGTTCAAAGAAAGAGACACAAGGATTATGTATTATGCCTTAGTTACTATCTTTCTGAGTGATAAAATAAACACAATTTTATTTTGTAGAAAACATAGCCTGTAACGGTTGAGGTGTAGTCAAATTTCTGCTTGATTATAAGATAAGTACATCACGAAAATACCAAGAAATAGCCTTTTCGAGGAGATATGCCTTATTTAGTAGAGCTTTAGGAGGAGAAAATACTACTGTCTTAATAACAGAAAAAATAGAATTAGATTAGGATGATTAGGATTAGAATGCATAGCTTCTTATATTTTATAGCACTTATATTATATAGATTTATATAGCAAGGGAGTATAATCTCTCTTAGTTGGAAGTTATTTTTGGCTGTTGTTTATTTATTTGTGTTGTATTTGTTCGTTCCTCTTAACCCCATAGCATGTTTCTAAATATCTACTTGAATATAAATATATCTTATCTACCTGAGTTTTCTCTTTCCGGACATTGGTTTTGGTACGGTATAATACATTAGAATAGATCTAGAAACAAGAATGAGTATGAATTGAATTTTTTATCTTTGTGTAAATAAATATTCACTATATAATTGTCTTTGATTTCTCTTATTCTGTGGGATAATAGAATGGTGTTCCTTGTCATGATTCTATATAGTTAGGTAGTTAAGCTTTTTTTTAGATCCTTTCTTTTTTTGTATTATTTACTACTAGGTTCAGTCCTATAAGAGTTGTGAAAAAGACTTATAAAGCAGCTAGGATATAAATGTGTTATACCAAAGTTTTCAAGAGCATTCGTTTCGGGTTCTATCTTTATTTCTTTCTTTGTGGACTTATTACTTTATTATAGTATTTCCAATATCCACAATACGAGTTCTTAAATATCGTGTAAGATCTATATAGTTTCTATTAGCAACAAGATATATAGTTGTAGGCTCTTCTTAATAAGGATTGTTATTAATTAATTAATTAGCTCGGGATTTATGTTTGGTGATAGCGCTGTATGTATTGCATAGTACTAAGCGGTTGATATAAGTTTTTATTTTAAAATATAGTAAAGAATAAACCGCAGTTATTAATTGACACCGACAAAGCTAACCCACAGTTTCGTATTTTAAGTACATAAAGTACATAAGTCTCGTTGTTAGATAGGATTGGAGATAGACTTTATCATTTTGGATTGGGCTTGGATTATTCTATAATTTATTATTTATGAATTATATCTGGATAAAGGAACTGTATATGATGAATCTATATAAATATCTTGTATGTTTTGAATTCTATCTTAGTTACTGCGTGCTATTTTGTATGGATGGATATGAGAGTTCTACTTAATTTTCTATTTCCATATTTACATTGATTGTATTCTTTAACTTGTGATTGGATCCTTAATGTTGTACTATTTATTTATCTTTGTGTTTCTACATTTTGACTAGCTATTTATTGTTTGTTATAGGCTTCGGCTGTAATTTATCTTGTGTATTCTCAGAAAAAAATAAGGAAATGTTTCTAATACGTCACTTCAGATTCATTAGAAGTAATTAAGACGAACTGGGTTGGGTACTTGATTGATTCTATCAGTTAGATTAACGCGGCTATTAGTATATTGGTATATTACTATTAGACTCCTCGACTTGTTGCCAGCGAGTTTTTTGGATTAGTTCATTCAGTATTTGTATGTATACGTATGTCTTACTATAGTACATATTTCCTTTCGTCACAGGCCGGCTTTGTCCTTTTCTATGCAATACCTTTTTTTTATAGTTTTGATCTCAACCCTTGTCTGGCTTCCTTTTTTATCATTACTCCTAGATAAGATGCCTACACCTCTGCTTTTAAGTTCTATGAATTTTATGTGAATGTTGTCTCCATTATGAGTTGTCTATATTACCATTATGAATTACTAGATTTGGGAGAAATATGATCTTTAAGGGCATCTTCTTACACCCTAATATATCTTATTAAGTGTTCTACCCATATTTTTTTAAGGAAGCTCTTATCTCTTAGTATCGGTGTTAAAGTAATTTAATTTGTACTAGAAATATGACCAAATACGGAAGAGAATAGTAAGAGGGCAAGAACAGAAGCAGTTCTCCTTATCCTTACCCTATAAAATAAGATAAAATAAGTATAAATTGGGATAAACTTGGTGCAAGGATTTCTCTTTTCTCAAGGTATTCTTTTCTGTAGTAATTTATGTATATTCTGTTCTTCCTTTACCTGGTACTTGGGGAAATAAAAATAGAAAATATAGATACGATTCTAGTTTTCTATTAAAATACAGTTTGGTATATTTTATTTGATTGTACTTCTAACTAAACTAAGTGTTGGTGTCATCAATCATAACGCACAAGTTTCGTTGTTGGACACAGAATATACTTTTCGGTTATAGAACTATATATGAATCTACTCTTAAATCTATATTAAATTCTTGCATTAGCATCATTTCCCTTTTTGTTTACCGCTTGGAATTATGTACGAACTACTTAGATTCGACTCTTCTTTCTATTTAGAAAAGTTTCGCTCTATATTCTATAGGCATCCAGTTTCTTGCATAGGTTTTCTATTTTTCATTTTTAGCATGCATAAATTTGGCACTTTCCCTTTCTTTTTAATCGTAGTTCTGAGATACAACATTGAATTCCTTCACCTAATCTGGTCTGGAATCATTTCTATTTCTATAATCTTTTTACATTACTATAACACAACAGCCTCCAATAAGTTATTATGCAGTATGTTACGCAGCACTCCCGCCATCAAAATAATCTTCAGTATCATCATCTGTCAGAAAGAAGTACGTCAATCAAGTAATAGAGGTCTTTTCTTGCCTAAATATTCATAAATTAAATAAAAATTAGTAATCTATGGAAGAGCCCTGATAGCTAAATTATTAGTGTAAGGAATGTAAGGAAAAAGAAAAGGAATAGGAAAATTATTTCACTTTTTATCTTGAGGATTTGTTGTCAACTAAAGAATGAATATAATCCAAAAAAAGAAGTAAGAAGAGCGGGTAAATTCAATTCAATAAGCATCTGAAGGAAGGAGGGAAATATAGAGCAGTTGTTTCTTCAAAGTTCTATTAGATTAGTAGATTTTAGATCCTATTCTTTCTTGGTATTGATAATAATGATATAATGATGATATATATAACTCTGTGCATTCTTCCTTAGACATAGCATATTATGCACTATTATTGCTAGAATTCCTTAGTTAAACTTGTTCTAATAGAAAAAAGACTTTTTAGAATACATATCAGTTATTGCGCATCTTATATTATATATTATATAAATATTCTTTTTACTTCCGCATTGTGCTTATTTATTATATAATCCACAGCAAGAAATTAGAAACTAGAACTTCTGCTGCCATCGCTTCCGTACAAATCAAATAGAAAAGGAGAGTAATTTGGTGATATAAAAAAAAAGGACTTTGTGTATAATTGCATGCATAATATAATCAGAATACAAAGCTATTGGGTGGAAGTATCTTTAAGGCAGTAAAAAAGGGTGGGAAAGCCCATATTCGCGAAAACATATTATATTATCTAGTAGAATATTTTCTAGCAAACCTCTAATCTATCTAAGTCTATTTCCTTATTTTCGAAATCTAATTTATAAATTCATCCAGAAAAGAATAGTTTTTATACGGACATGGATGATATCTGACTTCGCCTTTTTATTGTATTGTTACTTAATAGTTAGTTGACTTGTTAAACTCCCGCCTGCCTTATTTATGGTACTCCTTGTTACAGGAATTCGAAAAATAGAGAAATATATTGCTATGACATTCTTCGATTAGATCTTTGTACTCGATTCGTTGTTTCGATACCTAGTCTGTTCTATTATTCTTTAACTTCATATTTTAAAAAAGAGAATGATATTTTATATGCCAGGTTTAGTAAGCAGCAGCTAGGGAATATACAAAAAGATATGAATGAATCAGTTGACGAATCATCTCTTGGCTATACTTTTATCCTCGATTATATACAGCCTTCACATATATATATATATTATATATATATGGAGCTTTATATTTTTTCTATAGACTTTGTTGTACTTAGTTACTAATAAGAGTGTTACTACATTTTACTAGGTTGATTGTTACCACCTTTCTTTATATTTACTCGAGATTCCCAACGAAAATATGCTAAAAGTATCTCTCTTAGCTTAAGGCCTGTCTTCTCTTCTTGATACGAATAACTTATACGTGCTCTACAAGATGGAATTCCTTTTTATAAATTAAAAATAGTTTACTACACAAAATTCTTTATATTTGGCGGTTATCCAAAACTTATACTGGAGTACTTTCTCAATATCTCTGAGGAGTAGATCACCTGGTTGATATAAAAAATGTTATACATTACCTACGCAATTCTATTTTAACTCCGCATACCTATAATAGGAAATATAAAGTAGATCCATTTCATTTCATTTCGGACTGCTTAGAGAAAGAATATCTCCCTTTCAAATTCAAATTTGTTTAAAGTTCTTCCTAATAATTAATAATGAGAGAGACCAATATCAAGAAGTATTTACACCTCGATGGAAGTAACATCCAATTTTTTTATCTAATAAAATAAAAAAAATATAGGTTGTATTTGATCCCACGCTTTCTCTGACTCTAATATCTAGTATTTCTTATAAATTCCTATGAAGCAGTTTTTAGTAACTTTATAACAAAGAGATAAGAGATACCTTAAAACGATTAACTTTCATACACACTCCTCCAATTGCATACTATAAAACAAAAAGCACAGATACAGTTAAGAAGACATATAAGGATTATACCCATAGAATTATAGAAGGAGATCTCTTTATCATATTTAGTATATTTATCTGCATAGAAGAGTCTTTCTCTTTCCTTATTTGGTGGATGATCTGCTATCTCTTCTTTTAATTTCCTCTATTTACTTATACCTATATTGATACTATTTTTGATATTTATAATTAGTAATTTATACATTAGGTGTATTCTGTCTATCTACTTCTACCATATACCATAATATGTGCTTGTAAGGTAAATAGGATATCTCTCCATATCTCCCACTGCCGATATAGTTTAAAGGAATGTTTTAGTGTTCGAAGTTAGGAATTTACTTAGGCTTAGAAGGAGTATAATATAGTCTAATAGATGGGCTAGCTTGTGCACATGTATTACTCGGAATTCTATATAATAGGTATAAATTGTCTTGTATCAGCTTGTGTACCTGCTGTTGTATATTGTAAGAGCTATGCCAGAAATAATATGATGATTTATAGCTCTAAGGATTGATTAAGAACTCGTTTATGGATATTGACTTCTTTGCTTACTTCCTAAAGTCTTTTAGTCCTGTTCTGTTCATTTGTGTACTTTTGTTTTTATTTAGAGGAGAATAGTTTTTAGAATATAGATGTTAGGACCTCTCTGTCTGCTTAGATAATTAGAATTCATTGGTGTAGTAGTAGTTGAATCTTATAAATAGATTTATTTCCAATACGGTTTTTTATCGGGTGGTGAGGCTAAGGGTACTTGACTGAGTAATACCGAATAGGTAAGAAAAGAGTCCGCTTAGAATTAGATAGATAAAGTAAGCAGGAGTAAAGTAATAGACTTCTTCTTTTCCGTCTCAAAACTACATATTAAATAGAAGCCACAACAAACCCCATTATTTCATGTTACTCAAGCATAGTGCAAGAAGCATATTCAAAGAGAAATATCCAAAAAAAGGGGACAAGTAAACACATATATCCAGAACAAATAGCAAAGTATTCCTTTCTAATCTAAGGTAGGTTTCTTATGTCTTAAAAAAAAACTAAAAGAGATCAAGGACTTAGCAGATATGCAGAATGTCAAATCAAATAGAGATGATACTTAGGCGGGTTAGATTATCTCATCATAGATTAAGAATTAGAATATGGTTGGTTAGAAAGAAGGAAAGAGCCTAATTCATTAAGCCAAATCCTACCCAGAAAAACAAAAGGTACAGCGTATACCCAGCAATTTCATTATTTAGAAAATAGAATAAGGGATATATAAGCTCTCCTTAAGGCAAAATACTTTTTTGTTGAATCTTCTTTATGAGACTACAAAACCAAAACAAAGTAAGAGGGTAACTTCATATGATACTAAGTACACCTACATTTTCTTAATAAATAGAAAACTTTTATTCTTAGTTACTGAAGACGAGACAACACCTAATTATGTATAAACTAAGCAAACATATACCAAATTTGTAGCAAAGTATGGTATGCCTTAACAATATACCATCTAGTAGTATTCTATCCTTGGTTAGACTTAAACACGATTAGTTACTTCCCTTAGGTTCCTATTCTATTTATGATGTGCTTATATAAGTGAGTATTCCTCCCAAAAGAAAAACACGTAGCTACAAGTACTATGCAGTTAATATAATTTGTTATGAGAAATAATGACTTACAAATCCTAAGAGTGTGGAGTCAGAAAATGATGGATAGAAAATTCTATGATAAACAATTAAAGAAGGTATAGGCATTCATAAAGATTTATAAGGTAGAAGCACAAAGAAAGAGGCTATTTAGCTTAGCTGTAGGTACTTCATCTTTAAGGTCATTTACGTTTGGTTCATTTCCAAAGAGATTCTTTAAATAGTACGTGGTAAAGTAAATTATATTGGTTCACCTTAAATGTAGTACTAAATGACCTCATCTAAATAAAATGAAAAATAAAGCATTGTAGTAACATTTCCACTTATAATCCTATAAAAAGTAAGTTTAATAAGAAGACCTAACCCCAAAAATAGAATATAACAAATAGAATCCTCTGAAGGTAACAATCTTTGCATTGAAATTTACAATATAATATAGTCTCACCTATAGAGTACATAAAACACAGTATAGCCCCGAAGAAATATCATCATTACTTTGCTAATAATTAATATTTATAGCTTTGTACTGCTTTGTACTTAAGAATATTTTATTCTATCTAATTAATAAGAAAGATATCCTTTTTGATATTGTTATACCAATTTCTTGCTTCAGCAAAGAACATACTTTTAGAATTTATAATGAAGGAATGAGTCAAATAATATAGTAAAGCCCTCTATTTTTAGTATAGATTATACGCATGTAAAATAAGTAACTTATTGTATAACTTGTATAACTTGTATAACAAGAAAAGTCAAGTAATAATTTCTATTTGTAGATCAAAGACTTTTCAAAGACAATTACCTATAGAGTTTAATTAATATTTTAGAGATATTCTACAGTTTCTCTTGAACCCCTCTTTATTCTTTCTAGATATTTTTTTGGTGATTCTTTCATTTATATGGTTTTTGTATAACTACTTACTTGATAGAGAGTATAGAACTAAGCTTACCTTAATAAAGAGTCTTACTAAGAAATATAAGATTCTAATGGAATCAAGAACAAAGACGTGTGTTGGTAAATATACTTTACTAAGAGACATTTTAAGAAATCCATTTTATGTAGGAAATAATATAGGATAGGTTTTAATCTCGCCAAGAACTAAGAATTGTGGAATAGGGTAAATAGTTTCAATTTATGAAAGACTCAAGGCATGTAAGATTTAGTTATCTCCCTAGCGCTACATGTTAAGTTATAGGTCCTTCTTTGTGTATACTTTTTTACAAAGAAAGACAAGAGCAAGAAATCAAATCCAAATATAGATACTAAGAAATCTATTATACATATAAAGATAACTTAGATGGAATACACAAAATACTTTTCACTTTTCACTCTTATAACGTATTACTTTTACAATAGGCACTATTAATACAAACTACTAGTCCTTCTCTTATATTTTTACTTTGGAGTTATTTGTGTTGAACTAAACTCTTTTTAACTTATATTACTTATGAATTACTTATCAAACCTAGTTTATAAGCTAAAGACTCATGATATGACACTGCACTTAGGAATATAAAATAGAACATACAAAGACAAAGATAGACTTTAGATTATACAATATAGTTTCTATTTCCCACAGTAGACAACATTTGCATAGAAGATTTTACCTAGCTTTTAGTACTAAGCAGTCTTAGTGGATATATATATTTAAATTACTCTGCTCTATCTATATTTGTTCTATAAAAAATTGGGTAACTTCTCTTATTTATAAATCCCTTACTAACTAATATGCACATACAATACTTCCCTTAGAAACTTTTGTTGTGTTAAGTTACTTACCAAATTATTCTATATACCCTATACAAGTTCCTTCCAAAAATAAAATGTGTGTGCTGATAAAAAAAACTAAAAAATTATACACAGGTATACCTTTTTGCTGTGACTCTCAAATTACATATAAAATAGAAAAATGACTATATTAAGAAGTATAAGTGTTCTCTTGTTAGAAGTCATTTAAATAGAAATTATGAGCGAGTGTACTAAGAAAAATAAATACCCAAAGTACAAGGTATATTCTTTATAATGCCTATGATTTCTATATGATTTTTAATCTTATCCCTATACTATTTTCTAACGAAGCTAATTAAATCCCTGCCAAGAATTAACCAAAAGGTAGACTTTCTATTTTCAAAACAAAAAGAGAGTGTTGTGTCCTAGCACTAATTAATATAAATATAGAAATATAAATAAACTCCAACAAAGTCTTTCATATTAGTTGTTTGTAAGGGTATTGTAACTAATAAGTAAACCAACATTCTATTTTTGTCTGAATTATAAAGTAAAGAGTCTATTCTTCTAGCTTAAATAAACATGTTTCTAATAATTTACTACTAGAAGTCACAGTCCATAAATCTTTCAAGAAGTACTTAAAATCAAGGAAGTCTGTATTATATCACACTTTAGTTTTAGGAAGGATTCCCCTCTCTGGTTTTATATAGGCCATTACTTAATCATTTCTAATTCCTAAGTATTTTGTTATCTCTTTATTTATGTCTTAGTCTTGTAAGTAAGATCATTAGTAAGCGGTGTCCTGCCATCAATTTAATCGAAGTCACCTATAAGTCCTAATTCATTTGTGTTTTTATTCTTTCTTACACGCCGAGTACAAAAAAGTATACCTTTTAGTGTGCATTTACCCAGAAACGAGGAAGTAAGGTCAACAACTCTTGTGTATTTCTTAAAAAGTATAGGGAATACACCAAAGATTATTTACCAATAGAAAATGTGTTAAGTAAGCGAAGTAGATTAGGAGTAAAATAGTAAAATAATAGAATAGTATACGCTTAGAGTCAAAGCACATACTGATCAATGATTCCTAGAAAGAGAAGAAACTAAGTTTAACCAAGAAGGGTAGTAGAATCCTAGCTTACTAATTTATAGAAACTATAAGAAGAAATCTATAACAAAAGACAAAACATAGTTCATACTCGGAAACATTCCCTTATAAGTTAGCACAGACATACCCCTTAACTAATTATTTATAAGCACCATTTAGAATTTCGGGGTAAGACTAAACTCTCTATTATCTTTTTCTTGGTGTATTAGGTGTATTAATAGATTGCATAAGTACATTGTCGCTGTTGCAAAAACATTCTTTGGAATTCAAAAATACACACCTGTCTTTAGTAGAATTTGATAGGGTCCTAACTAAAAAGAAAGTATAAGAGAACTAAAGAGGCCACACTTAATAAGAACTTCTAAGAATAACTGAGTCAAGAATAAGTGAATAAGTAAGGAAAGTAAAGAAAACATAGTTTTTGTTAGGATTGATAATCATAAAAGAATGGGTACACAATGACGTCACAATTATATACTAATTTCATAATTTACGGCATGTACAAAAATTATTCCTTACGCTAATTAACCTTACACATGCAAAACAAAAAATAGTATTCTTAGTATACTTTTCACAGAATTTATAATAGTCTACGGCTAAGTAATATAAAGTAATACTCTTAGTTATTTTCCAAGACACAAAAAACAAAGAAAATTTTAGTAGAATAAGTGTTCTTTCACTGAAGTACTTTGCGTTATTAGGGAATAGTTTAGATATGTTCACAACAAAGTTTATTAGGAAATTCTCTTTTTCATCTCTATAGTATAAATTTAATGGGGTAGCTTAAGTATGGGGCATTCCTCTTCTCTACCTTAGTATAAGATTTTAACTAAATATTTCACTCTTGACTTACTTAACTTAGAAAGAAGAAAGAAAAGTACCACTCAAATTAAGTACGCCTCTGTTTTTAAAAACCAATACTAAGTGAATATTAGAATAATTTACAACATAAATGTACAGAGCAAAGAATACTTAATTACAAAGCTAAGCAACTCCTTCCTATACAAAATGTATACAATACTCTGATCCTTAATAAAAAATGAAATTACATACAAATAATGATGACAACACAGAAGAAATATACTTAATGATAAAAAGAGGAGATCTATACCTGTTTAATAATTTACTTTTAACATACCACCAAGTAGGTAACTTATATACTCCACTCTTTTAGAAACTGACAGGATTCTTACAACTAAATATTTATGGATACCTATGGATTAAGCTCTGTACTCTACCACGGCATACTCTTTTTGGAAATAATTAAGACTTACCATCTATTTTGATTCCTACTTCTAATCAGTTATGACTTAAGGCAGACACACCAACATAGCCTATAATTGAAAGGTACAGTTAAAATAGTTTTTAAGGGTAGTGAATATTTGTTTATTCTTATTAATAGCACGCTATGCTCAGTACTTGTAGAATTATTTTAGAGTATGCTGCTGCTTGTTGTCAATACAAAAATATGTTTATCCTCTATATTTAACTTAAATCTTTATATACTTACATCTTTACCAAATACTTTAATAATATGGCAGCCTTACTCAGCATTAGCTTTATAACTATACTATGAAAGGCAAGCATAATATCTAAAATACCTAATACACGTTTTATTTTAGTTCTACCCCATCCAAACCAATTCTATAATTCTATAAGGAAAGACAGTACTCAATGCATAAACATAATATAAATACTAGAGGAAAGATAAAGAGACAGGATTATACTTAACTTATTACGTAACTTAGGGAACACAACTTATAGCTTAACACAAAATTATATACATATTGCGGAGGATAAAATACCAAGTGATTTCTTACTAGGGAAAAACATATTAAACATTATAAAAGATCTATTTGCTATACTACTTATTGCTATACTTATAAAATGATATTAAAACCTAGAATAGATAAGGATATTTTCTTGATTAGACTCACAATTAGGCAAGAAGTTGTAATATCTTCATTTTCTTTGAACACAGGGTTGGAGTTCATAAAATATACAAAGATCTAATAACTACTATACAAAAACTACTTACTTTACTTACTATAGGCTTAATAATTCCTACACAAAAAGTTTACTAACATAATTACTAATTACTTAAGTTACTTACCGAATGTATATTGAAGAATTTCACCCTTGTATGCTTAACTTTCTAAAAATCCTAATAAGGTAATAAGTTGGAGTATTCATATAGAATCTATCTTTAGGGTTCCTTAATAAGGTTAACAATAGGCATATCATTATTTTTTACATGGCACAGGTTACTTTTCATTTAAGAAAATATAGTTGTACTTTAAATTACGAACTAAAAACTAGATAACTTTAAGTAATTTTTCATTATTCTAGCGTAGACTCTATATTTAATTTAAGGAAAACGCGTTTCTATTAATTTCTATAATAAATTACTAAAGAGGGAGACCATATATCTAAGGCAATTACTTTTACCCGGATCTTCACTTAGTAGGGAAACCTTTTGTAGTTTATAAATATTGTGACTAGGTTAAAGGCATTTAGTTGTTATCAGAAACAAGAAAATAAGAGCTACGTACAACAGAGTATTATATTGGTGCATTAAGTCTTTTGCTAAGAAATACTTAGAAGATATAAAACGTGTCGTGTTGGTGACTGTAGTGTATATAATGTATAATATAGAGGACATACTACTTTCTAACCCTGAATAGAATTGTAAATTTTCTTTTGGTACTATTTATTATGATATTGGAAATAAATATAACTTAAGTTAAGGCACCACCTTTGTAGCAGCACTAGTATAGATTTTGTACATGTTGTTTCATTTTCTAAAAGTTAGAGAGAAATAAATATCCTTTTTAGAATCTTTTCCTATATTGCGAATAATTACTTTGGGTATTGTGTATAGAAAGAAATAGAGGGGATTGTTACATGTAAATTGTATATAATTATAGTGTTTGTCGGAAGTATACTTAAGAAAGAGAAAACTCTAAAAGAACTTATATCTATGTACTTAAAATTTCATTAGATACTTATTTGTTTGGTTTTACTGGTTTAATACCCTTACCATTCTTAGTTAGGATCTTACTTATAGGTTTTTGACTCTTATATTACTCCTACCTTTATTCTCTAAAACATCTAAAATAGGTTAAGTCATATACAACACTAGTGTATGTAACCAACCAGGTATATACAAATAGAGCTAGTACACCAATTAATAAATAAAAGTAGAGGCATATAGTAACTGGGGAGAGAACATCCTGTAACTGTAAACATAGTAGTAATCTAGGACTACACATAAAAGATTTAAGTAAATATAAAATGAAAAGCCAACATAGCCATAAGTATACCCACTTGTAGATATAGTATAGCATTGTAAGTAGAACTATATAGATTTAAGTAAAGCACAAGAAATACTCGTAGTAACGCAAGTTAAGTACAGTAAAAATAGCATTATATTACGTAAAAGCACTATCTACCGAATATCTATCCAAAAAGAAAGAGTATATGACAAAATGATGAATCTAATTAGGCGAGTGTACACAGCTTAGGTTCTAATGATGATACTAGAGAAAATGCATTTATATCAAAACAAATATTTAGGAGGTGTTCATTATTACAAAGAGATCTTTCTTTCCTATTAGCGTACTACACGTATAAGCTTTTATTAGAAGGGATTACCTTTATTTACCTTTTAAATTGGACTTACTCTAAACCTTACACTTTAATATTTTATGATCAAAGAGAGAAGAACTAATAATTACTCGATGCCTTACACAATATTCTATAGAAGAGATACTAAGATGCCTTTACCATAATTGGTTAATATAAGGGGCTAATAAGTTATTTAGGTTTTATACTTGTATATTGTTGTATTTGTACTTACTGTCTTACTGTAGGTTCTTATATGTGCATTAAAATAAATCTTGGAATATTCCTTACAGGTGTTTTTGGTTACCAACATGTATTTTTGGACTTATGAAATTTCTTACTACTTAGCATATCTAACTTAACATATACAAGGGATGGATGAAATATAAAAAAAACAAGTATCTACTATATTCACAAGATAGATTTAAAACAAAAGGGTAAGTATGTACGTAGGAAACTCTACTTAGTTCCTTATACTTAGCTTAGTATACCAATGTTGTCTGACTCTTAAAGGGTTTGTTCACGTTCCTAATTAATTTTTAAGTACAATAGAGAATACACAAGCTTACGCCTTATTTTCTTATAGCTAGACATTTGGTAAGTCTTATAAAGAATTTGTCTTAGTTGTTTACCTTATAATTACACTAGAGGAGTCATACTAAAAAATACCTTGTGTTCAATAAATGCATACTTCAGCCACGTACTTATAATAATAATAAAAGAATAATAAAAATAAATAAAAGAAGGAGATACTGAAAGAAGGAAACCTAAGAGTTATACCCTAGGATAGATTTATAAAATAATATGATAGAAGCATTACTTATACTTAAATACCTATAATACCTTAAAGGTTAGCTTGTACTATCGGATCAAATATACTGGATTACTTGCACTTATTATCTTACTAAAAATGACTTAACGCCGCTAATGATTAGATTTTGTCATTTATTCGTAGAAGACGAGATTCTATCAACTATTTTATATAGTAGTACTTCATAAGCAATTACTAGAGTGATATTCTAATACATTTTTCTAAGTTAATCCTTTTTTATATTATATTATTTATATTAGATTTATTAGAGTAGTGTATGGTAACTCCTAATTTATTTTATTCGTGATAAGGCAGAACACCAAGTAGAACCACATCATATATTTTCGTAATGAAACTCCTTTTTGATATACCTTCCCAAAACTCTTACTTTATTCCTTACTAAGTACTTGTCATTTTTTTGCTAGTTTCTACCTCGATTATACTATTTTTTTATAGGTATGCCTGTATTTCTTTATCTTACTCAACTTACAATATGTGCATGTGAATCTTATCTTAGCTGTGTTAGCATATCGGGGTACTGTAAACTCTTTAGGGTTTAAATATAGGTAGAGGCATAGGTTGTAATATAATTAAAATGTATAGAAAGGAGTCCTCTCTTTCTTATGATCTTAGTAATTATTATTATTATTTTTCTAAAACTAATTTTATAGTAAAGCAAATAATTCGATATAACTAGTCATAACTAAAGGTTGTTAGCACATACTTTTTTTTTACCTCTTTTCTTAGACTATAATAGTGAGTATCTGTTCTCTCTTTGAAACCAACTACTTAAGTAATTAACTTATTAAGCCTTTTGATTCCTTTCTAGCTACTCTCCTCTTTATTTTATAAAGTGATGGTTAATATGGTTTTACATCTGTATGTGTCTTTTCCTTAGGCATATACTATAAATTTCAAAACGTGTTGTCAAAAATAATGCTAAAGTACATAGTGAATGCTCCCTTGGTGGAATAGTGGAAGTCGTTAGATCCTAGTGTACATGATAAATGTAATACAATAGAATAAGGTGTGTACTTAAAAAAATAAGGATATAGTAGTATAAAGTGGTATAGAATAAGATAAGTAAGATCATATAGGTATAACTTAAAGTATAGGCAGAAATAAAGTATATTATACTAGGAAACAGAACTCTGTCTGTATAGGAAAGCATCTCATGTTACATATATTCTTGGCTTATAGTTATAGTGGTTAGTTATTTTAGTTAATATAGACTCTTATAGTTTTATTCTATCTTTGTTTTTCCTTTGAGGATTGGTTGTGCTTTGGTAAATGATATTTGTGTAAACATTTCTAATAATTTAATATAATTAAGAGCGTATTTAGAAAGAGTAAATAGATTATAGCAGAGTAATACATTGTTAGAAACTCACCAAAATGTTACATGTTGTATAAAGAACCACTTAGTTTCGAAAGAGAGATTATATAGAATTCTCACCAATCGCGAGGTTAGAGACTTTTTAGCAACGACTATATAATTTAGAAATCCTCTATAAAACACAAGAGAAAATAAATAAATACTTTTATATAGGTATGTATCTATTAAAACTAGAGTTTCTAAAATATAAGAGAAATCACTAGCTCACTTTGTGAATGAATATAATAGGGAATGTACAACGCTTGTAATTATCAGTATATTGAAACCAAAGAATATTGAAGGATACCCACAATTTTAAAACTAGCATGAAAAATTAAGAAAAATGAAGTAAGAGTTCTTATAGAAATACTGAGTGAATTACTTTGCTGCGGGTGTAAAATTTAGTAAGTGCATAAAGGAGAAATAAATAGCTATAATCTTATCTTTATTTTCTATTATTTTTTATAACTGTATTTGTTTTTGTTGTAATACACCTATTATAAGATTTAAGGGAATACGCTATAGGATTTTATTTGTAACATACTTGTATTAGATTCTTCCATACCTTATTAGTCGCTTTTAACCTGTGTTGTATAAAAATAACTTTATACTTTTGGGTGCTGTCTAATTCTAGTAATGATCAATTCTTTCTAGTTGTTGTTGTAAGTTCTCTCTTAGGTAATACCTATCAATATATTTATTCCTTTATTAGCTTGCTTTATTTTCAGAGACAAATCTATTTTATGAACACCTTGAGTTCTTAGTTAAATTCCTTATAACCTTATACTTTGTAATATCTCTTTCTCTTATAATACCTTTACCTTATATACTTCTTAGACAATTTAAAGTGTAAGATTCATTCTACTCCACTCTTATAAGTGACTCCTATACTAATACTAAGCACCTATATTTATTAATTAAGTACACTACCCCAAAAACTCAATTATTAAAGATAAAGGCCTTTTTTGGTGAACATAATAAAAAGAAGAGAAAGAAGAGATATTACTATGACTACCTCTTTGAATTCTAAATCACTTTATGTAGTAGAAAGATACCTTGTTTGAGTAAACTAGATTAAATGAAGTAATTACTTAGAAACACTTAGTACTAATCCTTTTTACTTTTTAGTTGCTCATATAGAATTGTAAGAGAGTACACACCTTTTATTTGGTATGAAGTTATTTTATTAGAGTAAGACACTCTATTTTTTGATAGATAACTAATGAAGTAAATCTTTGCCGTGCTATGTCATAATGGTTTCAAAAGCAAGGGTATATTTGGATAGATAGGGCCTACAATTAATTAATTAATGCCGAAGGTGGTTATACGTATTTTAAGTTATTACTACACAAATTACAAAAAATAGTTATCAATGTCAGTATATTTTCAAAGAAGACCTTTAAGTTTTATTTTGAGCTCGGTTTACTTACCTTTTTTTAAAATATGTTTTTCTATTTTATACTTTACTTTATTCTGTTCTGAATACTTTCAATAATATAGGAGACATCGAGCAACTCCTACAAGATAAGAACCAGAAATCTATTTTTGAGAATTCCAACCAAAGTTATAAGAAATCAACTCGTGTGTAGTAAGAAGGCTAGCTCTACCTATATAAAATTATTAGTGAAGGGACAATAAAAAAAGTAGTTACTTGTCACAATTACGGATACTTATATAGTAGCACAAACCAAATCTTATATAAATTCTGACTTAGCCAGATTACTTAGCATTGCTTTACTAGGGGGGTTATAAAATACTTTGTTTTCTTCTTAAAGTTTATAGCCTAGTATAGAAATTACTAGACGAGGTTTTATTTATCGTAGTACTAACAATTTCGTGCATTCTATATTTCGTGTTTATAAGCGTTAAACATGTCTTTATCAAAAAAGTAAAATAATTTCTGCAATACGTACTTTCACAAGTTATTCTAAGTAAAATATTAAAGTCTAAACATATACGTGTAAGAATGTTCTTGGTTACAACTAAAAAAGCTAGGTATGAACAAATCTATAGAGCGAGTACTTTCCCAACACCAAGTGTCTTTGTAGAATTCTATATTTTTTTTTTGAGCTGGGACTTTTTTACTTTTATTATGGAGTATACAACGTACGTATCCTTTTCTAGTAGTAACTTAAGATTATTTTTTTAGGAGTATTACTACAGTATTTCTTTGTGTTATCTTTGTTAAGTTCATCATTTATATTATACTAATTTCTTAGACCAAACAAAGGTTGTAGCATATATTTTTAATCCTTTACCCTAAAACACTGTGCAGAATATATTTTCCTTGATACACCGCGTACGAAATATATTATAATTAAGTATAGAATAGATTCTACTCTTTCTTGTCTAAACAGTATAGATCTTTGCTCGCGTATAAAGAGTGCATAGAGCGTATAGTATATAAAATAGCTAAGCCGTGTTATTATAAAATTGTTGTCCTTTAAAGTATTACTAAAAGATGTTTCCTAAAGTACTTGCATTGTAGTTTTTTAAGGAAGTTTTTAAAAGGTTACTCTCAAATAAATGTAATACTCGAGGTATAGGGTATAGTGTTATAGTATGTTATAGTAGAGGTAGTATAAGAATAATAAGGGAATACTTCTAGTGTTATGTTATAAGGTAATGATATAGTAATGATACATAAGGAGTCTGTCTTGTTTAGATCTAGTATGTGCTATAGGATCTGTAGTAATATAGTGGTCAGTACTAAGTTATAAGCATGGTGGTGTTCTTACTAATATTAAATATCTACTAGGCATAAGACTCAATCCTTACACGTTAGGGTAATCCTTGTTATTTTTTCTAGTCCATCTTGCTGTACCAAATACAATGTTTTCTTCTCAACAAGTGTTCTATGCCCTCTCCTAAGTCAAGTATCACCAATTATCCAATAATGAAAGAGTTAACACGAGTGTTCTCTATTTAAATTAATGCGAAGTTACTCCATAAAGGTAAAATATTGTATACGTGAGTGTCTCTCTTCCTTTCTCTTCTATACGATCTACCCTTTCCACCAATAAATATGTGTATAGTATCAACTAGAGTCTTCCCTCTTTTTTGTATACTGTAAGGAGTTCCTAATAGTGTCTAACCTAATTAACATAGAAATGCATAGAGTACTTGGCTTATAAAATAAATGAAAATAATGCAGTTCTTCCTTTCTTTGTTAGCATACGTTTAATCTTATATTTATGTAGTGGCTAGTTCATATGTTACTTAACAAAGCTCTAATAGAAAGTTATCGAGGGCATCTCCTTTTAAGAGAATAATAAAGATATAGGATAGCTCTAATCCAATCCGAAAAGGTTTACTTTGTGTGCATAGAGTCAGGAATGTCAAATACTAACTTAGGTCATCAATAAGTTCAGCCGTAGTTGTCTTGTCCTTTTAAAATAAATAAATACTTGTGGTAAGCATTGGGTAGTTTGTAAGGAATAATTGAGAAAGGAGGTAAAGAACGAAATAGAATGTAAACTTAGTAAGCTAATTAGAAATAGTCTCTTTGTAGAATTATATAGAAAATAAGGGTGTCATTTATATGTGTCCTCTATTTATGGGTATAGTCAATTTTGGGTATATTTCAAACATGGTATTTAAAGAATCTCTTGGGTAACCTCTAACACGTGGCAATCATATGTACTATGTAGCGTCTATTCCTTATCATAAACCAAATACTTTTTTTCTAAGGGCAAGTTCTTTCTAAATATAGACAAGTATACAATGTTAGCACTTCATCCATTACTAGATATTTTTTCAAATCAACCACTCTCTTCTCTTATAGTACAAGACAAGTAAAAATACACTACTTAAAAACTTAATTAACTTAAAGAGATATAGTATAGCATCTTCTCGGATATAAATATACAAATAATTAGGTAACATAGGTATTAAGATAGGGTAAGGTAAGTAATCGTGGGATACTAGGATATGCCTTCATCTAGGTAGAATTTAGGTAAGAACTATTCTTCACAATTAACAAGCTTTGTTTCATATAAGGACTCTAATAGGTGATCACTACTCAGTATTGGTTACTACACTATTATTTACTTTCCACTTCTCACTCTAACTCTAATTTCTTTTAACGAATAGTTTCTATATATAGATGTATACTTCGACAAGATATAATGTTTTTCCGAACAAGAGGATAGTCGGTACCGAAACTAGTATATAAGATTTTATAAGGGAGATATGGTATCTAAGAGACTAAGCCCAATCTTTTATGTTTTGCTTTATCACCAATTCCCTAATTTGTATATAGAACCTTATTGTACGAGTAATTCCACTAAACATTTGTAGTCCTCCGTCTTACTAATAAGAAAGAATAACTTTTCCACGCATAGGCCACTACTCCCACTGCTTATTATTTCCTATAGCATATTAACAAATATAAACAAAAAGGACTCCATGAATATGATAGAATAGGTTATACTACGGGCACCCAATATACTTATTCCTAGAAATATTTATATGAAGTGAAGGGAAGAGCTGTATTAAAGAACTCTATGTAATGCTGTAAATATTTTAAAAACTAGGAACCTTGGTACTTACCACATGAACACTTAATAATACTTAATAAGGAGTCAAGTATTTTCTCTTAATATCATATCAATAATCTATTTTTACTACCTTAAATACACAATCATATATGATTTTATCTAAGCTAATTATAGAATTTATTAGTTAACTTTGATAAGAAGGAACGTTCTTTTTCTAGGTAATACCTCTTCTCTTCTTTGTTCTATAAATCCACTTTTACCTGTGTTATATAATATACCCTTTTTGCTTATATGTAGTATGCACTACTTTACTCCCTGAAGTTCCTGATGTAATACCATGAACTCTTTTTTTATGTGGGTTAGGTCTAATCTTGTCTTTCTCCCTTGTCATTTCCTTCTGTATTTTCTATATTTAATAACTTTTTTAACCTTACACCTTTTTTTGTTTAAGAATTCATACTTTCTAAATGTTCTGCATAAATTCTAAATGAATTTTACTTGTGCAAGGCGAGGATATAGACTTTCTACTTCTAATAATATAAGAGACTGGGTTAAATACTTCATATATGGATTAAATCTATGCGTGTTTAGATCTTCACTTAATAAATATACTATAGCATTACTTAGATTATTTGCCTACCTTGATTAAGCTTGAAAAAGAACAAGGGAGAAATCCACCTTTTATTTATTTATGAGTCACTAAGTACTATGCTTAAGAACTCTTACCGAATATGTATAGGATTGCTTTTATACTATAGATGAAGTCATTGAAGTATAGAAAGCACTTCTTTGTTTTTTAGTACTCCTACCTAATAATCTATATTAAGGGATACATGTGTTGCATAGTATGAACATTTCTTTATGGGGTTATTTCTTCCTTCCTACTTTACCTAATACATCTATTTTTAGAGTATGGGGAGTGTGTTCATGTTCAACAGGTTCTATACTAAAAAAAAGATAGGATTCGTTATAAAAAAAATAGAAGGGAAGTAATAATTATTTAGGGGATACAACGTAAATGACTTCTCTTAATACAATATAATATAAGGAGCCACTTACAAAAAGAAACACACTTGTTAGCATAAAGTACAACTTAAATAGAGCGTGTAGTATAGAGGGAGGATAGAATTTCTTACTTGCACACTTATAAGGAGTTCTTTAAGATATTTACTAAAACATTGACTTTCTTCTTTCTTTAGAGAGTAATACATCTTGGGATCATCTTTCCAACAATCTAACCTCTTAACATTTGTCACGTTATATAATATAATCCACAACCTTAGCCCTAGCTCCTATAACAGATCAAGTTCACTACTTAAGGCACAAGTATAAAACTACATTCCTACTTCCAGCGTTACCTCATGTATAAGTTTCAATACCAAGTCATTCATACATAATTAGACAGAGAAGATCCATCCATCAAGTAAAGAGAAAAGGTAGGAGAAGTTACTTAGGTTATACGTCCAATAATTATTGTTTAGCTCTAAGTTATATACTAATTACTTACTAGATGTACTAGGGTTTTATAAATGTAACTGAGAAGAAATACAATGCAAGGATTACACGAATCAGTTTTCTATCTAGGTGTTCAATTACTGGGTATGCTCCTGTTGTGACTACTATATCATATATTATGTTTAAGTACTTCTTACTTTTCTTGAGTTCTTTAACTTTGGTGTTGTGCTTTGTTCTGTAATGGTGTGAAAATACTCTAATTATGAAATTTATGAAATCTTGGTAGAAGTATATTACAAAAGTACATGTTAGCTTTCCTACTACAAATTATACTTACTCTGATGCATAAGATTAGGGTGGAGTATAGGGTGAGTACATACAATTAAGGAGTTCCTCTTGAATTTCTAAAAAGATATGATAGGTTCCCTGTAATATATTTCTATATAGTACCTTTATTAACTAAGAGGCTAAAGGGGGGGGGTGGGTTACTCTTTCTTGCTCTATCTTTACACATATTTTAGAATTAGAAGTGAACATGGAGTATACATAGCAAGGTATTCCAAACAACATCGCTTAGGACGAAAGAACTAATTACTAAGGAAAGTATACAATTCTACTACAATTAAAGGCACGAACAGCTTCTACTAGATAAGATTAATTGAGATAAGCCTACACTTTACGCTAGTAATATGAAATTAATTGAGAAATATGGAATAATAGACTAATAGATTGTATTACTCTCCCTTGGCATATCTCTCATATATCCTTTACTGTAATACCTCGATTCTACCCCCCTCTTATATGTCCTTACTTCTATCATGATCCTATCTCGATGAAACTATAGTTGTTATTAGGTGTTATGCCATCATCTCTCACTAATCACACACTTTCCTCTAGTCTAACTAAGATATCATAAAGACTTAAGCGTAACCAGGAACAAGAGTACATTTTTATTAGGTCATCGCTTTTTTGTCTTGAAAGGATACATCTTATCTTATCTTATCTTATCTTATAAGTGTTTCGCATCTATTTATTATTGTAGTACATAGGACACATCTTTAGCTTAAACTTATTAAACTTATTATATAATACATACTTACTCCTTAGTAGCTCTATTTTTATATTCATTTACTCTATACCTTGAACATCTTTAGTAGTCTAACTTTTCTCTTGTTAGAATCTTTTGTGCAAACAAGAATACAACCCACCTACGTTATACCTAAACAACCTACGATCTCTCCGGAAGTCTAAACCATGTCCCATCCCATCCCATACTATAGGAGTGTCTTTTGACATCCTTATCTAAACGAGTCATCCAACCTACACATACGATAAAAAAAACCAAACACACCTACAATAAGAAATAACATGCCATGATGAAAACCAAAAAACAAACCCAACAAACTGGCTCCGCAGTGGTTCTGATCACGTACCGGCAGTTTTCTTCCATAGTCACCCCTCTACTAATAATGACAAGCATGCTTGCTCTCCTATCCTACTTCCATCTCAGTACGCTTCTCACTTTGCCTTTACTAGGAAGCCTTGCCCTTCTCTTCATTCCTAATTCCAGACCACGCTTGATTCTATTACTTGGCCTTTCTATCTCCCTATTCACTTTATTGTATTCGCTCCTCCTTTGGCTGATTTTCGATCCCACTTGCTCACAGTTCCTATTTATAGAAATCCAATGGCTACCTTACGAAAGCATCAACTTCATCCTAGGTGTTGATACTCTCTCCTTCTTCTTCATTCTCTTAACTACCTTTCTCATTCCTATTTGCTTACTCGTCGGTTGGTTTTCCATTCGCAGTTCCCTAAAAGAGTACATCATCGCCTTCCTTCTCTTAGAATTCTTTCTACTTTCCGTCTTCTGTATGCTTGATCTCTTGCTATTCTATGCTTTTCTCTTTCTAGTCGCAGCTTACTTAGTACACACTTACGTTCCTTTTCGATCTTCTTTTCTCTTGCAAGAACAGTTCTTATTCATGGTCTTTTCTTTCGCTTACTATGGATTTTTGGGTAGTTCTTTCCAGGTTGGAGATATGGCTTTAGTTGCAGTAGCCGCAATCTCAGAAATTCCTCCTCAACAAATCCTGTTTATGGATCCTGAAAGCGGAGGGTCGGGGATGACTTCGGATGAGCCTTCAATGCCTCCAATGCCTCCAATGCCTCCAATGCCTCCAATGCCTCCAAAGGGTCCACAGGATTTCATTCCTTTACTGCCTCCAACTTCTGGTGAAACTTCGCAAAATGTACCCTATTCGCCCAGTCTATCCGAAGAATTTCCCATTTTAAAACTACCCGATGATCAGTGGGAGGTTTTAGTGGAAGCAGACCAATTGTTAGAAGAACCAACCATAAACGACAAGGATTATTTTTGGTTCAGAGAACTGGATAAAAGTAACTGGACGCACAAAGACTACCTTTTCTCCGACATCTCAGAGCAAGTCCAGTATCTTTTTCAAAGAAAGAATCCTGGTGTCAACCTAAGCCAACGCCAATATGATTCTTTAACCCAATTGCTCTGGCAAAGGAGAAAACTTTCCGCCCTACGTCCAAGTCATTTACAGCCTATCCGCGATAGTTTTGTTGCTGAAGATGTAATATCTTGGCGCCGTTACGACACTATAGTAAGAAAGTTTAACACACAACACAATACAAATTATAACTAAGTAAAGTGAGGTGTGTGTATTATCATAGTAAGCCCATAGACAGACAGACTAGTCACCAATTTCTTCCTATTCTTCCTTTAGGTACAAAGTCCTCCCACCTTCCATAACTTCCTGCAATCAAAGAGACCAAGTAGCACAGTCTCTCTTCTAAGTCAGACATTCTAACACAAAAGACTAACACTCACTAATCGCCTAATAACACCTTCTAGTCTATTTCAGGGTCCTAAGCACCAAACCAAGGTCACCTCGCCAAGCTGTCGAGCAACACCAAGACCAATACATTCTTCAGCAGCAAGTAGAAAAGAAAGCACAGGACCACGCTTCACCCTCACCTTACAGCTAGCATCGACGATCTCTCTTTTTATCTGCATTCTTGGTCAACCTATATTCTATTGGTGCAATGCCTGCTCGACTAACCTCACTAGTCTATGCTTGGCGCCTTACTCTCTTTCTGTTTCCTACTATCACATGCACACTTTCTATCTGCCTTCGTTGTCCTCTCTTCGACGTAGGTTCCTCTCTACTAGCAAAAACCACAACAGTCCAGCAGCCTTCACCGATCCCATGCCTACATAATACACTCCAATAGCTAAGCAGACAAATCTAAGTGGCGTTGCACCAAGCATAGAAATGAAAAAAAAAAAGCAACCTTAGCCATACAACATTTATGTTCCTAGCTCTTTTCCCAGAACTCTTTCTCATCAATGCTACCTCCATCCTAATCCTATTTGGAGTTGTCTTTACTACCTCGAAGAAATACGATTACCCTACACTAGTCACCAACATAGCATGGCTTGGATTCCTTAGTCTTCTAATTACAACGCTCTTACTTGCAGACAGTGCACCCTTACTAACTACTGCACACTTATTCTGGAATAATCTTTTACGAAGAGACACCTTCACCTACTTTGCGCAAATCATCCTCTTGCTAAGTACCGCTGCCAACATCTACATGTGCTTCGACTTCTTCAAGAAAGAATCGCATGCCTTCGAATTCATTGTCTTAATTCTACTTACTACTCGCAGTATGCTCCTTCTGATCTCGGCTTATGATTCAATTACCATCTACCTAGCAATCGAACTACAGACCTTGCCCTTCTTTGTTATCGCTGCAGCAAAACGAAGGTCAGAGTTCTCTACGGAAGCAGCCTTGAAATACTTTATCCTAGGTGCATTTTCATCAGCAATCTTATTGTTTGGGTACGACTGGACAACGTCCGAGAGATTAGTATAGATTCCCATCCTACAACAATACACGCATCCTTGGTCGAGGGACACCAATACAGGAGAGTACACGTGTTGAACCAAAGGAAAGCTTGAGGGAGACAAGAGCTTCCATAAGGGGTTATTCCACAGCGACTAACATAGTAAACAAGAAAAGGACAGAGACATCTCGCATAGGAGCAAGGTGTTGGTTGACCAAACTACGGCACACAGACTACAGCCCTAGCTATGCAGCATCCCATCCCCGAGTCCTAGTGGAATTGAAACTTACCGGAGTCTAACCAGTACTGATTGCCAGTCAAGATACTGGTCGATTAGAGAGGCCCTTTTTAATACATTCAAGAGAGAAGTACACGAGGGCTATAAAAGACTTGATCGTAGACGAAGACCTGTGTGCCGGTACCGTAGTCGCAGATCGTACACCTGCCTGCCGAAGCCTTATCCTTTCCTTTCCCATCGAGGACATATCTGCCGCTTACTGCTCAACACCATATCCCCATTACAGATACCTAACTGGTCTAGACAGCCTAATGTTCTCGAGTGTCACCTTCTGCTATCATCACGTGTAGCTTGGACGCAAGTAAAAGCACATGTAATTAATGGTAGTGACCCTTCATTGCTCGCACCGAAAAAGGTAGTTTACGCATCTTAATGAGAGGTCTTTTCGTTTTAGGTACTTCGGTCTGGGTGCAGTGCCTAGTATACGTGCCCAAAGTGCGTCCACGCTGTCACAGTCCGGTGCCAGAGTCTGCTATTGTTTTTATAAGTGCTTACTAAGTCCTTATCTTATTACTTGTGGATTCTCTTTATTCTGAGAAACATATGGCTTAGTATTTGAATAGATCTTTCCCTTTAACTCCTCTGCTTTGGAACATATTATTACTATTGATATACTAAGTTTACCTCGCATGCTATTACTACGACAAGTACAGGCCTATACGCGTATGTATACAATTTTCTATAGTCCCAAGACGATTTCTTAACTCTTTATTATTAGTAGTTGTACCTAATTATGCCACAAGCACTACCTTTGCGGATTTAGCCTAGATTCTATATTTTTTCTAATGTTGTATACCTACTTCCAATAGCTACATCCGTATATTATTTTTTATTATTTTCGAATTCTTTTCTTATTTTGCATAGTTGAAAAATGCATTTCCTCCTACACCAGCCGCTCTGCTCTCTCCAACGATTTTTTTCATAAATTAGACATCTCGCGACATGAATTATTATATAATATCTATTGATTGTTTTGTGAATATGTAGATCAATTGGACTCATCTAATCTTTAGTTATATATAGAGAGAAAAAGATGGAAGAAAGAAGGTAAGAGTCGTATTAAATCAACAACGAAAAAGGATAAATTAACATTTTCCTAAGGATATGCAAAGAGTAGAACTAGAACACGTGTCTTGGATATTATCCCAAATAGAACTTTGAGAAATAGCGGGATTTTTCTCTCTTATCTTTTAAGATTTAAGACTAGCTATTCGATCCTTGTACTATGGTTGGTTGCCAAAACATGTGACTTATGTTGTCATTGTAATTGTAATAATAATCTGCTTATATTATAAACAAAAGTACAAACTTTTAAGAGACTTAGGATGTCTTTTTTATAGGTCAAATGCTAAATTATGTCATATTCATAGTTAAGCGTTATAATTTATAATATTTTAGTTCTTTAAATTCCAAGGCTTTTTTTTCATTGACCAAGTCCAAGCCTATATTAAATATTATATTAAATATAAAGAATGATATACTTCTACATCCAAATGTATAGATAATTAATGTAGTTGTATATTTCACAACTTAATAACGGATAAAGATAAAGAGAAATCGGTGCTAAGACAAATCTTTTCTATAGTCATGAGTCAAATGTCGGGTTATGGAATAAAAAAAAGCAAGTGATTAAGGAAAATATATATGTCTTTACTTTTTATAGGGGATATTACTTACAAATAATAAGAGTCACAACAATGTCCGAAATAGAATGAAACTTTACACTCTCCGGATCAATATAACTGGAATAGATTTTTTTTAATAAAGAATGAGCTCATATTTTCTACTATATCTAACTAAATTCTTATAGAGTAGGTATCCCGGGGAGTAGGCTCGTATAGAAATGAGTACCTAAGAACTCTGGATGGGGTAGAAGAAAGAATGGGCCGCGTACTAAACAATGAATGAGAAATAAATGAAATAAATGATGTAAGCCAATATAGAGCAGTAAAATAACCAAGTGACTAAACTAATTATAGCCATTGCGCAGTCTATAAGTGATGTATATTTTATCGACAAAATCTTCTTGTACTTATTGCTTAGGTATGTACAATCTATCTTCATAATCCGCAAATTTCATCCATAAAATCTAGAGTTATTTTGACGGTAAATGCATCACAGGCCATTATTTTCAGAAGTTTATGTTTAGTGGGACAGTCTTGATTGTGTTCTCTTTCCCTTCCCTTTCGTTTGGAGTCATGTATTATTCTTTCTAATAACCAAGCAAAATCACTCATATTAAGGACTGAACATATTCTTAATAATTTTTATACATTTCTCACATTTTTTTACTATAATTTCCGAGCTCTTCCATCTAAATGGACCTTAGGTTTCGAGATGAATCTATAGCATTAGCATTAACGGGTGTTATCCTTGCTTGCGTTGTTATCATAAATTTATATCTTTTTTAGAATCATACATGCGTACATCTATAAGAAAAAATAACATAAAGTAGTGCTGAACTAATAAAATAATTTGGAATAGAGTTGGATTAAGTCGAGTCCTTTTGCTTTTTCAAGAAATGAATACATGTTAAAAAAGAGCAATATGGTCAATAATTCCTAGACCTTTTAGAGCCTAATCTAAACTAATAAAGCCAAAAATTCGTTGCATGTGAAAATAGGTATAGGTATTAGTATGTATATTAAAGAACCTTGTCATCAAAGTTTTCTCGCTAGATCCCGCCCTTCTGAATCTTCCGACTAGGCTAAGTTTGAAAATTATTCATTGTTTGTTTATACATTAATTATTACAGTTACCTTTCCAGTAGAAATAGTAGAAATAATAAATATTATAGGGATTTCTAGTCAAGTAACCCGAAGCTAGCCTAGGACTTATAATATTTGTGACTTACTTATTTCTTCGTGAATACCTTACTTTTATAACTTATCCCTTGAAGTTGTGATACCTTATACTGTAAATACGCGAAACCTAGTCCTTTCATTCTTTTATTTCGCCGTGTTATAGTTAGTTGTATTAGCCCTTTCGTGGTAATTCGTAGTGAGTGGAATCTCTTAAACACCTCTTATTAGATAAAACCTGTAACTTTTCCTAGAATCTATCTTACTATCACTTAACTTAGTAGTAGATTTACTTGGTGTAGTACACCTGCAAGACTCTATAAAGATCCTCCCCCCCCCCTTTTTTTTTTACTTCATTATTTGTTGTTATTTTATTCTTAGTCCTTTTTTCCCAAGTCATTTAAGAAACCTTTCTTTACTGGTCTTGGTCTTATCCTTAAATTGTTTTTTTGTGGTATATACATAGATACAGGTCTTCTCAAGTCTAGTAGTTAAATTATGCGTGATGCTCTATACTCTTTTATTTATTCGATAAAATAAATAATTGTTCTTCCTTTTTTTTTGTTTGGTTGGTGTTCTTTAGTTTTTGTTTTTGTACAGAGAAACCCGCATCCTTAATGAAGACACGTACATCCAACCTAGTACTTTAAAATTTAAAATAGAAAAATCAAAGAAACCCAGGACTACATTCAATTTAACATATCAAAACAGTAGCTTGCTCGAGGACTCCAGTATACTCCAATCCAAAGCAACTACCTTATTTCTAAGGGAAGAAGAGAACTGGAGAAAAACACAAAAAGGAGAATTATTTCCAATTCTGGTATTTCCTATCCTATTTCCTATTAAGTAGTAAAGTCAGGTGAAATATGAAATACAGCTCCCAACAACAAGCCCAAAGGGGAATGCGCAGAAATAAAATAGAGAATATCCTTATTATAAGTAAGTCAGATTTGAATTGATGGCATAGTAAAAAAAGAACACCTAATATTAAAGAAGAGGGATTACTGTGACAAAAAAAAGCACTATATTAGCACTACACAATTAATTATTATGCAATCAATCAATAAGGAAAATAAAGAAAAACTTCACTCCTAAGGATAATGGAGTTTCCGTAAAAATAGACCTCTGTGCCGTACTTTCACCCCGTGTGAGATAATCCTAAGATAACCTTTAATTTGTGTATAAATTGGAAATATAATCAAGACTTACCTCTATTTCCTTTGTCTATGGGTCCAAGATTCTCACTTATGTTTATTTCTAGGATTCGTAGAGATATATTTCCCGCACTACACTCTAGTTTGATTAGTCACACATCACACAAGTTACATTAGTAAAAGGATAGATTATATCACTAAACTTTGCTAAAGGAAATAGTCGCATACATTATTATTATTTATTATTATTAAATTCCAGTGGTATCTAAATTAATCATTGTTAAGACATCTCCTTACGGATCACTATACTAAACAAGTATAAAGTGGGGTACTCTTCTGCTTAAAAAAAAATTATTTCTATCTTTTTGTTACTGTCATATTAAAGTTAAGGAAGTTGGTTAAAAATGTAAGTCTTTGTGGGTTTCCTTTTCTATCCCAGTTTCATATTGATCAAGAATACCAGTATGTGAATTGTTCCCTGTTAAGGGTTATTTATTAAGGATCCTTTGTTTAAGATTTTAAGACACACACACGCGAAAGAGTTCCATAATAACAAAGTCAAAGATAAGATGTAGATTCACAGAGAAGAGATTAGATATTATAGGGACTTCCTTTTGTTATTTTGTTACTAGACTAGAGAAAATAAGAAAAAAGAACGCGCAGCAAGTACCAAAAAAGGAGTCGTTGCTTCATTGAAGTATTTCAGGCATAGTTGTTTAACTAGAGAGTTTTCTCTGCAAATTCACAAAGGGGTATTCATGATTTATAAATCCATTCCAGGCAAAGACTGGGTAAGAGACATGTATAAAGTCTCCAAAGCAAAACCTATTTCTTATAGTTAAGCAAGCATACATAAACAAAAAATGGATACTATAATTTGACATATAAATCCTTCATAATCAAGGCAAAAATAAAAGGAGTTAATTAATTAAGGAAGAAATTCATATTACACAAAATTAAGGTAAATTAAGGTATAAGTAACAAACTCCTATGTCCAGCTTTATTAGTCCCAACAAGTCCCCTTATGCATAAGCCTAAGGTATGACAAAGGTCTCCGCCAATAGCAGCAAAATATATTCTCTCACCCCCCCCTATTTAAGTAACGCATGTTGTGTGTTTTTTGAAATACGAGACTAATAACTCAAAAACTCAAGGAGAGTCTAGGAAATTTTTGAGAAAGGTTCACTTTACGATGTACTTTACAGAAAACAGGGACAATGTCTGTATCAAAGCTTAATAAATATTGAATGATATATAAGAGCTAACCTGAGAGTCGTATTATCACTTTTTGTCCTATGCCCGTCCTAGGGGTTCGGTAAGTTAATGTGTGCCCTAACCGGCCTCTTCTTAAATAAAACCAAGTTAAAATAAAAACGAACGCAGAAGACTATGTTACGTCAACTATATTCCTAAGTCCTTTATCCTCGGAGCTAGCTTTCAAACTTGGATACTATAATTTATTCTATAATTGACGTATAATGGTATATATCCCCTGTACTAAATAAAGCATGGTGAGATTTTACAAAAATTCTTATTGCTTATGACAGGATTCATTTATATCTATAATTAATAAACCGCGAGTTCTAATAACCTTTTCAAAATTAAGATGTGCTGGGCTTTAGTAAAAAGAAAGAAATAGGCATGCGTTCATTTCTCATAATATGGTTTTTTAATTTAATCTAATCGCATGTTAAGGTGATCTATATTTATACTGTATATAACGACGAAATGTAAGAAATATGTTTTCCTTATTTATTATCGAATTTAGCTTTGTCAGTTCTAAAACTCATGCATAACCTTTGAATTTTTGTCTACACCAGTTCTTTATTTAATTAGGGCTCCGCGGAATACCTCATAACCTTCATTTCTTAATAATCAAGGTTGCTTTCGGGCGAAGAGTAGTATACACAGTAAAAGTAAATGCCTCGTACAAATAGAGAAGAAGAATTAATTAAAGGATTAATTAAGGACAGCAAAGAAATCTAGAATAAGCAAATACAACGGCTCATAGTCGAGAATAAAGGGACTTACTTTATAGTAATGATAAGGGCTAGAGTAGGAACTAAAGAGTAAAGTGTAATATAGTGATCCAAGTATCTTAGTTTCTGACCTTATGGAATATTCAAATCCAACTCCAATTCTAAGTACAAGTGTTGTTAGCGAACATCTAGATTATATTACTCGTTCTTTCTTGACTTCTCGGTGTATTTGTGTTTCATAGGCGCAGGCATGGGCGTAAAAGGTTACTTCATTATCCCTCTGGTTAAGTTAAAGAGAAATGAAGAAGAGGAATACAAAGGACGTACTCTTAATAGCTATAGGTTATATAAACGAAGATAAGGAGAGGTATGAGAGACAAGACTGCCCCTCAATTATAGATTATGTGCTCGCCTACGTCTAAAATTAACTTCACTTTTTGTAAAGTAAAAAAATCGACTAGAGATAACCGAGGGAGTTAGTAGGAATATAGGAGACAAGGAGTTAAGTTATCACTGACATACAATACAGTCTTAATATAAGCTTTTTCCTTTATCTTCTCTACTTTAAAGTGTCTTAACCAAGAAATCGTGTAGGTACGAATGAACTCCTTCTATAAACTTTTATAAACTTTAGTTTTATATTTGTTATTTTATATTATTTGTTATAAGTTCAATCCTTACTTAAAAGTTCTTTTGCTCTTAGGAGGGGTCGTTAATTACGTCAAGTCCTCTTCTATATGTTCTTTCTATATTGTGGAAAATAAAGTCATCCTTTATTTATTTATTTGGTGAAAGGCGTCTGCAATTATGTCATAACGGGGAGACTTTGATTTTCTTCTGATACCCCTTTACTTTGTGCCCTATAACCTATATATCCCAAAGCTTGGATTTCATGACTATTACTACAGGGGTGGCCTCTCACTTTTACTTTTAAGAACGGAATTAGTTACACAAGAAGACTTTCATATACATAATAAAGGAGAAAATAGAAATTGATGTATGAAGATAAATTCTCGCACAGGTATTTATTGCTTGGATACAATATTTAGTGACCTCTATTTGTTAAAAAAAAGAATAAAAATAAATATAAAGGCATTTGGTTTGGTATAAATAATTTGGTATAAATAAAAGAATTCGTGAGAATAAAGATAACATAGAAGTAATTAAGGCCTTTGAAAGAAACAATGAGAGAGAAATATCTACAAACAAAACAACAAGGATAACCCGGGAAATACCCCATAATATGTCAAATCCCCTTTCAGGTTGACGTAAGTGTTCTAAATTATACTATTTTTTCTTCTTTTCGGGGGAGAGTTCGCACAGAAATTTCATACTAGCAAGCAAAAACATATACTATATATATATATATATATATATAGTATAGTTGCCAAAAAAGGGTTGGGTTGTAACTAACTTTTTCCTTTATACTAGAACTAGAAAGAGTACACCTCCTTGTATTGTGATTAATATATTCACATATTCACAGCTTTCATAGCTTAGACGCTTACTCCTAAAACCAAGTTATCCTTATGATGGCTTTCACGGACAAGGGTATGTGTATATTTGTCTTTCAATGTTAGATCTTTAATTACTTTTGGGTTCTGTTCTTCGCTTTGCTGTGTTCTTAACTTTAGTAGTTAATGCCTTGTTTCAGATATAAATTAATATAAGTTACCAATTCTTTGTGGCATTTCTGGGACTGAAAGATAAGCTTTCTTAGTTTTATTTAGTAGAACACAGTGGTGCTAACGGGTAAGACAAATATAGGACGGAAGATAACAGAGAGCAGAAACCAGAGGACGAATAATATAGGACCTATACCTACAAGCTTTGCCTTAGTCTATTTATATATTTTGTTAATAACTGTCAGTTGACTTCTATATAGGTAATTCGTGGTGGATATAATTAAGGGCAGTTTTCTTATAGAAATATTCCTCAAAGCATATCCTCGGGTCGAGAAAGTGAAATCTTATATAGTGGTTGTATATTAAAAAAAACATTAGATATTCAAAAATGCATGCTATCACAATTCATTCGTTAAGGGTATATTAACATGAGTATATAAATACAACTAAAATAATAGTTTAATCTAGTAAAGAAGACACGCGGGTTTATTCTATAAATACATCTTTTTCATTATCCAATGCAGGAGGCCAAAATTTGGAAGAGTTCTCTATTGTTTGTTGCATTAGTAAGTGATTAATTCTCATAATAACCCGTGTTAACTGCTATGCCTTAGGCAAATACTAACTTTTGCAGTTTATAAAGAAAAAGGAGAAAAATAGGAGCAAAAGCTCAAATACGGCGAGTTCCCTGCATTCTTCGGCATAATCACTGGATCTCCAAAGTAAGATAACTTATCCATAACACAAGATTTGTCGTTGCTTGTGACTTATTTGCCAAATATTATACAGCAGTATTGTGGGAGGAATTTTTCCTTCATCTTTTTTTTTATTTATGTGGAAAAGTATACTCATCAAAGGCCTAGTATACCACGTATGGTCAGATTTCTCATTTATCCTAGATAAAGACTAGATTCTTAATCACCGAAATTGTTTGTTAGGTCTAGACCGAAACTTTGTATATGAAAAAACAGATTAAAGGTAAGGATACTGCAAAATGTAGGGATTTAGAAATTAAGAAGATATTCTGGCCAGGCTTTATCAGTAATAGTTCCGCAAGTATACACTTAATAGAAAAATAGCAGTTATCTGTAGATGAGCGCAGCGCAACTTGTGCATTAAAAAACATTAGATGAGATTCTAATTCTAATAAAGAGGGGTACTTGGATTATATTTCATTAATTAAGATAATAAATAAGTATAGAAATATTGGATTGGTTTCGGTTAAATAGCCAAGCCCTTGGAAAACTAGAAAATAACACAAGGTTGCCCTGTCTTTTACTTAACACTTAGTAGTTAGTAGGTGGTGTGAATATTGCTAGAAACTATACTATTATTAAGTATGTATACAATTATAACTACCAACCCATAACTCGGTGAAATGTCTTCTATATCCGAATCCGAGCAATAATGGGTAATAAAGCTTCTTCCTTAACTTGATTATATAAGATAATGACTTGTACGTCGTCTTAATTTCATTAGAACATTATGAAGGAATCGTTTTGTTGAGAATAATACTGTTTGCTATTAGAATAAATTAAGAAGAACTACATGGTTAACCGTTTATAAATGACAACAGAAACTTGTTGTGACCAGACTGGACTCTTAATTAAAGTAGATGCACAGGATAACCAACCCTACTTGTAGAAATATCCCTTAATTATTTTTTTAGATCCGAAAGGGTGAAATCTTATATAACCATGTCTTTTCTTTTAAAGAAAACGTGAGGAAAAAGATATCTACCATGATAGAGGACTAAATGGAGATTTATTAGTTCTCTCTTTCTTCTTGTATTTATAGCGCGTGTAGTATATAAACTTGTACCTCTGCGATATCCTTCTCCTGTAAGGCTGTAAGACTTCTATAACTTATCCCAACTTTGTACGTCTAAATAAAGTGTTGGAAATTAGACTATTCAATTAGTGCAACTAGTCCTTGTCCTGGAAGTTAGTTCATCAGATTAAGTAGATATAGATAATATAGTCCCTCTAGTCTTATTCTAGTCTTATAAAGGAGTTCTACCACAAAGGAAAGGCATAAACAAATAAATATAATCGAAGGCTCCAATCTATGAGTCCAGCTGCAAGTACAAAAAGCTATTCTTCCTTTTTCTAGTTCGGTCTCTAAACAAAGATACCCGGGTTTTTATTATTTTATTTTGGTTTGATAGGTGATCAGCAGTATCTGTGTGACTTTTTAAAGTAATCTTAAGTTTGCATAACTTGTATAATATGACTATTAATAAGAAAAGTACAGTATGAACTCCCTAGTTTTCCTTGCGGAGTTGACTGAACAACAACAACAAGTAGAATATGCTGGAAAGGCCAAAAAGCTCAAGCAATACATTGTAGAATCAAAAGAAAATGACTTTGTTTACTTTTTATATTTATATTGTTTAAGTAAGAGGTTGGGTGTGAGTAAATACCCTATTCCCGGAAAAACTTAGATGGAATCGAATACATTCTTTAACTTTACATAAGTTATATTAAAACGTGTTGTCCACCGCCCACGTCAGAGATTTTTCTCAAATGTACCACCAGTAAAAGTAAGATAAGAGATAAATACTCCGCATGGTAAGTTTCCATATAGTTGGACCTATACGACACGATAGAGTAGTTTAGTTTTAGAAATATATTCCCTGATTAGTTTATTCTTGTATGGTATGAGTGCAATCTTATACGGCTCTATGATTATGAAAACCTAAAATAAATACTCCAGCAAGGTTGTGGATGGAATTGTAAACAACTACATAACAGTTGAGAATGAGGCAGATACCTAACACCAAATTAAACAAGATCTCAAGGAGATTTTTGAAATATGAGTTTTTAGAAAGAAGGGAAAACAGACAAAAATAACAAGAAATTACAGTGAAATAAGCAAAGAAATATGAATGTTATAAGTATCCTAATAACCCTAATGTAAACTGCAACTATCTTAGATTAGATAATAGAAAGAAAAAAATGCCGAAACCGAAGTATAATAAATGGTAAGAGATAAATAAACTCTATCCAAAAAAGTCTATACCCTTTTTGGTCTATTCTATCTACTAATCTCTTATCTTTTATCTTAGGTTACCTTTTTTTTGACCCTTAAGTAAGCTTTGTATTACTACATTAATAAAATATGATTGTTGATGTACTGATTAGAAAAAGAACTCTTTCTATTTATTTTATTTGATTGCGTACAGGAGAGATATCTTTGATTGAATATTTCTTTTTGTGGGAATTTCAAAGGCAAACTTCAGAGATGCTCGAAGTAACACTAGTGAAGACAAAAAGAGAGAGATCTTTAGAGAAATAAAAGAGTTAGGAGTAAAGAAAGTTTCCAATATTCCAATAATCGGTTTTGTTTGATTTTATATTTTTATAGTAGAGAGAAAAAAAGATAAAATAAATTCTTGAGGGCTTATCATTTATACATATCTATCAGAAGAAGGATGTATGAAAATATATAATGAATGTTACAGCGAGTGTTGTGTTATCACTTTTATTTAGATAATGGAAGAAAGACTTACGGAAATAAAGAATCTATAAAAATGTAGTACCGGATTTAGTACGTACGAGAATTTCATCTTATTTATTGGAGATTTCGAGATTCTATTTAATTATATTTAAACTTATACTTTTAAGTTACAAAGGTCGATTATTTTCATTCACTTTACTCCACTTTTAATCCTTTACTTATTTTTTTATTTACAAGGAAGTCCTTTTTCTTCTTGGTTGTTGACATAAAACTTCTCTCAAAAGCGAGTTTACTTTATTAGATAATTAGATATGAAAATCTATTTTATCACTCGGTAGAAAAGGAGGGAAAGGTAATTTTTGTTAACACAATCAAAGATCTAGTAGGTAGAGTACACTTTTATAGGCGATAATAAAAAATAATATGGTGTAAAGAAAGAAGAACTCCAGAAAGCAAATAAACAATTAAAAAAGAGATAGGAGTGTGTAAGTTTACTACAAAAAATAGAAATATTTAATGCATCATCTTTAAGCTAGTAATGAGTAGAGTATATACCTAATTCTATTTTAGTACTTTGTTCTTTGTGTCCAGCAAGTAACATTTGTATGTGAGGTATCAAGAATATAGAAAGAGCGTGCAACACTTAAAAACTTAGATGGAGTCTTATAATAATATCTTATAATAATATAATAGATATGTTCACAATATAGATTGGTACCTATGTCCTATACTTGTCTTACTTTAGGTAGCACTATATATAATAAATACTTATTTCTAAAAAACCCTTACTACTAATTACTTAATTTCTTATTATTACTTTTTTACTTACACTTCTCCTTCTTCGAGTTTCCCTTAAAGCATTTATAGATTATTACGTATTTATTTCTAGATAAGTTACTCCTTTGTTATATTTAATCTTCTACTATGTTGGGTTAGCATATGTTGCATCTTGTGTTGTATAGTATAGGACTTATACGTGTTTGGTATGATTAAGTAGTAAGTACATTTCATATTTAATTGATATTGGTAAAGAAAAATGTAATTAAGTTAGATTAGCTCGAAGTGGTTATAGTAATGTGTAAGTATTATGATGGGTATATGTAAGCATTTAAGGTATATTCATTCCCTAAGGCTAGCTTTATTAATAAGATTTTAGTATTGAAATTTGAAATAGTATATAATATTAAACTTCACACGTCTTATTTTTAGTGAATATACGTTCTAGTATCTATAGGTTGTCTGTCCTTGTATCCTTTATAAGTTCTATCGGCTTTCTTTCTAACTACCTACCATATAAATTTATGTAGGCGCTTTACTTTCCTAAGAAATGTGTATACATCCTTTATCTTTACCTATCCTTTTTTCTTCACTTTGACTGCTTGTGACAAGGACTTACACAAATAGCAAGGTCTCCTCTGACTGAAGGGAAACCAACAAAACAGGGTCATATACATACGTGGGAGCCCTTTTTCTAAGTTTTCGGATTATAGAGTGAAAATCAAGTTTATTACTTTTTTGTGTATACGGAGATGGAAGTTTTTGTATTTTTGAAGACTACGCACTAAGGAAATAGGGTTTGATCACTTTTCACCATAAGGTTTAGTCAAGTTTTCATTTTTAGACCTGAATTTAACTTAGAAATGCAAAAACATCAAAATGTCAGAATCAGAATTGGGTTTATTCCTTCTCTTATTTTATCTAGTAAATATACTTACCTTTTAGAATGAGTTCCTTCCTACCTTTATCTTTTTATTTTTTTTATTAAGAGCTTTAAATATTAGACGTGTGTTACAAAATACTATGCCTATAACAACCTATAAGTGATATATGATTATGTGGTGTACCGAAACTATATATACATTGCTATGGAAAAACCAAAAAAGAGTTACTTAAGAAAGAGAAATGCTTGGACTAAGAGGTATTTATAAGGGACTAGTATACTAAGATGACTTCCTCTATTAGGTTATTGATCATATAAGAAGGGGGTGGTATATTACCTATTGTTTACCATGACGTGTCTAGATTTAAGGATATCCAAATGAAAGGGGTGCTTTTCTATGCTCTTGTGTTTATTATATTCCAACCGAAAGAGTATAGGGTAACAACATAAATTTATACTACTAACTCACACTTATTCTTGTATTTACTTATAGAATCTAATTTAACTTAAGAAGGGTATTTCCTAGCGCCCTTTATTTATTATCTCTACGAAGGATATAATAAATAAGCCCTAACTCCATTATATTATTAAGTATTACTTTACTTCAAGGCAACATAAGTTATATGATCTATGCTTTGCTTACTCAAGAATTACTTGTCACAAGAAAGAAGAGAGGAAAGTAACTCCATGTGTTATGTATAGTTTATAAGAGGGCCACATAGAAAAGAAAGGTAAGTCCAAGAATTTTAATATAATATAATTAAAATATAATATAATTAAAGCAAGAGTACTACAACAAGGAAAACACTATAACTTATCAAGGAATATACAGGAAAGGGATACATCACCATTATTAAAATAGAGTGGAATATAATATAAACCATTAGTGCTTATTGTGCAAAGTAAACGAGATAGTGTACACTTCCCATAGTAATGAGTTGCAGATAGATAGATTCTTATAGATATTATGCTTACAACATTCGATAAATGAAGATATATAATTTTGAACTGTAATTGATAATTAAGTATCTTCTATTCCTAACATAATAAATAAAGTGTGAAGAGTACTCCATATCTAGACTCAAAGTATACAATGCATAACATGTCTTGTTCTATACCTATATTCCTTGTGTACTTACTATTTGTAGGCTATACCTATGTTATCTATTTTCTATGAATTTATTTTCATTTATATTTTAGTCGAAGTACCCATTACTCTTATTACACCATAGTTGCTTTAATAAAGAAGACCTAACCTATCATGTGGAAATCTAGTTTCATTCTATTTGGACATAACTTATATTGCTAGGAAAGGAAATACAGGAACATTAAACTTATATATAATATGTACATACTTATGAAAACGCGTGTTTAGTAAATGTAATATGATATAGCCATAATTACGAAATCAATTTTTGAATAAAGATAATAGAGCATATAAGCCATACATAATATTTATATACTTATAGAGGTTGGAAGGTATAGAGTATTCTTTAAATAAGTATCCTAGTTCTCCCTCTTCTTCTTTTCATAACCTTTACCCAGTTCATCTTTATACAAGTACCCTTAATTTGACAGCAAAGTGAACACTACCAATTATTTAGGTTAACATGACAAGGCTACACCACATATAAAGAGCAAGTACTTTTTCTATTAAGTAAAATAGAAGGGAATTGATAAGAATTAAGTATAGATTTTTACTAGGAGTTAAGAAAGAACCATAAGCTATGACAAGACACAACTTTATATAATATAAGCAAGGATTGGAGGAGTACTACATAAGAATATTCTAATGATTTGTTAATAGATACTAAGAATATGAAGATTACCTAAGAAAAGAGTAAAGCATTCCCTATACAATTACAAGATAAGACAATTACATGTTTATAAGGCACACTATTTTTTGATGCCTATAAGACCTAACTTATTTACTTAGCTAAGATATAACCCCTTTATCTTTCTTTTTCCTATTCCATGTACCTCTAAGTCATAATTTTGGCTAGAAGAGTAATGTTATCTTTTATAAAGTATTCTTAAGTATTGTACCATGAGTTCCCTTATAAGTACGCTTACAAAATCTTATCGCTTGAAATTTTTTGCGAGTTACCTTACTATATTTATTTAGGCTAGAAAAAAGAGACTTATGTACAAACAAATACAAGGAAAGAGATAGAAGAGAGGCATATACCGTTTAATTAGAACAAGATATAGTACTCTAAAAGACAAGGCCTAGTATGAAAGATTATAAGAGATATAGACAAAATATACTAGAGCTTAGTTACCCATTATATGCTTTGTTAACCAATACCGTATTACAACATATAGGAAAGGCTTATATTACATCTATATTGATTGTTTTATACTTAGTGCTCTTTGAAATTCTAGTAGAGTAGAGTACACTTATACTTTATAGAGGTATACGCACTTACTTGATATAATAGGATAGAAATTAATACCTTAACAAACATATACAATTCTTAGCTCATAAGTACTTGCCTATTATATTCTTTAGCATCTATCCAATATTCTACCCAATCTCGGAATTACTTCTATTTATAGCATTAGGACCTTCCTAAGTAATATATGTTATACTCATTAGTGGTAATATAAGCTAATAATAAGGAGGTGTGCCTAGTAAATAGTAACAAAGACGTACTCTATTAAATATACTCAATACTGCTTAGATTAAGAACAGTGCCTAAGAAGAAAACATAGTAACATGGGCTTTTTTATTTTATATACATCTTAATATAGACAAAACATGCCAAAGTACAAGAAAATTCATTTATTTATAGGTCATATACAAGAAAGTCAAGATTATATTTAATAAACGAAAATAAATGGAAGGAGAAATACCTAAACACATGTATACGAAATCCTTTACTTATAGGGGAGATCCTTAATTACTAAATGTGCTAATAAAAAAAAGAGTGGGAAGTAAGGAATGCTTTGGGTATCTTAATGAAGAAGAGTATAAGGCAAAGTAACTACAGAAGGGAAATATGCTTATATTATTAGTGAGTACTCTGTGAAATTACAAAAAAGATTTATAAAGAATAGGTAAGCTCTTATTTAGTAAGGAATACCCTAGACAAGGATTAGACACACCTAAATATTTAAACTATGATGAAGGATGCCTATGTACTGTTCCAAGTGTTGACAACCTATATATTCTTGGGCACCCTTACCTTAGTTACCATTACCAAGTAGTACGTGCACAAACAAACCTATGTTATGATTGAGTATAGACTCTTACTTCTCTTTATAGGATTCTTCATTTATATTAGAATGTTTTTCCGGAATACTCTTTTGGCATATGAAATATACTTTCTCTTCCTGTGTGTTGGCATCACCCAGTGTTATAGGATAGGCACGTCTTTCTCGTAGTAAATAATTAAATGATAGTATAAATAGTAAGTAATGTAATAGAGGCTTAAGTATACAAAATAGATCTAAAGTAAGATAGAAGGGAAGTTAAACAATATACATACACATTTCTATAGTAAGAACTTAATAAATAACTTGTCTTAGCCTTAACACCTTAAATTGTGCGGAATATATCCTTCGTAGTATTCTTGGAACCTAATTTATCTAAGTTTATATAATATATATAAGCACGCATAGTACCTAGATTTATATTTCAATATTCCAAGAATTCTAGTTACTCGAAAAAAGGATCCTTCTTCTTTTCTAATTTTTGTATGTATTTCATGAAAATAAAGGGAGTCTTCTGGGAAAAATCAGGGTTAATATCTCTTATTTTTGTTCATGTTAAGGGAATATAAAATAAATATAATCAATTCCAAGCCCTGACTTAGAAGACCTTTATAGAATCCTTCTTTAAAATATCATTATTATTAGGTTTCCTTAATAAAGTATTACTCCGAGTTTACCCCCCAGGTATTTTTTAGAATCCTGCCATACATATTTTTGACCCTTTCTTATTTTTATTATAATACATTTTATAATACATTCAATTTCCTTCTGTAAATACCATAAATTCTATCTCAAAATATGATATGATAGTGGAAAACCAAATACCATAACCTTGGATGAAATTAATATGAGCGTGGTAGGAAAACCTAGTCCTATTTTAAGTAAGATTGTCAGGTATACTTTTGAGAAAAGGTCTCGTCTGAAGCTTAACTTAACAACTGTTTTATAACTTAAAAAAGTCTACTAAGACAAACACCCATGCACATAAAAAATCTAATGCACTTTTTGTCTTTGATTAGCTGGGAGAAGGCTTTAATACCTATCTTTAATTGGAAGTAAGAACAACTGTGGAATATACGTGATTATGAACTTGTATTAATTTTTATCCAATGATGTTATGTTTTCTATTTTCAACTCTGGTTAGGAGAAAAAAAGAACTTTCTGTTTGTTATTCTCTTCCATCCACGAAAAAGAAATAATGACAACAAGTAGTGCGACCCTAAATACTCTAAAATGGAATCTAATCAGCGCTTACGTCGAATCTTTAGTTGTACCCAAAAATGCCAAATAAGGAATCTATGCCACAAAGTTCATTCTAAACTGATTTTCGAAGAATAGTTTTTGGATAGTTTTAATAAATTAGTAAGCGCGTAGTCATAACCACATTTATAGTACTATATAGTACATCATATAATAATAAAATACGAGTACATTTCTCTAGTTTGTAGACCTCAGAAAATAACTCTAACTAAAACTAATTCTATAACTAATAAAACAAAAAAGAAAGTGCAATACTTTATTAATTTAGATAACAAATAATTTCTATTTATACGAACGAACGAAGGTTTTACCCAAATAGAATCTATTAATTGGGATTTTTATTATAAGCGACTTGCTTAGGTTATTAGGTTGGTCCAGTTGTTATGGCTTTTTGGAAAATTGTCTTCTCTATTTTTTTTATTTTTCTAGTGGTTCATTTCTTTTCATTTTTTGCGATAACTAAGAAAAGGTAAGGTTATATTATCTCCCTAACTAAGGACTCGATTCCTTTTCAGAGGGGGATTTTAAGTCCATTTCCGAATATTATCGAATTAAGATCACTATTATCCTTTCGCTGGTACAACAGTTTCTAACAAAAAAAGAGGAACAACTTGTTGCATATGTGCCATTTATCGAATACTACTCATCACTTACGCTGTATTTTAGTTATTGAGCTTATTCTTAATTTGGGGCGAGTGCGCCTTTATCTATATTTCTCTACAAAAATGAAATGTCAATGTCAGTATACAAAAAAGTACCCTTTTCCTAAGAATCTTAGTTAAAGTAAATAGGCTTTCATTTCAACCGAGGTTTTCATTTTAATCGTTTTAGTCTTTCTTTTTAAATCATCCTTGTAAGTCTAAACTACGCAAACTATGAACGTGTATTGCAAGCAGTAGTTTTTAGATCGAAGAACTCACATCCTTTATTTATTCTAATTATTAAGAAGATGGTATGCCTTGAATGAAGTAGGGTACCCATCCTTGCTGCTATTCCTCGCAGTATAATGATTGTATCGATGATTTGGTCCACAATGTCAAAATCGCAGTTAGCCGTTCTTAGAGAAGTTAGAGAATATTATAATAGTAATAGTATAGAATGCTTAGTAAGTAATAATTCTAACTATAAATTGACTCTAAGAAGAAGGTTAATAATTATGCTCATGGAAACCAATTACTTAATTAAGAATTTGTAGGAGTGAATCTTAGCACAAGACAATTCTTTTCCAATCAAATAGATGAAATACGAATCGACAATAAACGAATTTTATTAGTAAAATGTGTAAATTTCTCGGTGATAAGTCATAGCCCATTTTTAATTTTAAGAATTCAAAAAAAGCGATTTCCTGCACTGCAGTCGTTAAGCAAGGACATCCTATATATAATATACTATATAGTATATATATATATATAGTATAGTGTAGAACAGCGGAAAGGTATATATACTTCTCTAAGGCCTAGAATGCTGAGAGATTTAAGATTCTTAATTATAATTAGTACCATTTAAGAAGAAAGAAGAGAACTCGCGGGTAACGTACTAGCAGCTAAGCTTATAAGTAATATCTAAATCTAATAACTAAAACAAATAAAGGAAAATTTCTAGACAAAGAGTCACCATAACAGTTGTCAGATGATAAACGAAGGGCAGAGAGAAGATATGTCTAAAATACAACACAGTTAAAGATTTAGATATCTGACACAATGTCTGTGCTTTTAAGCAAACAATGTCGACATACAATGAAATTTTACGTTTTCTTCTGATTCTTCCCAATTAAATTAATTTTGCTGTAACCGACGAAAACGCTTCTTTTGGATTTCTATATTTGCGCTTTTTAGAGATTTTTATTCAACCAAGGTAATTTCTTAACTACACAAGCTCACATTTTTTTACTATAATAATTCTTCGGCCGTAAAAATATTTAAATAAGAAAATTAAGTCATCAACCAACCTCATAAAAAGCTTTCTAAAGGCTATTTATCGTGTTTACTAGGTTAGGGTTATAACTAAACTATATATTTCTGTACTATATTTATGTCAGACTAAACAAAGATAAGGACATTTTTAGAATATTGCATCAGTAAATCCTATACCATAACCAAAGACACTGCAATAAGAAATACGAGACACAGAAATATTGACGTTAGTACACCAATAAACATTCATAGACGGCCTTGATCTTGGCTTTTTATTTTTTATTTATGTAAAGAAATCTCATACTCATATTGAAATAGCAAAAGTAAGGAGAAAAAGAATAAGGAGACTTGGAAGAAAAAGCCCTTCTCAAGCACCCACTTCTATTAGAAAAAGATTCAAATACACAGGGCATAACCTAGCTTATACTTAGCTTAGGTAGAAATTCGTACATCGGCGAGAACGAGAATAAATACTTTGTTTGTTGTTACGTGGTACTACAAAACATACCTTTCATTCCTTTAGCTGTACTTTAACTTTAGCTTTTCCAATGGAATAGATTTAGAAAAACAAACAGAAAGAGTACAATTTCTTAGTTTCTATTTTATATGCATAAAAAGAAATCTGAAAGAGAATGCATCAACCTTACAATATCCTAACTAAAATAAATTCTAATGCTAGAGATAGAGAAGAGTTCGTTGTAGGTTGAATATTGAAACCATATTTCTATTTTAGGCGCTGATTAACATTTACATTCATTATTTCATTATTTGTTCTAAACTAAACAAGTATTTGAAGAATCCTTAGATGATGTTTTGTGACTTAATTTATGCAACTACTTAATTTATTTCCTTCAACTATTTCCTTCTTACTGTACTTCTATATCTAATTCTAGACAAAGCTTGTCCCACAATTCTAGGCCTACGATACATTTCATATAATAAAAAGGAGAAAAGTTATCATTCTCACATCTCTGTGTTGTAGTAAACCGTAATAGTATACATAGTAGTAAAGTAGAAGTGTATTACTTGGTTGTATAGGGTGATTGCATAGGTATTATTAACTTAATGGATATTCGTGATTAATCCGCAAAGGTTGTTAGTCAAATAACCTAGAATCTTCTATTATATTATTAGAATATATTATACGTGGTTAGAAGGAGATTAGTACTTAACTATTTTCATTAGAGCCTCCCCTTTTTTTTGTTTAAGACTTACAACAGAGTTTTTTATTTACTTTAATTTTTCGAGAGAGATGCATCATTCATCAATGTTTCTAATGTCCAAAGTAATCTTGTCTTTTCACAAAAAAGTCTATATTAATAAATTAACCGCGATATAAAAAATTACGAGTAGGTAAACTTGGAAACGGTCTCCCAGCTTCTTTAATTCTTTAAATTTGGTTGTATGTACGATCTTTATCTTCAACGAAAAAAGATGGCACCTTAAGCTCTTTATAGAGAAATAGAATAAACGTACTGTAAACGAGGCATAATAGGAAAATTCCCTTGGAAATAGACGACTATAAATATTCTCTAGAAAAATTATAGATAATGATAATATAGAATATAAGACCCTGGCCTGCAATCAACCAATTTCATTTTATATGCAGATGCAGTGATAAATATTTTTTACATCATTCTGGGTTTACTGTAGTTTTCATTAGACATAGACGGTTACGGGCAAAGATTTCTAAAAGGAAGTTCATAATTTTTGTTTTTCGATACGCTAAGGTTAATGGTCGGTAAGGATTTGTCCTTTTTTCTAGGACTCAAAGACTCTTTTTTTTAATTACTTTAGATCCGTTCTATTTAATATAAAATTTAGAATATTATAATAAAGAGTTTCTAGGCGAGCTATTTCTCAAATGTTAGAAAATTTGTTTGGTTGGCAATAAAAGAAATGTGGAAGAATTCTTGATCATAAGTAACAACGTTATAAGAGGATATAAAACCGAACCTTATTGTAAACATCCGTATAAACAGAGATTCCTTATAGCTCCGGGCCTAAGTGGAGAAGGAGTAATAGCGTATTGGAATATTTTAGACCAAGAGCTTCGGGTCGAAGGACAACCTATGAACAAAAAAAAGATAACACGCTAAAAACAAATCTCTAAATCTATAAAAAAACATGTATATAAGGTCAAAAATAAAGCTTTCTGAGTCATGTATTATTAGTAATATTTCAAGCCGACATATATCTTCGCATTTATTCCCAAGAGTTTTCACTTAGTTTGGTAGTTAATAATCTATACCGATTGAGCAGAGGTAGGATCTATACTTTTGGGGTAACGGTGGGTAATATAAATAGACATTCATGAATGAATAACTTGCATAAATAGACCGGACATAGTGTCATTTCTTTAAATATGCCTGTAATGTAGTACACAAAGAAAGCAATCCTTGTTCTTGTTCTTTTATTTGATAATAATAAGTTCCTATACCAAATACGACATCAATCACCCTGTAGAGCCCCTTAATTAAAGAACCATAAACTAAGGGTCACTTAAAAATGGGTTTTGCTCTTCTTTCTATGTACGGTCCCTTGTAAAGCAGGTATCAGCATGTTAATCCCTAATACTAACCTATTTGGAATAGTAAGGAAGTCTATTTTCTATGTTTCAGAGTTTTCCTTTTCTAATTTATATCATTGATTTGCTCCATTTACTCATTAGTAGTATAGTGGGCAACCTGATCCTTCATCTGTGAAGTTCTTATCTATCTAGTGCGATAGCTAGTAATTGGTGATATTTTATTCGGCTTAGAATTTATATAATGGTGTAACATAAAACAGAACAACTTAAAGGCATAAGTTCAGAAAAATAAAGAGATAAGAGTACTATAATTCTTACCGTGAAGCAAACTAATATCCCTCCCTTAATCCACGAAAAAATTTGTTGGTTGTGTGTGCATGCATAAAGGAAGCAGGTTAGAGAAGTAGACAATTAAATAAAGATCTCAGGAAAGATATGTAGGACTAGGAACTATATAGATTGATTGATTGATTGATATAGAGCTTCATTACACAACTACTGAAATATAAGCAAAAGAAGGAAGTCTACAACACAACAAGTCATAACTTTTCTCACCTAGATCCTAAGTAGTGATACGGATAAATTTCTGAACTCTGGTATCTATTAAATTGGCTTTTATTAAGTACTTGTGGGCAGTACAGCCTGAGGAGATGTGTCTCATATTATGATTATTCTATTTGTGGTACACGTGGTTTTTTAGTTGTGTATAGATATTAGGATTTGACTCATATTTCTTCCTTGTATGCCCGTAATGACCTGGAATCTTACCATAAGAAACTGCTTATTTTTTCTATTTTCTAGAGAAGAAATTTCTGTACCCTTTCCTAATTTGCTGTTCTTAAGGTGCCATCAGCTTAACTTTCTATTTTTCCAAAGTGCAATGCTCCAGGTGTACGTGTCACTAGATAAGCTTCCCATAACTAAGTTATAAGCTACTTATTAGAATATTATGTAAAACTGCGCGCCTCGTCACTTGCTGGTGTACTTTACTTTTGAGAACAGAATAGAAAGAAACAAAAAAGGAGTCAATCCGGCCATAAATCCATAATATAGAATGTTATTGTGGAGAAATTGTCTGTGGGTAACCAGTGGGGTTAGCTAAAAATTAAAGGACAAATAAAATACAGGTATAATGCAGATTTCTCAGTTCTAAGAAAAAAAAAGAAGAGCAATAAAAAAATGTCTCAATATATGCTATAATATGCTATATCCCAGGCATCTTGTGAAAGAAATAGAATGAAAGTGAATGAATATAGCCTAGAGTCTTCTTTTGGAATCAAAAGTTTAGGTAAAACAACTACACGGCATAAAGGGTAACGTCCGTTCTGTCTTCTTTTCTATTTGAGACTGATCGGGACTGACCTGACCATAATATGCTCCTTTATGTAAGGGAAATTCCTCAAAGGTTCTATATCCAATTAAAAAATATTAGGAATAAGGTTGTTAGTCTCATAAAAACCAGGCATCATAGATTTACAGCGAAGGAAACTATACTATACTATACTACAAGAATTCTAGTTTTGCTTTACGTAAATTGTTTACTGCTAGATTTGGCGGGTGTTAAAAATGTATATCTTAAGAATAGGATTTTCGTATCCATATGCTTCTAACCTTTATGTGTTGGAATAGAAAAAAGAAAGAGGGTCTTCCACTCCTTAGCAGTCATGACCCTAGCGGGACCTTAAAGGAAATTGGAAAACATGACTTTGGCTAATAAAATGGGAAGTACGGAGTAATAACATTGCATTTCGCTTATAAAAGTAAAAAAATAGATGACTTTTTATGTATGATTTTTGTCTCTGGCTATGGTGAAAAGTATGAAATCTAAATTTACTACATAGATGCATCTTATTTTCCAAGAATTCATTACTCACCTATGTCAAAAAGTATGTATTTTCTTAGATTTCTTTCCAGCCTAGTTGTCTACTATGATTTGAAAACTATAAAAATTATTTCCTATGGGATGTCCATACATAGTTTGGGACTAATAGATTAAAAAGATACCTCTGTCTTATATCTACTGGTATTTGTCCTTAACCCTCCTCTTTTTCAGATCGAGATTCCTATATAAAAGTAAAAGTATAAGTTCAACAAGAACAGAGTACTTGTGTTACCATAGTATGCGCATGGCCATCATAAGAAATTCTATTTTGGTTTCACAATCGTAGAATCAATCATAGTTAAACGTAAAAGGGTCTCCTTTCACTCCTATTTTCTATTCACCCGCTTATCCTTGTTTGTTTTATAAACTAAAATAAAAAGATCTTCTCTTTCTGCATCTTGAATAACCTAAAGCTTCTATAAATATGCCTGATCCTCTGGAATAAAAAAAAAAAAAATGAAATTACAGGGATAAGGAGATAAAATAAATACAGGACTCTATCTAAATCTAAAGAACAAGGAACAATGCCTGCAAAATCCTCATCATCAATTTGAAAGGAAACCCCAAATATTGCTTTTTGATAAACAATCATATTTTACTAGCATAGATCTTACTAGTTCACACCATATTTGCCCTTTTCGGGGTTACACTGCTTCCTGTGACAGATAACTTTATTATACTTAATTCTACTCATAACAAAAAAAAGTAGTCCTTTAATTGGAATAATCTTTAAAGAACTCGTTTTCTATCTAGACGACGGTTTGCACGCAAGTAGGTAACGTATATGTCTTCTCTTTTCTTTTCCATTTTTATGATGTGCCTCTTCTTATTTATTAGTCTTTTTAGGAATGGAAGTGGTGATCCAACAGAAATAATAATCCAAGATACAATTCGATGCTATATATTTCTAATTTCACATAGCTTAGAGATTTTCTGACTTATTAGATATTCCTTTTTGTATTCTGTAACACGGCACGTGTGTCCTTTACGATTACGAAGAAGAACAGTTGAAACGATAGTAAACATGCATATATGTATATAGAAAAGCAAAGTAAAATATTCTAGGGATGAATTCCATATAATTAGGATTAAAATGTGAAGATGTACTTATATTCATAAATATTTAAATATTCTATAGTAGACCAAATCAAAGTAGAAATGTAAAATAGAAGAAGTTGCTGTATACTATATAAGTACTATTTTCGAATTTAAGAAAGTGAGCAATTTCTATGTTTGTTTATAGCAAATACATACATAAAGGAAAGGATAGGCTTAGTTAATAAAAATAAAGGTAGAAATTTTCTTTTTCTTAGATACTAATTTCTATTCTATGATCGATAAACCGATATGGAATAGAATCAATGTTTTTTTTGGTCTTCTCTCTTTAGGATCTATCAACAAGTAAAAAGAAGGAGGGAGTGGAGTTTAGTATACGACGTAATTTATTAGTTTAGTATAATAATTAGTATATAATTTAGAAGCAGATTTAACTAATTTAGATAGAATCTTTATCTTTAATAAGACCCTGGAATAGATTACTTTGTATGTAGATGCAAGCACATTTCTATTTATAATAATTCGTTATTTAAGAGCAACTGTCTATTCATTCATATGAGAGAAAAGAATTAGAAAATGCATAGACAAAAACTATTGCTTCTATTGATGAAGACGTACGATCTTTTATTTCATATACGTGGTGTTTGCTCTTAATCCATACTCCTTGTTGTTTATATTATAGTTTTACCTATAAGTCTGCCTTGCCTATGTCCTAAAAGTCTCTCCCTTACTAAATTTACTAAAATATGTTTTATAGGGTCTCGACTTATCAACGAATAAACTACAAGGTTTGTGAAGGAAATTCCTTAATTACGTGAATAGGATAAATAAAGACAGATTACTCTCTGCTGGGTATTACTTGTTACTTATCAGTTGTTATTAACTTAATACTTAATAATACTTAAACACCGAATCGCTTAAAAATAGGAATAGATTCAGTTATTTCTAGTGTCTTGCTTTTATATGATAGGTCTCTTTTATTAGATATTTGGTTGTTATTTCCTCTTATTGCATGTATTGCCTTAATTAAACAACATAATTAACCATCCTTCCAACCAAAAAGTCTAAAGTATATCACAATTCCTTGTTGACTATATCCCATGGAATATTTTCTAAAAATAGAAATGTATTTTCATTATTTGTCTTTAAGAACACTTGTATTTACAACTATTTGTATATTTGCTTCCAACATGTGGAAAGGTTGCTTACTGCGCATGTCTTTCTTACCACTATAATAAAAAATTTCTAAATACTATAGATACTATAGATAAAGAATACTAGAGAAATATCTTTGCCCGAACAAAAAAAAAGTACCTTGCGCTATTTGCTACGAGAAGTCCAACAGGATCATAGTTTCTATTTCTATTAATTAGTACGTCATAACTCTCACTTAATTATGTTCTATAAAATAAGGAAAGCGAGGTACCATATTTGTATTGTAGTATAGATTAGAAGAAGTTGTAGTTTATAAGAGCGGAGCTAAAGAAAAATACTCTAGTTACCTTAACTGAGTGTAAAAGTAAAATGAATGCAAAGAACAAAACAAGAACGGGAAAATGCACAGCAGCGGAACACCCTCTAATACCAATACCCTAAGCAAAAAAGAAAAAATAATACAGAGATATATACTACTAAGATCTAACCCGAGCCTAATAAAATTAGCAGCACAGAAGCAAAAAAGGAAGAAGAAGTATACATACATACCATGCACAGGACAAAGGATTAAATAAATTATTATTCTTAGATTAGAATAGAAGTAAAACTCGAGAAGAATCTATACGAAATAGTATTTACCTTTTATTGGTCTTAACTTGAAAGAGTACTCATTATAGAATAGCCTGAGTTTTTATTTATTTATTATAGAGTTTACTAACTAGAAAGCGTTATTATTTGCTTTGTATGCATTATATGTATGACATTATGTAGTTATTTATTATAGGTGGTTTGTCTGGTATATCTACTACTGAGAAATATATGCCTTAATTTAATAATAAAAAATTTAGAATTATAGGTAGTTATTTTATTTTAATATCTTCTTTTCAAACTTTTCAAAAGGGGTTATCCATCCGTTAGTAAATTATAGAACATAAAAATGAAACACGCATAACTCGAACAAAGAACTCTGGCATATACCGTACCTAGAATGGCTTATTCTCTATTAGTTAGCATAGGTTAGAAGACAAGGGAGAGAGATAGAGAGATATATAACCCATAGAAGAAGAATAAACGGGATTTCTATTTGAAATTCTAGTTGTGTGCTCTACATGTGATGAATAATACTATACATGTTATAAATTAGGTAAGATTTATCGGGTATCGAGTAAGATTAAGTTTTCCAAATATATTAATGGTAAACAACTATAGAACAACTATTATAAGTATAGTATTATAGGAAGTTCTTTTTGAGGATATATAAAGTTCTTTGAAAAAATCTACAATCAAAAATCCACAAAGTCTATATATTTGTACTCATAAAACCGTAATTTACCAAGGCGTACATAGCACAGACTATCCCCTCTCTTGCTTTTTTTGTTTATAGACATAATCAATAATTGACACTGTTTATAATGCGAAAGAAAGGCCCATAGGATATTCTAATTTATGGAAATAGTGGGCTGTGATGCACTCATCTATACTCGCATAAACTCATTTATAGTTCGTAATATTTTATTATTAGGTATACCATGAAAAATGTTCGAAATGTTTTGTAGTATTATAGTAAAGTACATATTATTGTGTCTTTGCTATGTTAGGCGTAGACATTGAGTCCTTTCTAGTTTATCTCTATACCCCGTTCATAAAATAAAATTAAAAGACATTCAATCTGCAACAACATATGCTTAAGTCCAGTAATTACCTTATTTTATACATATTTTTATACATAGTTCTTAGATAGACCTAATTAATCATATGTTAATCCAATCCTCGTTATTTTTTTTATTCTTAAAATTCTTAATTATCTCTTAACCTTAACTGTAGTAAATACTTAAATTTATAGGATTCTGTGAACTACGCCCTTTTCCTTTCATGGTTCTTCTTCATTCTTTATTAGCCAATCCATTGTTGATTTCTAGCCTAGTCAGTCATACAATTTTATCCTTAAGTGCTATTCTTAATATATACTACATTATTACTATTTGTTTTGAGTCTCATCTTTATAAAAGTCGATTAGAATACCAACCAAAAGAGTAGGACTTGTAGATTCCAAAATGACTACTCCATTTGGCGAAGACTAAGAAGAATCAGAGAAAAGTGGAAATTTTTATTATTTTGTTATACTTCTTTACCATTGCCTTGCGTGAGAAAAGACAAAAGCGAGACGTAAACAATCCATTATTCCATACATTCTCATTCTGCATGAAATATAAAGAAATGACACAATAAGCCTTAACTCCTAAAAAGACTTAGTTAGACAACTTAGTAGAAAATTTGACCCTTCAGTAGATAACATATTTGTTAGAGTTTATATAACTTAGATCATCTTGTTGAGTATTCATTCCCACGACTAGAATTCTTCAAATCAAAGAACATTAAATTAAAAAAATGAAAAGAAAAAGAAAAAATAACTTAGAATCTTGGCATAAGCAAGGAATCTAAATATAGTAGTATTCCCAAGGCAATATACTTTTATCTAAATCAAGCCGAAACTCAAATCAAATATCTTTTTCTGTTACATGTACATGTTCTCTTTTTTCTTTTGTTCCTGTGTATATACTATGCTGTGATTAGTAGTTATACACCTAGCTTCTGCCTTCTTTTTTACAAGATTTTCATCTAGTTACTCGGACAAGTGTGCCACTAATGAATAAGTTCCTTTCGACACTAACTAAGTCTTTGTTTGTTCTTTGTAGAGTATGCCTTTCTATTTACTAGTATTTGCTAAATAATCATATTATCCATTCTTGTCTTGACATTCGATTGGTGTGTCTTTTTGACCTAGATTTGATAATTTGACTTTTTTTTAACGATACCATATAAATTAGTAAAGTACATACCTTTTCATTACGAAAAAGAGAAAAAGCAAAAATTGAATGTGATCTCCTTATATCTTTTATCACCAGTACAAAGAAAATACCCTAATCTAAAAAAATAAGGGCTAAAAAAAAAAGTATGGTCTGAAGAGAAGAAATCATTATGATAACCTTTTCCAAAAAGGAATTTATAAAGCTATACGGAGTTCGCCCAAGTCTCAAGCATTTTGAGAGTTATCCCTTAAGCTGCGAGTAAAATATACTTTCTTTTCTAGTATGCGGCGTGTTTTCTATTTTATATATATATATATATATATATAGCTTCGTGATTTAAGTTGATTTAAGCCCAAGACATTTATTTTCTATTTACTTATTTTTGTAGTTTTGTAGGAATGAATGAACTCCTCATAAATTGCAGCTGGCTGTTTCCAGAAGAATGAATATATATATATATATATAATATAAGGCGGGGAGTCTTTAAAAAATACAACAAATACAATGGTGAGTCCCTTTTTAGAACTTAGATTTTATGCCAATATGATAGATAATAATAGAATAGAAGCTTTGGACTTTCTCTCCTCATCAAGACCCAACCCTATTTTTAAACATCTTTTACTTAAGCTTTTGTTCCTATCTTCTCTAAGTGTCCACGTAGTAATAAAAGTAATAAAATAAGTAAACAGTCCTGTAGTTGTTAATCTCCGAAGATCCATTAGCCCAAAAACTTCCTCCGAAGCAATCTTCCCATACAAAATAATACAAAACACCTGAAATACAATTCTCAATGCTTGATTTTTAATACTTAATAGATTCTTTAAAATGTCATTATAGGGTTTTTTTGTGTATGTGCCATTATAAGTTGTTATTCTTGATATTTTCTCCCTAAAGAAATAAATACAAAACCAACTTATCTATATTTATTTGCTATTCTAGATATTTTAGTTGGAGTATTCTTCCCAACCTTGCCTCTTCGATAACCACATAGAGTACTAGAGGGTATTCATTAATATAGTTTTAGAATAAGACATTGTTTCGGGATGAAAATTATCTATTTCATAGGTACCTGTGGTGTGGCCTGTGGAGTATTATCTATAGGGTAGTTCATAAAGATCTTGAAACGTAAGATTTTAGTACTAGCAATTTTCCACCCAACCATCCGCGCATGATAATGGAAATTAATATTTAGAATTCTGTTTTCATATATATATATATTTAAGGTTAAGGTGTATGCTGCTCTTTTTCCTTTTCTTGTATATCTATTATATTCGTTGCAAATATATTCGTTGCAAAGATAATTTTAGTACTTACAGACTCTACATTAATTTTGTAAAATTCCTTTAAAATGGGTGAACCTCTTAACAGAATTAAGTTAAAACAGGCACGGATGGAAGCCAAATTCTTAACGACTTCGTAATGAACTTAGAAGGGATAGGTCTAATCAGGTTATATATTTTGTCTTGTTTTTATATTATTCTTTTAGCTTACTAACCGGTTTCTTTCCTTGCTATACGGTTATCTTCATCATTTTATTCCTCCCCTTTTTATTATAGAATCTCCTTTAATTTGTAGCAACTATAACTATATTTAGTCTACCCCTTTGTAATTAACGTTTTTCGTTTATAAAACCTAGAGTTATCCTGGTACTAGGTCATGTTGTGGCATACTCTTTTCGTAAGTTTTTATTTAGTTCGATAGTAAAGAATATATATTGTTTATTGTTTAAATTGTTTTTTAATCAACATAATAAATTTATACTTTTAATTAGTAATAGTTCGAACTTTATATAGTACAATTATAGTACAAAGCAATTTTTTTACACTAAGATAATAATAATAATAATAATAATAATAGGTAAATTTTCTAAGAAATTAAGTCGTCAACAAGCAAATTCCAGACCTTTTTTCTTTCTATTAGGAGTTTAATAAAGTAACACAACACGGCACACACTGTACAAATGTATAGAATATTCGTATTGGCATAGGTTTCCCTTTATGACTATTTATGACTAGTAGAATTCCATATTTCTAATTTCTGATTAATCTTTAAGTACAATATAGAGCAGACCTTTTAGTTTTTTAATAGTTTTTTATATCTCTCACTTGACTCAAAGAAACCTGGTAAAGAGGACTAGAAAGAAAAAGAAGAAAACACAAGGATAATAACATTGCCTATAAGTTCTAATTCTGGAAAACATGGATAAACAAACCATATTTATTATTTTTTACATAATACATCTTAGGAAGAATTGCTCTCTATTAACTAACTACATAAAAAAAAGATAAAACACTTCTTGGACGAGAATTGATAGAGTTTTCTTTTTCCAAGATACCAATTAGATTAAATATCATAACCAAGTGCAGTTAACTATCAACTAAAATGATACGACTATAATTTCCTGTACTCTGTATTATTAAGAATAAGAAGTTGTTATAATTAAAAATATAGAGCCTTCCTATGGAAAAGTACCCAGATTTTACTTTGTTGGTTAACATTCTATTAGAATTCGTTTCTAGTTCGTTCTCGGAAATTACTTACTGCTTTTATTCTTAGAGAAATGACGTGGACAAGTTCGGTCTTTTACTACGTATTCGAGGAATGATACTATGCGGAAATGATACACAGCAAGGATTTAACCTTTTTTGACGACTTATTATTATTATAAGACTTTCTTTTAGAACCTTACAAGTAACCGGGAAAAGGACTCATCACAATATTTTTTATCTATTATTTAGCCTTTCATTTATTTCATTTAGCAAGGAAAAAAGAGACAACGTTCATTAATTCGTACTATATTCTTGTTGTAGCAATCAAAACAAATTTAGGTAAGGTAACCTTGCTCCGCATAAGTAAGATAAAAGAATTTGTGTATACATCCTCGATCCATAACATAGTAAATTCATCTAACAACCTAGTTCGTCATTTATATATTTCTATTCTTCTGCCGAAAAGAATCTCCCTTTATACGATTTATAATTAATTTGACACCTTCTTAGTCTAAGTGGACTTTAAACTTTAACTACTTAGTCGATTCGACAATACCTTCCCCGAAACACTCTAGAATATTTATTTGAAAAACGTGGACAGTAAAGAGAGTTTAGATTTATAAAGAATACAGAGAATTCATTGGGTGGAGTTTACTTAGATAAGTACAAGCAGCAAGAAAGAGTACACCATTCTCCTTAGTAAATAAATTCCGCCTTAGAAAATGCACGCAGATAATGAAAGAGGAGAAAGTCCAAAAATTGCCGTATGGTTGTAATTAATTAATAGATTTCTTAAGCATACCCAACAAGCAAAAATGTTCTTTTTCTAGGATTGTTGTATTTCCCTATTATTTTTATTATTTTTTCTTTCTCGCATATACTTCTATAATAATCTATAATAACCAGCTCTCATGTGCGCCCAATTCGTTATTATATTCTCTACATTCATATACTAATACTAAACTACTGGATCTCTAAATTATGACCTGTATCATCTTTTTTTGTTTTACATATGCTATTTTTTTCTTTCGACCTCGTCAGGTGGACCTTCTCTTTCAAAATAATTCAAAGTATAATAAATCAAGTCATTCATAATAAGTCATTACGTTGTATGTAGTATAAAGTATCATCTAGTATCTAATCAGAGGCAAAACCAAACTACAATAGTACTAAAACTAATTCTAATTAAAGGATAAGGAACTCGATTCTGTATGAATCATTTTTCATCTATCTATAAGTATCTATAATTAAGGCAGAATTCTGTTGTCAATGTCTCTTTTTTTTTCCTTCATATCAATTTCATAAATTCGTACATATTTCCATCCCAAGAAGCACAATCTGCGAGTTAGCTGAGCACCGAATATGGTAGTAAAACTTACGACATAGTCTCACTGAGGTACAAATAAAAATCCCAACTAATCTAATCTTAAAAGGTGGGTATATAAATAAAGAGGGGCAACAACGTGGTTTAACAAAAAGAAACTATATTATAAGAACTTACTAAGTAAGAACGTGAAATCAGCCTATAAATATCTTGATAACTTTATGGATCGTGCACCGTAGAGTGGGTGTTAAGATAAATAAAAATCTTTTTCTTCTTAGTTTTTAGTCATGATCAGGTAAACGCCAAATTATGTACACGGGTGACCGTGGTAAGTAAGCCAGTTCCAATTTCTGTTTTTTCGTATTATAACTTCAGGTTTATCAAGAGTAATGGTAAGTCAGTGCCCAGTATTTTTTTATTTGGACAATCATATAAGTTTTATACTTTAATTACTTTAATTCCAATTTGCTAACATAACAGTAAGAAACTTAAACAAACCCATATTTCACACTATAAATTGTTTCTAACGACGAACCTATAACTAGAAGTATAATAACTAAGAGATAATATATCTATGCATGCAAATCAATTTGTATATTCTATCCTATTTTTCCGGCATAGAGGGGAGAAAGGAAAGAATTGAACTATAAGCGGAAAGTACCTATTACTTATGTCAGTAGTAATATAAAGAGAAGCCTACCTGAACTATTCTCCTATAAGTCTCCTATAAGATATAGTTCTAGTAGAGATAACTGCGCAGAAGACTTTTGATAAATTTACCCAGTCGGCTTACACTGCCAGTCTTGTTTGATATTCCCATCCTACTATATGATTTTGTCCTACTCAATATACCCGCTACATTATACTACTTCTTTCTCTTTTGTTTGTTTTGGATCTATGCTTCAACACCTGTAGGACACCTATATACTTGGTTCCATTTACTTACTAAATTCAAGCAAAGCAAATATTGCACACTTTTCCTGGACTATTTTTTTTAATCTATAGTTAATATTAAAGAACTAGGACTCACTCATTGAAAGGAAAATAGATCCTAACCAGCACAAGGTCCCACTGAAAAAAACGTTTGTAAACTATTTTATTGTCTGATCGTAATAACCATAACATAAAGAAAGCATTCCCATACATATGTATTTGTATAATTTGTATATAATGAGGGACTTACTTCTATTTTTTTTCAAGTCTGGCTTCAAGCCCTAAATGGACAACAACATAGTTGCTTTTCTATTAGAATACTATAAGGTCGATTATAATTAGGACTATTTAAAAATATCCAAAAATCCACAAGTTCCTGTTGATAAATTTCAAACGTGTTGTATTATTCTCCTATGTTCCGTGCTTCAGGACAAAATTTTACCTTCGTCAGTAAAGGGAAGGAAAACTTTTTTCTTTTCATTGTAGAAATTCTATAACAAATAAATTCATTAAGGAATGAAATGCACTGCGGAAATAAAAGATGGTTGTATTTAGTCAATACAAAAAAAGGTATGTTCTCAGATATCAATAATTTGTGTTAATGGAAATAGAAGCGTTATATAATTCTATCTCTTCTTAATTAAAACGTAAATACGAGTTCTTATAATTGATTTACCTGTTCACACTGATGAAGGATATAACAGTTGCGTACCTGCAGGCTTTTGACACTCATATAATTAGTCACAATCATTTCTCTTATTCCTTATTCTGATTTTTCTGCGTATCCATGTATACTTGTGGGTTGCTATTTTTCAAAGATGACATACCCTTTATGAGAAACTTTGGAAATTACGAAATAAGTCTACTCTATTTATCCAAAATATAACATCAGCCTTTCTCTTTATATGTGCTATAATCTTTCAGATTTTCTAGTAAGCTCCTTTCCATACTTTTTTGAAGGGCAGAAGGAGTAGAAAAAAACCATCTAAATGCACCAAGTCAAAAATCAAGACATTAAAGAATCCTAAAAAGTTAGTAAATAAATTGGAAGAAAATGGAAGAACATTAGAGTTAAGGCTGGATTAGATTAGGAAGGCTCTTATTCTTATAATATAAATTATAATATAAAGAGGAAATCATTGTATCATACATACACCACACTAACAGGATAGATAAAATAATACTATGTGTGCATTTTTCATTAAAACTTTCTAATTTAATTAAGTAAGCACTAAGGTAAGGAAAGAAAATAGGTTATCATGTTGACTGAAGATTAATTAATTAGATAAACCCCTCAATCAGACTTTGGGTTTTATGAGTAAAGTTTTATGAGTAAAGACAGGTATTAATTTTATAAATTCGTACCACGTACCATAACTACACTACCAAAAAGCGTTAGGAGAGACAAAAGACTTTAGCCGACATGCAAATAGAAATATTTCCCTTTATCTTTAGTTTAAAGACATATGCTTAGCTGACTCATACTATGATAAATATTATTTTATCTTAGTAACTTAATCGTATATCGATCGGTAAAAGTTTGGAAATAGGTTTTGAGCATTGTCTTATTATTTTGTTTTGTAAATGACCTACAACATTCAGAATTCAGAACCAAAATTATTGAGAGATGATGATAATATCCTCTTTGTTTTGCTACGGGTAAGCCTTACCTTGTCCTTATAAATAGAATTTTTGGTGAACTGCTTACAAAAAAATTGAAAACTTATGTAAAATGAAAGCCTTAGACACCATTCTTTTCTTTTAGAAAACCTTTCTTAGTATAAGAGTTGAGAAAAAAAAAGAAGGGAAAAGTTCATTCAAATATTGTCTATGAACAGTGTGTTTCCAACCCAACGTAAACTGCATATACCATTTTAATTATTTTTTAATTATGATTATGTACCTGATAACTACTGTTATGTTAGTTGAAATGAAAATAGTCTTTGTGAGATTGTTGAATTGTTGAATAAAATATGAATTATGAAAGATGTCCAGTAAGGTTTATATAACTAAAGAAGTATGTAATTCAACGAACGTTTCGAGGTTATCTATCACCCAACTTTAAAACACTGCCAGGAAAAATACTAGATCTACTTAATAAACAGTATTTAACTCCTAATTTATAATATTTCATTTTGTATGAGTACATTTCTTATATTTTTCATAGTACTCCATTCCATCCTTCCTGATCCGATCATTATATTTTTTATATTATGTACAAATAAATTGACTTCTATTCTAATCTCGCTAGAAAGAGAATATTCTAACATGATAGAGAATAGAGAAACTTTTATAAAAGACTACAATAGAGACCTTAATTTCTTTCCTATACACTTAAGATTCCAAATCTAATTATTTCTAGTTGTAGACTCCCCAACGAAAACAAAACATAATTATTTTTATTATAGGCGTTCTACACGTTAGGAAAAACTAATTCATATACCTATCTTCTCGAGTCAAATTAAAATTATTTCCTTGTTTCTTTTCTAATAAATCTAATAGATGAAGTAGATTGAAGTGAAGTATTTATATAGGTATTCCAGGACTTCGGGTTTTTTATATTAGAGGCCAAGACAAATACTCGCACTTGTCGATTATATCACTAACACTAAAGGAAAAACTTTCGAATTGGACATGAATTATATAATAAGGAAGATCGTAGAAACAGTGTCTATCTCAACTCCGACGAAACTTTCTAAGCGTTTTTCCTTTATGCGTAGGTGCTTGTAAGAGGTTTTTTTAATCTATATCTATACTGGACAGTTTCCAAAGGCGACTTTTTCTGGATATATGGATATAATAACAAAGAGCCCTGTTCTTATACATGTTAGAAATCTTCTCCTTCCTAGAATAGAACCTCTGCTCTAACCTTGATAGAAACTAGCTAGTAATTAGCAAGTAATCGGTATCTCATTTTCTCTCTTCTTTTCTGCAATCAACTTCCCAACACCTATATTGAATTCTATGGTGAATTTGTATAGTACTATTATACCTTTTTTTTGCTTATAATGAAAAATACAGGAACTTCCAGGACTTCTCTACGTTATAGTTCGACCCGCACGCATTCTACTCACCTTACATACACACTTATTCTTGGCTACACTTTTCTATATTTTTAAGAAATAACTCCAGTCACAGGAGTGAAATAATGCTTGCCTGAGTTGTGCAATACTGGGATTTACCCAACAACAATATTTTACTAGAATATAGAACTTTTTGATATATCGGAGATTCATTCTCGGTTTAAGTTATTCCTCTTCACAATAAGAAAAAATTTTTATTCAAGGTTGATTGATAAAGTCTACATGACAAATGAATGTCTGCAAAGAGGTTAACTTCGATTTATCCTGTGCCTGTTATATGAGGTCCTTGGGTTTCCTCTATTCGTTGTTTGAAATTCAATTGTAACCTTATTTCTCGATCTTTTCTTTCCATATTAAACTAAGGGCAGGCTCTCATTTATGAGTCTTTATTTACTACGTGAAGTATCCTCTAGGCAAAACTTGGAATCTAATTGCACTTCTTTTCAGGATCCGACTATTACGTGTGATAACTTTTCTTTTCCTAAAATGAGTTTTCTTTTTCTCTTGAATTTACATGTCTTTTCTCTCTCGTGAGCTACTATCTACTTTATTATGAAAGACTGGACAGTTATTTTCTCACTTTCAACCAAAGTCCGGTGCTCTTGAGGACTTACATTTTATTATCTTAGAATTTGTCCTGGAATAGAATCCATCTTACAGTATGAATGAAGTAATTTTACAGACAACAAGAAATAATGATGTACTTGGGCTACAACTTCTTTTCTTTTGGAAATTGTGTTTATATATATGAAATGCGACTTTCACTTAATATAAAGATTTTAAAGTTTACCTATAGAAAACTAGGATACTTGGATTATACCTTAAACTTAGAATCGATCATGATGAGGAAAATAGCAAGAATCTTTCTTATCTAGTATAGTAGGAGTTATAGGCTGTAATTGGTCCAGGCAATTAATGATTAAAGTAACAAATCCTAAAAGTGGTACGTATAAAAAATATATATATATATTTATATATTATATATGAAGGTATATCATTAAAGGTCTTTATTTTTGCATCTTTGTATAAGGTAGAGTAAAAAAAATGAGTATGTATATTTTTGTTCTTTCAATTCCTCTATACTAAGGGTCATACGTGTAGATCTTTACACAGCAACTATAATATAGGAAGGGAGGAGATATAACATATACAAGTCTTAGCCCTTCTATAGTGTTAGCAAGTACAAGAGCAATAACACCTTACTTAAACACTCACTTATTAACTAACAGTGCTTAGATACATACTTCTTAAAACATTAGGAACAAATTACTAATATAACAATGTTAGCTCAGTTCTTTTAGGGAAATGATAGGAATCTTCTTTTTATCTAAGCTATACTATATATGAAGCGAGTAGAACTAATACTAATAAAAATGAATTGAATGCGTAGATTGAGTAAGGAACAGTCTAACGTGTAATTGAACTCCACGGAACTCCTAAGCATAAACCCTAATTGAGTCTTCACCTATGAAATATTATTTATCAATCAAGGCACGTAACATGGCTACTTTATAAGGTAAGGTACTATAAGAAAATCATATACTAAAGATAACAAGTATCACTACTATCTCTTCTATAAAAGACTTGCACAAAGGAAATCTACCCAATTTTCCTATACTCAACTAAATGTCCTAATACATGGGTTTTGCCTACATAATGCTCTCACCAGTACTTAACAACAATGAGGAAAGGGAAATATAATAAAAAAAAGAACTCATTCGTAGTAGAAGTGATCTATAGCAGTAGTAGAATATAATAAAAGATTTCTCGAAAGAGCTTGGTTTTCCATATAATATACATTTATTAAGGTAAGGGTAGTAAGCACGGAAACATTCTATAACAAGATTAAACTACAAAATGTAAGTAGAGCTAGAATACTATAAAATTACTAAGTACACTACTAGGGAAGACTTTTTTACATAAGTTACTTTGCTCTTTACACTTAGAGTTATAATTTACCAATACCCATAGAAATACAATACCCACATAAAAATAGAAACCTCATAATAGGCCATGTTTTCATAGTACAATATACCTAAAACGCCTAATAGAATACAGCTTAGTGAATATACAATAAAAACTAAGTAATCCTTACACAAGAAAAAAAACGAGTCCCTTATTATATACCCTTTATATACCCTAGCTAATAAGACAACCGTTAGAAATTAGAATGCTTAACCCCAAAGCCTATTAAATAACCCAAAACACAATCTAAATTTACCCTATATGACACTAAAGGGAAGTACTGCCTATAATAGAGTGCATAAGAATAAGATTCAAGACTACAACGCAACACAAATAATGAAGATAACATTTCAAAGACAAAGGCAGGACTTAGATCATTATTAGGCACATACATAGAATACTTTGAAAGGCCATGTTGTGTAGTAGTGTTGGAGATATCGTAGAATTCAATAGAAAATAGTTGAAAGAGGAAGAGAGCATATATACAGTAGAACTCTAAATTATAACGTGTACATGATTAAATGAGTATATAGTACTATAAATGCATACTTCCTTCGAGCAGAGATAGGAACATAACTATCTAACATAACTGAGGAGTCTTATCATGAACAAGAGGCAAAACACGTTATTTTTAGTTTACTTAATATCCAGAACTGAAAGGATACAATTATTTAGTACCAATATAAATGAACTATACACCTTACCAAAAGAAGAATACTGTCCAAAGCATACATGCACAAGTTATTAATTACTATGATTTTGTTAAACATATTTGTTGTAACACTTTACTGGATTCGTGCATAACTCAGACAGACTGGTTATAGAAACCAAACTCATAATGTATTGTGTATTGTGTAATACCTCAGAGATAGATAATTATATCATATTCAAAGAGGTACTATATAGTTTTGTGCAACGTAAATTCTCCAAAGACCCTTAATATAGCTTAGTGACAGGACAACCGAGTGGACTTGGTTAATAATTTCTCACATACAATCAGTTCTTGGGAAGAATAAAAAAATAAAGGGATCATAATAATGGTTATTAACTAAATAGAAGCAAAAGCATAGAGATAAGTTCAAAATGTTATTAGTATCCTGGTAGAAATCTTATTTGCCTATATTAAGAGATATTTCTTTTTACCTCGAATTCTTTAATTATCTTGTCTTGCAAGAACTGTTTAGCACTTTTAAAACGTAGCTTTATTTCGCTCAGCCTTAGTTGGGTGTATAACTAATTATATAAATAAAGAGATATCAGGAATCGTGTTTATCCAACCGAGGATTTAGTAAAGAGGTTGCTGGAAATAAGTATAAGTTATAGACGAACTTCACTTGTTTTAGGCCCACGAAAGTTATGTCCCAGATATTTTATATGATTTGTCTCTTTCTTTTTCTTTCTCTGGAATGCCAGTTATTCCGGTCTTATCTTACTGCAGTTTTCTACTCATGCTCTCCTTGATATTATACTGGGGTTTTACCTAGTTTTCAAATCTAAATTTCCTGCTGAGTCAGTACACAACCTTGTACTATCTCTATTTGAGGTTTGTTTCTCCTTTCTTTCTAGAGTTTCTTACTTAAAATTATTTCATTTAGACATCGTGGTATGGTGTGGAAAATATATAAGGGCACATTTCATATACTACAAAAAAATAGGAAGTCCAGCTAATACTAGCTCACAGGGATGTAGAATTATTTAGCATTAGAAAATTATAACCCAAACAATGTTATTCAAAAGGTCAGATCTTTTTATTAGTTTTTATCATATCTACGTCCTCCGTACAAAAAGAATAGCTTTATTGGGATACTTTATTATTAAATAGAAATTCTTATCTAATCTAACTTGATGAGGGAGCTTTGTCCTGGAAGTATGAACTCTACTATGCTATAAAGCTGTATAAGAGGTAAATATAATAAAAGTTCTTTCTCATTCCTTAACTATAAATTTAGATAAAATAATAAGTAATTGATCCTATACTAGCTTGTTATGAATATTAATACTATATTTTTAATTAATAAGGAGTAGTTGGTATACACTTATAGTTCTGTTAGTGAGTGTAGTAAATACATAGTTTGTATCCCTAGTAGTAAAGACTTAGTAGTAAAGAAAAGAGAAACCCAAAGAAAGTATAGTATATAGTGTAGGTGGAAAGGTACTAAGGAGAACATACTATATTCTCGTCCCTAAAAAACACTACTTTGGCATATATGTAGATGAAGAATTCCGGAAATTTAGGGATCCTTCCTTAGTCAATTTTAAAAACCTTACCTTGACCTATAGTGATGAGTCGATTACTCAAAAATGAACTACCTCTCACTAATAAAATTGGTTGGACTAGGTTTTACCCCTTAGTGGCATGACAAAACTTCAAAATAAGGCCTCAAAAATCCAATTTGTATAGGGAAAATCATTTTGATACTTCCAACTTCTTGTTTTTGAAGAAATCATGTTTTTTGTTTTTACTAAAGCAATGATCATAAAATTCTTAAATCTTGCATCCGACTATAGGGCAAAAGTAGTAAACTCTATTTTCGCTAATACAAGATGTGGTTAATCCATAAAAGTGATTACTTCCTATAGGGTAAAGTGATGATTTGTGCATTTCACTCTATTGAGGTTGTTTAAAATACGAGAAGTTCATTCCACTTATGTATGAAACCTAATGATTTTATTGAGTCACTCGAAAATGATATTAGAAAGAGTCTTCTGTTAGTCTTAGTTCTGGATTTCCTTAGGGTTCATACATAAATGACTTAAGCGGGTATACATATCTTAGAAATTAACCTAGTCTTTGCTATAACACATACTATGCACAATTAGTGACTACTACAAAGACTAAGTTTTTAAGTAAACAATTTATTATCTTAGGTAAGAAAGAATAGGCTCCTCTTTGATCTCTTCTATCTATCATCTAGACTTCAACAATGTAAAGAAGGGGTAAACTCACTTGGTGACACAGGGAATTCTTAGACGCCTCGTGTAGTTTTTTCCTTTAGGTATGGATAAATCTCAATGTATTGTTGTAGTTCAGGTTAACTTTTTCTAGTTTAGATTAGGCTAGGCTGGCTAGAGCTTATATATCACAACGAGTTCCTTCTCCTCTTAATTGGATGTCACACGTAATGAAGTTATATCCCTAGTTAGTAGAGTGTACTTTTTTAATATATTCTAGATGTTTACTATAAAAGCAAGTTGTTGTTTCCATTCATCATTCATTTCATTTTATAGAAGAGTTTTGAGATTAAAGTAAAAGGAGAACTAAAAAGCTATCTTCCGAGTTGTTGTATATGTAAAAAGATCCCTTGCATTTCTCTTGTGAACTGTTGAAGTCATCATTCTTTAATAATTAATATGGAAACAAGATTTCTATTCATAAGTTTCTAAATAAAGAAAGTTCTGCAAAACTAAAATAAGGAATTCCCTAAAGTAGGTTAGAAAGTAGGTTAGGTTTGGTATTTGATAGGACGATATTACGAAATTACTTATATACTTGGCATTTGCTACTTACGCCTGTGTGACTATATTAAAAGATGGTTCTAGAAAAGTAAGAGAAGATGCATATCATATGCCTATAATTTTACATTAGACTGTACTACCAAAAAGAGGTCTATATTATTTTTTGTTGCATATCACAATTATTAAAAAATAAGGAAAAAACAAGATTCACACGAGAGACTAGTTGTCTACCCTTTTAGTAGTACTAGCAGTACTGATTATTTCTATTCTGCCTTCTAGTAGTAAATAAACAGTTTCTACCTAGGTAATCAATATTCCTGGACCTCTTAAATGTTCCTTATATTTGGGAATGGCCCTGATCAATTTTTAAGAAGAGGACTCCATTATAATATAACAGTTCCTTATAGTTCCTTAATTAGCCGTGCAGCCACCGTTGAGAAAATAATCGTAGGTTCCTCTTAGTATCTTTTATTTAGTTCTTAGCGAAGGAGTAATACAAGTTTGCTCTGTAAAGTATATGTCTAGTCTTTATCTAGTAAATATGTTGTATAGTTTACCTTTTTTAATTAAAATTAAGTTCTCGTCATACAAACTAAATTCTAAGCAGTTAAGCCAATAATCTTCCCTTAATTACTATGAGGTCATTCCCAGAAACTCGTCTATTAATAAAAGAAAAAGTCTTCCGGGCGTCCACTTTTTGTCTTAAGATTCTAAGGGGTCAATTTATTAGTATAACCGAGTTTCTATACCCTTCATTTCAAGACCTTCTTACTTGATTCTAACTATATGACAATATGGTGACTATAGTATAAGATAAGTTTTTTGTACAGCTCATTCTTTATTATCTTAATTGCCTCTAGCCTGTTCTTCTGTAACATGAACATGCGCAAGAAAATCTTACACTTTATTTTTTTTATTTCATTTTTGTTATTGAATTTGGGTATAGGTTTCGTCTTATATTTATAAGAGAATATAGCTCGGATTTCATACAGTTTAGTAGCGGGGATTATTACAACGATACAACTTTGACATTTACTTTTTCTAACCTTATAACAAAAGAAAGTAAAGCGGTAGAGCCCGAGAAAGATACATTTCTTGTCCAATTAATCCAAAAAACTCCTCTCAAAACCGAGTCCAGATATGATTATTTTGAACCGATATACTTTATGATTTTTCCTTACCAGCTCTAAATTATAAGAAGACGCCCTTCCTCTTTAATATCCAACTAGATATTCGCGTAAAATAAACGTGTACTTAGAATACAAATACAACTGACACTGAATTTGGGACAGGGTAGGATATCCATTAACTTCACCTCCAGGGACTTAAATGAGAATTAAAAAAAAACTAGCAGCTATAATGTGGATTCATCGTATATGAGCATCCGTCTTCGGGTACCAAGAAAATAGCCTTTACTATCTTTCAATCAAGGGTGCTTAGGAAAAATTTACAGGCATAAAACAATACAAAAATGTAAATCCTCACAGGGTCAATTAAGTAACCATAGGTAACACATAATATTCCTTACAAGAAACATCTTCTGTACTTTCTCTATACTTTTGACACATAACATAAAACAACGTTAAAGTGAGAGTTAATCCAATTTATCACTGTCCGGGTTTCTATTTTATACACAAAATCAGTATTAGGTTCCCTATACAACAACACATGATATATGGCGAACTTTTTTCTTATCCTTAATACAGGAATAAAGAAACTTATGATATTGATATCCAAAGGGGTTGGGCAAATTTACACATATGAAAAACGAGATTAGGCCCAGTTGTGACAGCAGGAGAGAAGAGATACTGGAGGAAGGACTCTTGACGACTAGATTAATTAAGTGATTAGTCTAACCTACGTATCATATAAAGGGTAACTGGAAATATGGGATTAGAATCCTTTGTTATTCAGGATAGAAAACTAATACTACCCTAGGATAAAGTATACGTGCGAAAGGACTCTTTCCTAGAATCTGGGTTATCCCAGTTTATTTAGTGCTTCTTTATTTTATTATTTCTAACCACTTTTTATATTAGGTTCTTTACTCATATTATATTGTTTGCCAAATATTAGAAATGAATAACAAGTCAACAAATCCTTAGTCGTTGCTTTTATGTATGGTAGATAGAGTCCTTTTTATGTAGAATTATTCACAGAAGTTAGAAAGAAAACGTTAAAGATATGTAAAAAGCAGAGAATGTTAATTTAAAGATGATCCAAAAGGAACCAAATTCTGGCGGACTCTCTGTAAGTGGAAAAGAAAGACTACATAATGTATATTTAGTACTCCCCTCCCTATCACATTATTTTGAAACAAGACTGTATGTAAAAACCGTAGAAATACACAATTGTTTATAAGATCTGCTGTTGGAAGGCCCTACTACTGTTGTATTATAGACTAAGATAAAACTAGATATAAATTAAGGGAATCCAGAGTCCTAAATAAGAATGGGTTCGGGTAATCACTTTAAGGAAATACTTTATCATAGTAGGAAATCACGTTGTAGTAGATAAGTGTATAGAACTCACTTAATTTACTTTGACAATAGACGTACGTTTGCGTGACACTAATCTCTCGTACTGAAGTTATTTTCTAATCGAATTATTTATTTATTCTTGTTATTAGCTTGCCCCTAGTATAAATATCCGCCACCTTCTTATTTATGTTATGTTCGCTGCATTTTTGTATTCACCCAATTTTAAAGTATATCTAGAAAATCCTTGGAAACAAGATCGGCATAACTTTGGATTAGTTTCACCAGCCCGCGATTGTGTTACATCAACCAGGCCTAGTATAATTTATCTATATTATATATATGGATGGTTAATTTAGATGTGGTGGTAAATCCTTATTCCAAATAATTAAAGAAAGAATAGATGCTATACGTAAACCCTCCTTTGTATCTTGTTAAAGGTTTTCTTCTTTACTCTTTTGTAACACCAGCAGTGAACCTTGAATCCCTTAAATATAAAAAATCAATAGTACTTCTACTAGGTATATAATATGCCAAATATTCCTGTTTAAGTAACAGTGTAGAAAATAAATGGTAGTAAATGAAATCTTAAGCTGAAGCATTTATATAGGCATAGTTGAGGATTTATTGCCAGATATGCTTCTTATTATTCTATAAGTGCAAGTCCTCCTTGTTAAGCACAACTTAGTGTTTCATACTTCTATATTTCTCAAATTCGAGATCAAGGATTTCATTCTTGTGAAGCAACCATTATTACTTAGCTTATTAGCCATTATTACTTAGCTTATTAGTGTGATAATTCCAAACTTATACTTAGTATTAGTCTTGTCACAATTTAAAACGGAAAGAAATCTAGTACTTAGGGAAAACGAATATTTAGCATTATACTCGAATATAACACGTCTTTTAAAGAAGGCCAAAAGAAGGAAAGAAAGATAACTAAAAACAAATATACTCGCAAGGCAGCTCCATCGCACGCTCTGAAAAGGATAACACAAATGATTAACTAGAAAGACGTATTGAATTTTGAATGAGTATTAACCAAAAGGTATAAACTTATCTTATATAGAATTAAGTTAGCTTTCTTCAACCGAAATACGGGTACACGGTATGCTTTTGGAAATAATGTAATAATGTTAAGGAGAATATAGAAGAAACCAAATAGCTTTTAATTAAAAATACTAAGGAATCTATTGCACTAATTAAGTAACCAGCCTAGGTACAAAATGTACATTTACCCCTTATCTTCTTTTTTTTTCAAAACTAAAAAAACTGAAATAATAAAGATCCGAGTTCGTCTAATTTTCAATCTTATCTATGTGCGTATCAAAAATGCGCAGGTGTCAAACAAAAAAAAGTATCATCATACCAAAAAAATTAGAAGAGATCATAAAGGCTGTGTAAATGTACGGATTTTATTCTATTCCAGAGATGCCGTCATTATTTAATTAAATAAGATTTTTGGGTTTGCTTGATTGAGATCGTGTGTGCTTTTTCGTTAATATACTATTCTTTTTCGGTGGTACTTGGTTATAGTTAAGTTAGTTGGTTTTGATATTGAATTTTCTATTTTTTTTTTAACTGTGATGAAGACTTGTTAGAGTAAATGGAAATGCTTGAATCTTTTAATTAAAGTTATAAGATTATAAGAGTCAACAATATCATATTAGGACAATCCCTAAGTAAGGGCAAATTCTGCTTTCTAAAGAAAAAAAAAGAGTTGCCTTCAATTTTATTTATAGGCTAGAGCCTTGTTTTTGAACTTGTCCCTCATGTTAGTCATTTAATGTATTCTCCCAAAGAACTATTAAAGCATATACTCCCATAAGAGATAACAAGAGGGATCTAGTATAAGCCTAGTATATTATAATATTGTTAGGTTACGGTTAAGAGGGTAAAAGAATCCCAAAAATAAAAGTACAAAGATACATTTACTGAGGTAAGAGGCTGGCAAGGGCATAACAACAAAAAATACCATGCGAAAGGGAGATTACAATGTCTTAACAAAAAGTAAAGTCACATCTTGTGGATAGAGTTGGTGAAGCCAGAAAACACGAAAATCAATTATTAACCTGATTATATCTTTCTTATATAACTTCTTTTTAGTTTGCCTTCTAATAGGACTACCCCTGTATTTCATGATTGAAAATTCACAGAATCCCATGACTTTCTTTATGCGTTAACTGCCAATTTCTCTTCTAAGGATGTAACCCAGTTTTCAAGTTTCCTCTTATTTATATGAACTGAATCGTTACTCTGTGGACCCTGTACTTTGTTTTGGCAAGTAGTAAGGGTAAGGGGCAAGTTTTAGATTTAATTGAATTAAGACTGTTTATTCTAAGGATAGGATCAGCCGGAGACATGACAAATCACAGCAATATAAGTTTCATTTTTTTCTCGGATAGAATTAGTTAGTAATTGTTAGGAATTGCCCAGAAATCTAGAACACTTATTAATGGACAAATAGACAAAATAATTATAAAGGACAAAAAGGATATGTTTATCTCAAAAGGAATCATTCCTAGTCATTTCATAGTTTCGGAAAGAAACATTGACAAGGCTGACTTGACCTTGACGGAAGAAACTCGTATCTACGTATACCATTTACTTTTACTTTTTAGAGAATAGACAGGACTTTTTCAAGATATATTACTTACTTTTAATAATAAAGGAAATATTCGAGTATTCATTAGTTGACTGCCCCTTTCCAACTTCTTTACTATGGTTTTAGTTCAAGTATTCAAAAACTTCTACACGTGTAGTAGACGGAGATTTGTACACGAAGCAAAAAACCTTATGTTCTATTTATTTCGTTTTCTAAAACCTTTACTTCGGTTCTAATCAACAATCCCAAGAGTTAGTTTTTACATCTTAGTTTGTTGGTAGATCATCCACAACAACGAAATTTAGAGACACGATATGGCATAGGTATACCTTTTCGTTTCGGCAAGTATTCATAGTAGAAATCTAAAAAATCTATATAATCTAACTAAGAGAATATGGAAGACCCAAGATTTACTTAATTTTATAAAGATAAGGTAGTTTGCGGGCTAGATCATAAATAAAGTGGCGGCAATACAAAATATTCTATTTGGTAGACGTATTATGCAGTCTTTCCAGAGAAACAAAAAGAACATCACAAATTTCTAAAGAAATTCCTTTATACTTTAAAACTACTTAAATTTCTACCTAACAAGAACGGTTTCTGGTTTCTTCGTCACAGCGATAATGATATTCTTCTTTCGTAAGGATTTCCCCTTTTTCGTGTATAATCTCACTCTCAGGGTTCTTATTAAAGAAAAGTAAGAGGTATTTTCCATGTCTATTAAGTCTAAAGAGTTCCCTTACATACTAGTCTTTCTACAGCTATAAGCTAACAATAAAATGTTATAGTTCCTTTACTTATTGCGTATTGTGTTTTTTATTATTTATGTATTATTATGACTTGTTTAATCTCCCGCCTCTTTAGGAGCATTAATCTTGTCTCCTAATTCTCTTTTTTTTTTTCTACGATTCGTCGTACTTATTAAAAGCAACATCTTTCTTTCATAAACGGCGAAAGGGTATGGTTATATAAAAATAGCAAGTAAGTTGGTTTTTCTATGCGCAGGTACTGATTAATTGCTTAGTATGTATTCTCTTTGTTGTAGTATTAACTAGAAGTCCTTCTGAATCCTTATTTTATTAGCGGGTTTACATCTATTCATGGTAATATTCTTTATACTTCATACAAAGCTACTCATCACACATACAAGGTACAAGGACAAAGTCTCGCGTCCAATCTTTAACTAGAATATAGTTATCAAATTTAAAGAGCTGCAACCCAACTTTATATTATAGTTTGGGAAATTAAGATCATAGTAAAGTAATTGTCAGTAATTGTCAGGAAATGATCACCTTACTTAGATATTTACCATAAATTTGTGAAAAAGAAAGAACGTGCCTCCATAAATAATTCATAGGTATAAAATTTTGGGTGTGTAACTATGCAGATCTTATTACGTTGTTAAAGGGCTGCTTTAATTAAATTGTCTTTATTTTTTGGATTCACTCTTCTCTTGTCGATTGACTGACTCTTTGCTGAGTTTATAGTCTAGTTCTTGGTTATATATTCTAAAAATAAGGGTAAAGAAAAAGTTATAACATCTCCTAGAAAATAAGTAGAAAGGAAAGGAAGAGGGCAAGAGATTAGTTATATGTCGAAAGAAAGAAAAACATTTGATATATTCCAACTTCCCCTTGTGTGTGTAACCAGCAAACCCTGTGTTAGAGCGAAAGATAAAAGATATATGAATATAATGCGAAAAACAAAAGGAAAAGACTTAAAATTACACCACGCGAATCTCCAAAAGAGGAATGCAATATAGAAATTAAGGCAAAGGGAAGAAAAGAAAGAGGACTTCGAACTCAACGCAACTCATTTATCCGAACTATATCAAAAACTATTTACCTTTTATATACGATACGTACCAAAAATAGATAAAATGCAGTAAAAAAGTATGGTTGACACCCGTATACTCCAGAAAAAGAAAGAGTTTCACCGACAATTATAAAGAAATTTATATCTACGCTTTTGTCTTTCTTGTATTCTATTTCTGACAAATATCCAATTACTTAATTACCAAACAAGATCATCAAGAATCGTCTAAAAACTAAAAACATAGTTACAAAAAAAACATCTTTTTCAGTACCAATATATATAAGTCTGATCCCGTTTCGTTTATAGTATATTATATTACTACAAACTTTTTAGAAAATATAACGTATCTGTAAGTCTGTAAGGAGGAAAAGAACTAGAAAGAAAATGTAAACATATAAGGGCAAATCTTGTATCTTTTTTTTAGTGCACGCAACTCTCTTTATTATTATTTACTTTATTATTATTAATTATTTACCAACGCTGGAGAGAATAATTATATGAGTATACAGATACAGACACTGATTAAGCAGCTGAAAATTCTTTGTCTGGCTTTATTATTTCTTATCTGAGAACACGTTTTCGAGGTCGATTTTCCTCTTATACTTTTATATACATTTTGTACAAATACAAATATATATCTTATAATTGCAAAGCTCTCCAAAAACTAACTGTTTTTGTACAGAAATAATCAACTCCTGCAACCTCCAATACTTAGAAAAAACTAAACCGTGACTCTTAACAATATAATTTTTCGTGATAAGCTAGATAATATACAAAACAACTCCCAGGAACAAGAGCATTTAGAAAAGAAACATGAATGAAACCCTAAGCGAAAGAATTCTAAGCTAAGACCTTACAAAAAATTACACGGAAAGTTAGAAGGTGTCTGTTACATGAACATTAGTTATTTCCTCGTAGATCCTTACACGATATGATATGAAGCAGCTCGTGTACATACATACATACCAACTATAAACGTATATTTTTTTTTACTTGTTGTACTTGATTAATTTAATTTATAGAAACTTAGAAACGAAATGACTCTGTAGAAGTTCTTTCATTTTTGGGAGAAAATAAGGTTCCTCACTCTCACCAAAAGGTTTATTGTACGTTTACAACTACACAACATAAGAAAGGATATTTATTACAAAGTATATGATGGAAAGTCTTTCACGTCTTTTCTCTCTCAACTAGACAAGACAATTAGAGTAGCAAGTCAGCCAACAACAACAAAGAATAATGGAATTGTTGAAATATATATTGTGATATTGGAGTGTTAACTATAGAATAGAGTATAAATATGTAATACTAGAGAAAAAGAGGAACCCTGGAATTAGAACAACCTATTAATTAATTTTACTGCCAGCCTAAAATAATATTTAGAAGAATGTATCTTTGTTTTTTTTGCTTGTGAGACAGGCGTCGTATAACATAGAGTTGTTTCTCACTTATTTGTTGTGAATTATTATAGATAGGACATCCATACCTGGAAACGGAATTGATTCATCACACTAAGTACCTCCTCCAGAATTCTGAGCTACCTTTACTTTTTTGCCCTGCCTATATGATGATAAGTAAATAATTGTTGTTCCATAACTAAATTACCTAAAATTACTTAAGATGCCTTTATATTAACCTCGTAAATAGATACTCATAATGGAGAAACCAGCATATCTAAAGAGATCTATATTAATAAATAATAAATAGAATCCAATAGAAGGCAGATGACAGAACTATACCAAATAACTATAAGAGAGGATAGTGTCTAATTAAGTTAAGGGCGTGTCTGAGCAATTGTAATAATAAATATCCTAAATAATCCAAAAACAGATGATGATACTTGGCTTCAAACGATGTTTTCTTCTCTTATCTCATGTTTCTCAATTTAGACTCTTTTCCCTTTTTCTGTTAATTCTATCCAATCAAGAAAAGTCATGATCTTAATAAGTCCAATTAGTTCCAACTTTTGTTGGTGTAGTGTGTGGTGAAGACTCTGCTTTTTAATTTTTTGTGAACTTCTTCTAATCTAAGGAATCTACTCTTTTATATCTATATCTATATCTAGGCTATACTACTCTCCCCCAAGTTAAAGCCAATTACTACCCTGAGAAATTTGTCTTCCAATTGATAGATAATATCTGTCGTTTAGCACTTCTATTCTAAATCTAATAATTCTATTCTAAATCTAATAATAAAATACTTCTTTTATTTTTTATTAAGAGTGTCATATACTAATAAATTGCGATAAATATTTCTATAACAACGATATCGGTAGTGAAACTTAACAATCACGAATTTCTCAACAAGAATCTCAACTCAAATCGAATTTCAATTTCTCCCGTTTATAATCATAAATGAACACTAACTAAGAACAGGTTGTATTTTCCAGTAAATCCTCGGGCATACAGCTTCTACCTATTTATTTATTGAAAAATTATTGAAAAACTGCTCTTTCTTTTTTTCTTGGGTGCAACAATTCTGGTGTTTGAGCAACCTAGCTTCTTAATTATTTTATTAATATCTATGTTATGTGTAATTGTATAAAATGTTTTTGGTGTCAGAAGAAATTGCAACTGCAGGATTAGATTTTCTTTTTGTAAAAGTTAAGTCCTCTCCAAATTTTGTTTATCGTTTATAAATGTATTAATTCTTACTTAAATCTAGTACCGTTATCTAACATGTATTGTATCTTACCACCACAACAAACAAAGCAAGCGGACACCCAAAACTCTTCCTTCTTATCATTTCGTAATCTTTGCTTTTGATTAAAGTTTTAATAATTTGGCATGAAAAATCAAATAGGTATGAGCCATAACGTTTCAAGATTGACTTGAAAATATTACAAGCTATGCCCCAAACTTCGGAGATGATCACTTTACACTAGCATTACCTGCCGTTATCCTATCCGTACGAATTTTAGCATATCGTAGAAAGCAGTATACTTTGTTTATGATTTGTTATTGTTATAAGAACCGCCTCTAGTGAGGGAAAGGAAACACCCCAACATAAATATTAGAAAAAAAGGAGACATTTTGATTATTATACCCCTATTTATTACCCTTCGTTTATTATCTTATATTCTTCTTACATACTAAGCAAACTAAATCAATCAATCAATCAATACTATCATACCAATTACTGTACTGGTTTGAAGGAAATAAACTAATAAAATATAATAAAATATTCCTAATTCATGAAAAGAAAAAGCCCGGACTTAAAATTACAGACGAAACTAATCTATAAATATAAAGGACTGCGTACATTCTCTCCTTTGCCAAGTCTTGTATTCTCTATCCTATTTACTCTATTATACTATTATATACTTATTAATTAATTAATTATTATACAAAAATACAAAAACTGTAGTCGAAAATTCAAGGCTCTTTAAGGCAAACTATTATAATATCATGTGATGAATCATAGGAATTAGAAATCCTAAGGAAAGTGTAAATTTTTTTTATTATTTCTCTAGAATTTAACATTGTTACCAATCTCCTAGCCCGCGACCTATTTGGAATATGAATATAATACCCCACCAAAAGTATGTCAGGTTCCACTTTTATCTTGTTATCTTGGATCCGGGTAGGAGTCTGATTAAGCTCAAACTGGAGATCCAAATCATAAGCAAAGGGTTATACCTGGGGGTACTGCATATACACACACATTAACTAAATAACAAAAGTTGGGAGAAGTAAAGTAATAAATAAATAGAAATGAAAAACGGGAAATGTCTTGTACTATGTATACTATTTTGTATTACAACGACAGAGACAACAACCTACCAAGGAAATGACTCTGTTCTGCTACAGTCTCTACCTGGTCTCACTATGTAAGTATTCCCCCTTTGAATGTCTGTCTATATTGCCAATAAAAAAATATAGACTATGTTACCGACCAAACGATATATAGATCATTGACTGCAAAAAAAAAGTAAGCTAGAATTCTCAATAATTAGGTAGTCATTGTATATTCGTGTCCACGAGTAAACTCTGATTTTATTACTAATACACCATGCTTTATTATATCTATGTAAATATTGGAAAATAATATAGAAGAAAAAAGGGAAAACTGATCGTTAGAATACTCATACAAACCGCGGAAGAATGGGAGAAGAAACAACAATCGGAGTAATCTAGAAGAAAGATACAGGACACACCTACAACAATCCAATAATGTCCCTCACAACCAACTAAAATAAAAAGGGAAGGAGTAAATAAGTCATTAGTTCCGTGTAGTCATAAATGTACCAAATTCTTTATCAGAAGTCTGTGGAAGTCATAATTAAACCACCTCAAATTTCCAACATTGATACTATTCCAAACACCATGGACTACTATAACTAAGAACTAAGAAAAAACGCGCGAAAAGAGTTCCGATCCCATGGCTCTATTAAACAATTATTAGAACATATTAGACACAGTATAGTCTACATTTTGTTAACTTTGTTATCTTGAACCATTGCCGTTGCTTATAAATTAGTCATTGGGTCCTTATTCTTGTCTTGACTACCAATTACCCTACTACATTCCTGTTATTGGCTATTATTATCCTTCTATCTGGATAATGTAATATGTTGACTTGTGACTAACACAACTAACCTTGATTATTCTTTGATTACTGTGAACCAAGAAATACAAGCTCATACCTTATCATCGCAAATACAAAGCAAGGATACTAAACTTCTAACACCCATATATATCTAAGGTATAGATATCAGACACTGGCTAATTGACTTCACGTTTTATTTATAAGAATAAGAAGAAAGTGTAAGACACGTGCAACGCTTATAATAAGTATAATAAGTTCTAAGTTGTTCGAAAAGCTGTAGTTCTCAAGTTAACTAGGACTCGGGGTTTTGATCCTATGCACCCGGATTGTTTTGCTTTGTTAGTAGAAGTTGACATACATTTGCAACCTTCGTTTCGTCTATATAGAGTAGAGTTCTATTATATTTTTTTTAGTATTTGTATTTTACATGTTTCGCTTTTTGTTACGCATATTAAATCTAGAACACAACTGAGACATCGTCAAAAGTACTTGAAAGACTCAGGCAAGTTACTACCAACCGCTGACCTAGTTAGTTATATAAACAAGCAGAAGATTAGATTAAATAGGAGACTAAGTCATAAAATCTTACAACTTTTATCATAATTATATATAATGAGTTCTTCTAGTTTTAGTAGTTTTAGGATGTTTGAAGGAGGTAGAATTCCAGGTAGTATTGTAATTTATAATGAATGTACTGGCGTTGCGCCTAGAATACACAACAAGAAAAAAGAGGTAATCATCGTCAATTGCTAAATATCACACTAAATTAGAAATCTCTAGAAAAAAAGATTGGGCTATGATGCTTGCATACTAATTCTTCCCTAACAAACTATGTTTTATGAATGAAATCCGCGGATACGAAAAGCTAAATAATAAGATAATAAGTTATGCCTTATATTAGTGTAGTAAAATGTACTTACTAGATTCGACTAGACAAGTGGAATAATCGACCCTATCTTTTCTCTCTCTTAAAATTAGAATTATTTTAAACCTGCAGTAATGTTTTGTTTATAGAAATTTCCCGAAGTAAAGAACAAAATACTATTTTATTATACTAGTTTATACTAGTGCAAAGGAATAAATAATTAACTTCGCTGCTTATAACGTGAATATCTAGGACGGATCGATTCCTGTGGAAGAATAAACCTTGGACTGTTGGACTATAATTTATTTTATATAATAGTTGCTATATTAATATTGTTATTGTTCCGACAAAGAATGCGTGAAATGTTTTAGAGAATGTATACGAAAACATGCTTTCGACGAAAGAAAAGAAAGACGATAAGAAATTTGAAGACAACTCATAAGTACCCACGTTTGTATTATAATTGAATCTTTGTAATTTTATCTAAACTAAAAGAAAATACTTTGCACGTTTTGTTATTGACTTATATTTATCCAGTATTTATCCTTAGAAAAAGGCAAGAGAAGATATACAAACAAGTGCGATTGCTGTCAATATGCCATAATTTATTACTCTTCGTTTCCGGAATAGAAAGGACACTTGTCGTAAGTTCGGGAGACTGGTGGATACTTAGAAAAAGACTTAGAAAGAAGAGAGTTACCTCTGTGTGTATGAATATTTGGGGTAGAATATGAAATCTAAAGTTTATATATCTGTACTTATAGAAAAACAGTAGTTTACTAGATGACCTTAGGCATGACTCTTTACTATCTTGCATTTTCAAAACTAAGGTACTCAACAATTGACGTTGTTTATCCTAGTCTATAATTCGTAATATTACAAGATACCTCTTTTTTCAATATCAGATCTTGGAACCAAAGTAAAGTGGATATCCAAAAGAAAGAAAGGGAAAAGGAATAAATTATCCAACGCAACGAAGCTATTTAGACTTATTTTTGCTTAATCAAGGCATCCCCAACAAAGGAATTTCTTCTGATTTAGGACATTCTTAGACACATTTCAGACATTTATAGAGAGGTTGTACTTGTTTGTACCTTACACGACTGGAACATAAGAAGTAAGATATAGATACATTCCAAGCAAGGAAATAAAATGATATAGGAAGTACGTGATTATTCGGTTGTGAGTTATAATTATAAACACGTATATGTATGGTTACAAAAAGAAAGTCTGGAGGTAAATTGGAGGAAGAGAAATCCTTTATAATGCAATAGGCAATTAATTTTATATATGACATAGACTCTTCTATACATAACATAGCGTGCGTTACACCCATACCTAGTAACTCAACAACCTCGATACTCTATATTTGCCTCCTTTTTCGAAAACAAAATTATAGTTTTGATCATTTTCATATATGAACGAAATTTGTCGATTACAAAGAAAAGATAGACTAAGACTAAAAAGAAGGCAATCCTTAGTACTTAGTAAAGATATGGGTTGTCCGGAAGTGCCCTGGTCCTTTATATATAAAGAGCGAATATCAAAGAAGTATACACAGCTCTATTCATAGTATTATAAGTAGACTTATACTGTATATCCCTACAATTTTCTTTGCGTTGAGTTGATGACGGAGAAAAAAAGATACCCCTGAAGAATACTCTTCTACTCTAACTAAAATCAATCTAGGAAACTGAAACATTACCGCTTTTAATTGGTTCTATAATATAAGAAAGATAGGAAAGGAATAATTGTTGTTTATTTAAAGGAATACGAGCGCTACAACCTTATAAGAAAAAAGTACCTTAGAGTGGATTACCTTGTTGGCGTAAAATTCATTGTTATAAGAATCACCTATCATTGCAGAATATATGGCTAAATATAGAAATAATTGTGGAAATGTATATTACGGGGAAAGCGAAGATATGACGGCTTGTAACATAAGTGGTAATTAATTTTGACACAGTTTAGGTTATCCTTTTATAGTACGATGTTTGACTTATTGCATATTATTATTAGGACACATACAAGAATCTTCTATACTTACTTTTAACCGTATCAGTAGCTTCTCTTATGTACCCCATCCATATATTTTCTATTTTTAACTGAGTTTATCTTATTTAATTAATAAGCAGTTATAGTAGAAAATAAAAAGTCTTCTAACCGAAAAACTACTAACTCGTCGAGATATCATATCGAAATATATTCTATTTTTATTAAATTTAAATGCGAGAAGGAAGGGAGTACTTATAAAATTGGTGAGATATACAATTTAGTAGAATGAAAGCCTAGAAATAGGAAATATTTATAGGCTCTTCTTAGAGAAAGACAACTCCAATAACGGAAAAAGGGAGGAAAAAACTCAAGAACAATAAATAAATAGCCAGTTATATCTCTATTATGAATTATGAGTAGTATTATAAGACTCGCATAATGAGAAGCTGACAACATAGACTAGAATAAACGATCTTTTGTTCTTTTTATAGATAAGGTACTTCTTTCTATATAAACCGTGTTATGGTGGAAAATACATTTCCTCCCCTGGAAGAAAATCCGCTACGAGATCATGATATAGATTTTTATATGCCAGGGAGTCCAAAAATGGGCTTACTTATAAATTCATTCAAAAACTACTCGAAAATGAATTGTGTAAAAGAAAAGTATACAAACAAAGGTCCTTCATAAGTTTGTAACGAGAAACATAACTTACAGAAGAAATGAGAGAATGACTGGCATGTTTTATATTAGTTAATTAAGGATTACATACACAGGTGCATAGATATGTATCAAATATATAGACATAAATAACTTACTAAGCTTATTAAGATAGAAGTAGACCTCTCTTTGTAGTTGTAGTAAAATATATGTAACCTTTTTACCGCGGTTGCCTCTGTAATGAGCTGTTCATTCTAATAATCCTATGCCGAGATCCAACCTTATTAATTAATTAGTAGTACGATAGATAATTCAAACAGGAAGTCCTATAGTCTCTTCTTTAGTTTAAATTATATTAGAAACAATTTTCTCAGAATCTTTGGGGTCAATTTAGAGTCAAAAGGAAAAAATATCTTGGGGCTTATGATCTTGTAGGTGCAACTCTCATTTATAATTCGATGTTAGGTAGGATTCACCCCACTCGTGAGGGAAAAAAAGACAAAGTAAGAAACCCACGGATTATAACAGGCTCTTGGTCAGGATATATGATTCTATATTATATTCTCCTATTTATCACGGCGTTTGCTACTGTTTGCGTAAACTAACTACATTCTTTATATAATTAATAAAGAACATAGGCAGGCTTGTCTTTTAACCTATGTTCATTGTTTGTTCGATACTATAAAGTATAAAGGCGTATCTATAGTTAATCCAAAGTTAATCATCTAAAGTACCATTTTCTTCTTACCTTTCTTCTTATGTTTGATACTCTATGCACTCTTTGTGAACGACCTACCCCCCGCATAAAAAAACTTTGTTGACCCGAGTTAGATTATTCGATATCATCCTGTTTTACTTTAATTTTATACTTAGAATTGGGTTCGATGTATTTATTATTTTATTTGTACGAATCTTTGTTTTTTTTTTTTATATTATATGATTATTAGTATATGTTATGTTTATAAAAAGGAATATCTTCTTGCATTGCATCTTCCACCCTTCGATCATAAGCGTTGACCTCTGACTGACCTACAACTTTGCTTTCACACCTCTTACTTGTAAAATCCGACTTGGCCGAGTTGCATATTTCTACCCTTTTTCTATACACCTCTTAGGACTACCCTTAAAATATTAAAATAAAATCTACTAGTATACGAGTTCTTTACTTCCCGCCTGCCTTATATATATATATATATATATTATATATACCTTTTTTTTTATACATAGAGAGACTATATTATTACTCACCGTCAGTCAAAAGCTATACATACAAGGATTATATAATTCTGTGAAACGAAAGAATAATAAATAATATGCCCGTTCCTCCTAGTGTGAGTTGTTTACGAAGTCGATTATAAATAATAAATTAATTATTAATACCCGAAGCTAATATCCAACCCGAAGAAGTAAATCCCTGTACATATTGTACTGTACATTGAGGGAGATCTAATACTATGATGAACAAAATGAACAGGTTGTAAAAATAAAAATAGTTGTAAGTAAAAAAGGAAATGGAGAAGATTATTCTTAAGTATAACTTATAAGTTGTTTAAGTATATATGAGATATTGTAAATTATTTTGCTTGGAGTAACGAAAATAACAAATAATCATTACCAAGAATTCCTAAATAGGTAAAAATAGTGATAGTACTTTAAAATAATAATTCTTATAGGCGAGTAACTAAGGAGGACGATGATGTTCTTGTTGTAATTGTAAGAAATAAAAAAAAAGTATACGAAATAAATTAAGTATTCATATCATAAGAAATTTTTAGATAATCGATAATCCGACCTACCACGTTTATTTTATTAGACATTGCTCTGTATACCTGCTCTATCTTCCTCTTTTGTTTTGTTACAACAATACCTTGTTCTGTACAACAGTTGTATTTTTGTTCTTTATAACCTTTCTGCTGTTTGTGTGTTTACGGTAGTTGTGTATCTTCCAACCTCCTTTCCAGTACTGTCCTGCCTAATAATAGACTTATTAATTAATATACCACGTGTGTTTTTTTATTTCTTAATAAACTGCTTCTATGTTCTATGAAAGAAATAAAACTTTAATCTATATATTTTTTTCCTGTGTTAAATTTCTTCTTTCGTACTTAACTTATTTTATTATAAAGCATAAAGTTAAGAAGTAGAACGCATGAAATAAAACAAGGAGTGAAGTGAGTAGTAAAGAGTTAGCGAGGGCAAACACCTAGTTCAAGTCGAGGAAATCACGGAAGAACTTTAATGTAGAAAAAGAAAGAAAGAAAGAGTACTAGATTTATCATGATCTAGTAAAGCGCTATATACTGAAGCTATGGAAAAATTATTAATTATAATAAAATAGAAAGAAGAGAAAAAAATAATAAAATATATATATATATATAGTATAAAATATACTATAAAGTAAAGCCTATGTTCTCTTATCCTAACATTGAAAAAGGACATTAAATTAATTATATAGCGAAATAAAAAAATAATTGGTTTGGTGCTCCAACAACCACGTATATAAAGATCATATAATTTTCTCTTTTATTTATTTTTATTTTATTTATCTTTGTTTGAAGCTAGCATATCTTCTCTTTTAGGTGCTCTTTTTTAAAGGGTGTATAGCTCAGTCGGTAGAGCAATCGACTTTTAATTGATTGGTCGTTGGTTCAAATCCTACTACACCCAGAGTCGAAGGAGACAATATAGAAATTTTTCGGTATATCGCTCTAAAAGAAAGAGCACACCTAGTTATTAGTCATCTCTTACATGTTCGAATTCTATTCAATCTTCCTCTATCTAGATCTAGTGATTAGTCTGCTATTATCTTTGGTACTACTTGGTCTTCCCTTCTTTATTATTGCAGATGCTTCCAAATACTTCCTGTTTTCTTTTGGAAGTATTGTCTGTAGAGAAAAATTATCTGCCTTTGAGTTTGTCTTTGGTCCTCGCAGCAACCCACTTCAGTATTTTAACATCTCCGTTTTCCTTATCTCTATTTTCTTTATTATCTTTGATCTCGAAGTAATCACCAATGCTTTTAACAAGCACGGAACAAGATGCCATCAAGTACCTCTGTACCTAGCAATAGAACAACTATCTTATATATTATAGAATTAGTATAGAATTGGAAATACCCTTTTTGTATACCATGCACAACTTATAGCTAACTAAATGTAGGTATGAAAGATAAAGATATAGTATAACTCTAGTAAAGATCAAAGGGGAAGTAAATACAATAATAAGTGTAAGTCATTTCGCAGTATAAATTTATGTTGCTAGCATATACTCTTTAGTTAGAATATAATAAATAAAACATTTTAGGGTAAGACTTTGATCTGAAGTAGTCCAAAACTAATCTAAAAGGTAGAAGTATAGTACGTATATTGTAGGCACCTAATGAAATTAATTGATGATGATAATAGAACGTGTTGTGTAAAGTAGATAAGAAAGGAGGATAGAAAGATAAAACCAATTAATGGGTGTACCTTTATAAGTAAGTATTAAGCTAAGTATATTAAATAATATAAGAAATAAGATAGTAACGTTAACGTGTTAGGCAAGAATTCTAGTATTGATGAAAAGAAAACAACGCTATAGTATACAACCTTCTATAATTATAATAAATTTATCTTAGGAATTTATCTTAGGAATGGGACTTAGGAATGGGACTTAATTCTTATGCATGTACTATATGGTGTACTTTAATACTAAGGAAATATCTCCCTTATACTTACTTATTTTTCTAGGTTCTTTCTTATAAGTGTATAGTGTAATACTTGTTGTATGTAATAAATGGATTAAACAGGGAAAGCTTAGTAAGTACTTGATTCATAAAATTAGGAGATAACCTTTCATAGATTCTATTTGGTGTATAAGGAAAGTCCATGGGGGTATGAGGAAAATTAGAGGGAATACTCAAGACATTTATTAAGATCAATACGAAACAGAGCAAATATAGTTCCATTACTAAGGGATTTACATAATACATACTAGGGGAAATTATACTTACACGTTATAAGGCTAAATAGAGCGAATTTATATGATATGCCTAAGTACAAGATATACTATATGCCTTATAAAAACAATTACTCTACCTTGGTAAATATACACTTTCTCTTCTTTTCTCTTCAAATAAGATGTGCACTCTATAAAAAAAGGAACTCTTTCTAAGTAACTAACAAGTCATGAAATAGAAACTTTATGGTATGTGTCATAGTAAATCATGAAACATAGGAATAAGTCCAATCATTAGTAATTTATAAGAATAATATGGAGTAACATAAACTAATAAGTTGTGCTTTTATACTTAATTAACATACTTAATTAACTTAGTAGATATAGAAGAGGAGAAATATTCCTTTTTTTTTTTTCACTGCATCGTTTTAGTGCGAGGTAATATTTATTAAATCCAAGAAATTCTTACTTAGCTTTTTTGTCTCTTAGCTTAAATTGATTTTTACTAATAAAGGTTCCTCCTCATGCCAAAGTTCATAATGTATATTCAAAAGAGTCTAAACCCAAACATATTTACACCTAGTAAAGAAAAAGAAGAATTATACATATTAATTTTGAACATTTAGCGTGAGAACAAATATTAGTGAATATAGTAACCAATAGAAAATGAAGTGAACAAGGAAGGGTATTTAGCTTACTCCAGAGATATACTTGGTTTATACTATATTAGCATAATAGAAGTTATAACGCAGTCTATACAATAAAAAGCTAGGTAATACTCTAGTTTTTTCAATATAATAAATTTCTTACAAATATACAAATAAATAGGTGAACATAAAAATATATTAAGCCTTCTTCCTTCGTCTAAGTATAATGTATCACTTGTTTCAGTACCAAATAAGTTATTATTCCTAACTCTAGTTAATGCACCCAAAAAGTCTTTGCTTTGTATTTAGTTTTTTAAGTGCAAGCTCATCTATTCAAGGAAACCCTATATATATCTATGTTTTGACTCTATATTAGCTTATAACTTATACTTAGTGAGAAAGGATTGAAAAATATAATAAAAAAAAGATCATCTAGAAATAAATAAAATTTGTATATAATAAATGTTGTTTAAGTTTCTTTGCATTACCTATAAATTAGGATTAAACGCTTTTTCGTAATATACCGCAAATCCATACGTATTCTTTTCTTGTTTATGTCGGCTTATACTCGAGTCTTGGCTCATTTTGGGAAATAGCTCAGGGTAAGGGAAAAGCAATCAGAATATTACTAGGTTTGTTTTCCTATCTATAAACCATTGCTAGGGGAAGTTCTTAGTTACCTTAGTCAGTCCTAATATTATATTGTAAGCGATATCACTTTAGTACACACAAGATTCTTACCCATATCTCTATTCTAGAACTGTTCTATTACTTAATGTTAGAAATTAATTATACCCAAGAAATCCTTGTAAAGTTCTATATACTTGGTGGTTAGAAACGAGCTATCCAAATTATGTACGTAAGCATATATTTTTAGTAAGTACTTCATGATTATAACTAAGACAAAATAAGGGCGGTCAGGTAAGGAAATTAATTTGGGAATCTATAACACCTCAAGTATGAAAGGGTATACTTCTAAGATTGCATATAAATAGAAACGAGGAAAACTCCTAAAGAAAAATATTGGAATAACGGAAGAGAGAGAGAATATAAGTAGTTTCAACAGAGAGCTCTAAGCCAATATATATAGAATATAGAAAGAAAGGACTATAGATCACATACCTAAGTAATTTTAAAGACAATAATGATGACGTGTTGTGTATACCTCATAGATGTAAAGTTATAGTGTTATTATAATAGGAAAACCATAAAACATTAGGTGTACACGTTTATAAATCATAGGTAAAGTACTTAGGTGTAGTAGAAAACATTTCCTTTAAGAACACAGGAAGTGAGTATACCAACCCTTAAAAATAATGTATTTGGGAAATATAGATTATGTACTGACTACAAGTAAACATTCTTAGTCAACTTAAGTAAGAGGCTTTATAAGGGAAATAGAATTTATATAGGAAGAAACATAAAGAGTTACATACATGCTCATAGTATAGTATACCAAGGTAAATAAATCCATTATTGGTGAAAGATCTAAGATTATGTTGCGAACATTGCAACTATCCTGACATCGTTTATTTAGTGTTTGGTAAAGAGCTCACTTATAGAATGTAAAAGTATAGGGATAAGTTTAGTAGAGAATTTATTTTCTATTTATAGGAATGAAACTAACACACTCGGTTAACAAATAAATAACTTATATAGGATTTCTAAGTGCAAGATAATATAGTTTCCCTTATATAATATAGAAGATAGGCTTTAATTGGTATAGTTCTTTTAAAGTAATAATTCATAAGAAGACTCTTACTTGTTTACCTTACATTACTTGGGTTTTATACATATTCCATTGGGAGATTACTCTTATGTTTCTATACTAGATATACCAGCACGATTGCTTAGGATAACACTATAATATACACTATAATGCATGACACATAAGATATAATATACGTTTCCCTTCAACTTCATATTTATTTTATTACACAAAATTAGGACACTTCTAGGATTGTTTCGTTATTGGCTTATACCACTTTTCTTTATCATATGGCTTAGAACACCTTTCTATGTAAGTCAGAATTCTAGTAATTAGGCACTTGTACCTAAAAGAAGAGGACAGTATGATATAGTAATATTCATAAGATAAGCCGTGACGCAACACTACAATAACAAGTTACAATTAAAGGTACATCTCATAAATCTGGAAAGGAAATAATTTTGCCATTCTACCAAAAGGTTTCTATACCAGGACCAGGACATTGAGTTACTCAAATCGAGGACAAATCTCCACAATTTATTTTTTTGTATTTCTCTGATTCTAGCAATCTATACTTTATTAGTCAGTCCAGTTATAAGAGAAAAGATATAAGATAAATGTCAAAAATCTCACCACACATAAAAATGCGTGTAACAACCATCACTTGATTCAGATTGAGTATTTTTGTTCACAAATTATAGAACAAACGTAGAACTCTAAAGAAAATTCTGTACCAACAACTGGGAGCAAGAGAAAAGGACCTGGGGTTTCCGCTAAGTCAAGAAAGAACCGCCACTAAGGATAATAAAAGCCAAAACTTAAGACATTTTGGTGCGCAATTTCTAAATATAAAGAAAGGATAACAGTCGGTGTAAGACTGATGAGTTCTTAATTATCTATATCGATACCGAAACGTAATAAAAGGGAAACTCCTGCTATATAACTATAAAATATTATTACATGCATACATCCCGATACAGTGTGGGATCCTCGATAAATAAGGAAAAGGAAATGAAAGGTTAGCATAGCGTAGCATAAATATAGGTAAGAGGTCTATATTCTTTGTTATTACTTGAACTGTGCTAGAATCTACACTTTACAGTTGTTATAGGTAAATAAAAGTATTAATTAATAAAGCCATTATTAATAATTATCTCTATACAAGGGTCCCCATAGTAGAAATTGTAGAGGTTTACTAAATCAATTCATTTTCAAAATAAACTCGTCATAGTTCCCAAGCTTTGTATTTTCAAGTTATCGCTAGGTTTGTAGTTAGACTTTGATAGGCACATATTCTAGGATTTCCGAAGTCCTTAAAATAAGTTGGAGTATTAAGGTAGAGAAAAACTAAGTAATTCACACTTTTTTTGTAGAGATCATAATTTCTTCCCAGTTCCAGTTTCCTTTATAAACTCAATAAATATTAGGGCTAATCATACTTTGTATAACATCACATCACAAAAAGTTCAATCATAAAAAAAAAGTGACCAATTCTTTTGTTAAAATACCCCGAGAGTGCGCCCACTTGAAGATATAATTGGATATAATAATGCTAGAAGTCTTCCTCGTCGAACAGCTCTACCTTAGATCGAGAGTACTGAGGTGGTTGTAAGTATTCAGTATTTGTTCATCTACAGTTACCTTTTTAGGATATGTTTTTCAAGGTTTATATATTTTTTCGCCTACTCTTCCAATTTAGGCCAAGTGTTATAATTAAAAGTAAGAGGTGCTACTAAACTAATATAATACACGTATATAGCGCAGTACTTATTTAGGTATAGTGGTCAACTTTGTGTATTACCAAATTTTTCTTTTACCTTCTGGACTACATTCTGAAGTATAATAAACTTTTGATTTCACCCTTGTTCTTTGCTTTTTCTTGGTTGGTCTTCCTTAATTCTATTTTATTTCCTTAAGCCAGGCCCCTATTAACCGAGAGTTTGCTTAACCAAATACATGGATTTCTCCTTTATTAACTTGTTTTTCCACCTAACATTGTTATTAGCCCAACCAAAATAAAAATGATTCGCTCATCTAGAGTTATCCTCGTTTTGTCTTATCCATGAAGCTTCCTTAATTCTGCTATTCCGTTGTTAAGTTATTTATTTAGCCGTTGACAGTAGGACAGGAACACATCTAAATGGAGAAAATACAAGCAACTAAAACTCGCTTATATCTCTGTTATATTAATATTCATAAAATAGATGTCGTTTAAAAGCAAAGAATATCATATATATAGTAAGGACAGTATACCCCTTACTCTGATATCATATCAGATTATAGTGAACAATTCCTCCAGTCCGGTGTGACAAATTAAGTGATATGGAAATTGGAACTTAAAAAAAAAGGTCTAGGACGAATTACTTTGTTTCGTGGACTTCTTCCTATCTTCTACCCGAGGAAATCCTAGTCGAACCATCATCTTATCTTGCCGATTTATTATTTTTCGTTTGCTTTCTTTTTACGGATTGTCCTGTTGTCTTATTTTTTTCTTGCTAGGTGTCACAATACATACACACCCAAATTAGTAAGCCGTATTATATGGGGTAAATAGCCTAGGCCCCTCTCTCTATTTTTATTTTATGAGTTCTTGGTGGATATTCCTCTCTTCTAATCTATATCGAAAAAGGATAAACATCGAAAAAGGATAAACCATCGTATGCAATTGTAAATATAAATAAAATAAAAATAAGAATTAAAAATTACACAACAGGAACAGGAAGGAGATATGGTATATGGTCCGTCCTGCTTTGCTAGTGATCTGTTTCCCGACTCTTTATTCTTATTCTTTATAAAAAAAATATTTAGAATGTATATAATTCAAGTATTCCTCTCTATCTATAGAATATCTTATAGAATATCTTACTTCATTTTTATGCTAGTAGCATCTATTTAGCAACAAAATATCTATATCTATCTTATTTTATTTTTCATAGTACTCTGTTTTCAAGGGTAAGGGATCGATGTAGAATTTACTTATAGTTTTAGTTTCTAGAAATAGGTTCGTAAAAAGAGAAAGAGTTCCTCTGGTAAATTTTATATAAAGTGAAAAAAGACAAACTCTAATTTCTTTCTCGCTCGCTTGTTGTATAAAGAAGTGGCCTCTTTCGCCAAAGTGTAGGGTATGTATATATCAAAGTAATAATGAAACATCTGGGTTACATTTTCTATATTCGATCTACTCGTCGGCAGTAATCAATCATTTTGGTATGTCATAATTTCTTTCAATACACTCCCAAATTCCACCCTGGAATATTGATTCTAGACTTCCCTATGCAAGCTTACCCTGTACTAACTTTGCGTAAACAACGAAATTGTATGTAAAAGATTTTTGATAATAGATAGAGACACTCATACTCATAGATAATAGGGAATTGTAGTCCAAAGTTTTCTCCTTTTCAAATACTTTTCGGTTCTATCTAAAGACAACCTGTCTCGGGTAACAAAATCCACGTTTCAGAATCTTGACATAAAATTCTTTATCACGAGGTTATTTTTGCGGCGTAATTAATTAAAGGCTTATAAATAGATGTCTCTCTTTTTTCAGTAGGTAGGTGTATGTAGCAGGAAAAGATTTTTTTTACTAGTTAAGTAGCTAGACCAGGCAGGATATCTTGCAATACAAAAAGCGACATAAATATTCTTTAGTAGTTATTATGTTTTGTTTTTCGATATTTTCCTTGCTCCTGCTTTTTCTCTTAAAGTCGGCATCCATTGGCTTTGTAATTTACCACTTCCACTTTCATCACGAAAAGTAAAGGTCCTTTTTATCTATCTTCTTCGACGTTTTTAGATCCACAGTAAATTGAATAATATATATATCTATATATATATATAGATATATATATTACTTTATATGACTTTTTCTCACCGAATACAAGTTTCCGGAAAGGTCTAGGTATAAACCTGGCTATAATTTTAGACCTACTACAAGATGATCTATAAATCTCAAACTATTTCGTGATTAAATAATTATTAAATTAAGTATAGGCGATGTTAATATCTATCTATTTATTTCTTATCTATTTTGCATTTTCGCTTTATTTACTCTCTTATTTGTTTGGAATTTATAATAATATAATAATAGACCCCGCAATAACTCTATAGGCAAGCATACTTTTTCTCGCATGAGGCTAGGCAAAAAGCCAACAAAGACCGAAGCGAAGATCGAGTTATGGCGGATATAAGCCACTTCTTTCTGTAGAGGAATTCATTTATGGTTTGTCTATCTATGTTTCTTATCTTGGAAGTATTAACAAAAATGACACGAGGAAATATTTTTTTTAGATTTTCTCATGCGTTATGTATCACTTAGATGCAAATCCTGTATCGTATTTTGGATCGATCAGAAAGTCCTACTGTGGAGGTAGGTATAGGTATATTTCCTGGAGTAGGCGAATTGGCATAAGTAACAATGAAGGTTCAGTTTATTTAAGACAAAAAATATGTCTTTACTTGGGATAAGGTCTACTTTTCTACTAACAATTTAACAAACAGAATAGAATATAGTACAGCCTATCATCGTATGTAGATATCACACGTTCTAATATAGATGCATAAGATATAGTAAAACAGCTTCTCGGTCTGGGTGGTAGAAGAAATCTTCTTTTTTTTTATTAATGCGGAAAATCCTATATATCCTATCTTATAGTTTATATAGCAAAAATAGCACAATATAATAAGCACGTAAAGATAATCAATTTCTAATTGTTGTTTTTAAGCCAATACTCATGCATGCTTATATCTTAGATCGGGAAAATAGTGCACTCTCCCCTATAACGTATTTATTCATAGGTATTTCTTGACCAAATTCTATCTGCACCAAAAGAGAATATTCATTACTACAGGCAAAGGATTCCTCTTTTAAGATGTAAGTGGTCCCCTTCTTATACTACCTCTGCGCCTTGTGTTTCTACCTTATCTCTCACTTTTTACCATACAGGTATATGTATAATTTCCAAGTTACAGGTGTTTACGTGTCTTTTTTCTTTTTAGAGTGCGTCATTGGTTAAATTGGTTAAGTAGAGAGGTAAGTTTTAGGTCTGTAGAAACAATAAAATAATATGTATTCCAGTCCGTCCCCCCCTTTTAACGAAGCTCGCCTTTTCTCACCAAAGTAGTAGCTAGACCGTATTTGCAGAATTCTTGTGGTATAATGCAAAAATTAGATATAGTTGTTCAGTGTCGAAATATATCTTGGAATAACCTCTTTGCTTAATAAAATATAGGTACATAGGATATAAAAAAACTAAAGTTGATCAATATAACCAAAATAACCAAAGCATACAGAAACAAGTTTATAGTATGAATCTAGTATTGGAGTTCTTGAAGAAAGTAGTAAAAAGGGAAATTGGTGAAAAGAAGTCTACCCCCTTGTTTTTGTAGACTCTAATAAATTCTAAGCTAAGAGAAATACATGTTTGCTTAAGATCTTACAATATAATATGATCTACCCGTACATAACTTACTCTTTTATCCTTTTAGTGGGGTTCTTAATCTAACATAAATTGACATAAACCCTTAAGTTAAGCCTTTTTTTTTTATTTTCAATAGAGCTTCGAAGGCGAGATCAAGACTACATAAGTGTCCAGAGTAATTGCTAGTGTCAATGCCTTCCTTATCTTATAAGTTATATTTATGAATTCAGGAAGGTTTTTTCTTTTTTGAGTAGAAGAAAAAAGTAAGTTCTTATCGACATGCTTTTAGGAACAAAGGAATTAAGGCAACCTATATACATGTTCTCTATATTTTTAGGCAAAGAAAATACCAATATATTTATATAATTGTAGTACGCGCAAACTATTTCTATATTAAATTTATCTTACAAGTAATACTTCATTATTGACAACACCAAATTTAAGAGCTAGTCCCATTTACACATATTCTTTTTAGAAGTTTAAAGAGGGAAAGTAATACATATCTATGAGGTACTATGGAAACACATCTATCTTGGTAAGGAATACAAAAAAGAAAGGGAATTATATGGTACGAAATATAGGGAAATTATTTTTGGTTTACATATACAAATATTTTAGAAGGGTTAGAGCTTATAGCTACATTATAGTATACGATAAGAAATACAAAGGAAATATATTAACTTACATGATGATAAATGACTCCTATACTCCTAGTAGTGACAAGAGTCAAAAGAGGAAGAATACCTTAGAGCTTGTACTTTCTATAAATTAGAAAGGATTAGACTTTGAAATACTTATCTCATAGAAATTGTTGTCAGAAAGAGATTCATAAGGAAGTAGAAGAAATATACCCAGGAAGTACTCTATTTTTTTATATTTGTAGCCATAAAAGTAAACTAAGAATGCATACAATCTATCTTTTCTCTTACCCTATAAAGTTCTATCGTAAAATATCTTAGATCCCATAGCTTTAGTTTTTCTCCTCTATATAATCTATATAATAATTAAGTTGTTGTAAGCCTCTAATCCTATCTAATTGGTTCTATTCACTAATCCTATAAAGTGCTTAAGGTTGTGAGGGTAGGGTGGAAATGAAAGGGAGCTTACTCATTTTATAGTACAAAAATAACTTGGTGTAGGTAAGGAATTATACTTAGTACCAGTTGGAAAAGATCTATAATATCTACTAAGAGCTAGCTTATAACAATATGAATATGACCTAACAACATTTACTCTATATGAATTTCTTTTTCTATGTCTTGGTTTATACTATACAACTAATCCCCTTATTATTTATACTATACCCAGTACCCAGTACTTTTTTTGAGATGACATACCCTCTATAACACTAAATCAAGAGTACCCCTATTTATAACACCAAAGCATACTATAATATAAGGAAGCAACCAAGAATTATATAAAACAGAAGTAACTTGCACATGTTTAGGTAACGCTAAGAAATATTTAGTGCTTTTAGTTTTAGAAGAACATAAAGAAGACAACCTTGTATAGTAATTGAAATATAATTTGAGAAGTAGAGATATAGAAATCCTAGTTAAAGACAATCCTTAGAAACTTAAGTAAAGGTAAGTAAATATATAGATATAGTATATACCAGGAAAGTACATTAACCAATAAAAGATAGGGAAGAAAGAAAATAAAGAACCCTCGAAGTTATATACACGAGTAACTTATTAAAATACACTTTTAGTAAACGTAATATTGGATGAGCCATAATCATAAATTCCCTTTTTGTATATAGATTAGGGTGTATAATTTCATTTAATAAGTGTCTCTCCTTTTGTAATTGTGTTGTTAGGCTCTCTTGTTTTATCATATAATTTTCTTAGTAAATCTTGTAAGATATTTAGTGCCTCATATTCATATATAGAATAGCTTAGAGTAGGCTTTGCTTTGTCATATCATATAATAGAGTAACTTTAAAATAGGGATAGTACTAATATTGGAGGTAAGTTTCTCTTTCTATTATTTATTTTTATTATATACATTTCTTTTCTAAGGACTTATTATGGAATTCTTTACTCCTTATCTTCTCTACTAGTTACGTGATATACTATAGATAGGACACGCATACCTTCTTAATGAATGGAATATGGATCATCTTTTGGGTAGTCATGCAAAATATGTAAGAAGAAAAGTACTATAAAGAAAAGGGTATACATACAGGGACATTGGTCTTGTAGGTGAAACTATTCTATTTGGTAATGCTGGAAAAGAGGGAGAGGGTAGAACAAGAAGTATACTGCACCTACTACTATAGAGTGTGAATAGAAAACTATCATCACTGTAATTAAATAAAGAGTTAAGAGTAGGCCTTTCCTCGTGTCTATATAATAAGCTAGTACTACTATGCCTAAATACTACCCACGTGTCTAAGAAGTCTTAAGTGTCTTGTATACCTATAAGCATGTACTAGTTGTTCCCTTCTACGTATAAGTAAATTATATAAAATTTTCCCTATATTCCTTAGAATATATTCTTTGTCTTGTTGTTTGCTCCTATAAATAATAACTAGATACCTTTTCTAAATAATTCTAATGTGTAGTCTCATAAAATAGAAATAGGTTTATACCTTAAAGCATACCTAAGAGTTGAAAGTAGAGTTGTTGGAGAAGTAAAAGTTTACCTTGAAGATAACATAGTTGACTATGATGTGTATAGGGAAATTACTTAATTATGTGATGAAGAGTCTACTAAATATAAGGGTTATTCCTTTCTTTTTAGCATAAGCCATAAATAAAAAAAAGGTTTACAAAGACTTGTATTGAGAGATTATGACACCTATTACATTTAGTCCTAGAAGAGTATAATACCATTACCATTTCTAGAAGAGCGTTCACAAGCACCCATATTATGACTAGTACTTGACTTATATGATAGGTGCTTACTACGATTACACTTACATAATATACATACACGAGGTTGCTTACTTACTACTTATAGAAAGAGAAAGATATTATATTACACATGTCTTACCTAATTTATATATATATCTATGTCTTAAAGGAAACGTGTAGGGGTATGCAAATAACGTAACTCAATAAAAAGATAAATACATAATCAATCCTTGTCTCTTCTTTGAACAGTTTCTATTATTTATTCTCTACATGCATGTATGTTTCGATATTCTATGTTCGCTGCTTTATTTTATTTCTGAAAACCACTCGTAGTGTAGCAACTCTATTTTATTGTGAACTTCCCGCACTAAGCCTTCTTATTTTATTTGATAGAAAGATAAGGTATAGTATATCTTATATCGTATCATAGATAGAACTTAGAAATTATTGACACGTATTATGTATATGATATGTAGAGTTGTATTTCTTATAGAATTTGGTATAGGGAATAATGGACAGCAAAGAATAGATCATCTCATTTTAATAATTTTTATAGATGATATGCTTTGGTACAATGACATGAATAGAATGTGAATTGTCTTCAACCTAACCTACTCTCACTCAATTTATCTTTTTTATTTTTTTATACTATACTCTATCTATATTAATTGGACTATGTAATATCTATCTTTTCCTTCGTACATACATATATTAGAAGAGATGTAGGGATACGTGGGTAGATAGGAGTTAGTGACTTAAGATGGCAGGTACTGGATTTCTATCCTTTTTTGGGTTAACACTTAAGTTAAGGCTAAGTTATTTTCTATTAGTTCTATATCAATTATTTATATTATGTCTATATTATTTATTACGATTGCGGTGATTACGATAAAGATTCCTTGGAAAAGAGAGATGTGGTCTAATGGTCATCTACATCCTATATTTTTCTTATTATATATTAACTCCATATTTTATTTTATGAAAAAAGATCTTGGTCTCAGTGTAAAGTGATTTGTACTAGAAATATGACTAGATACGTAGAAAGTACTGCTTGCTGGATTATTATAGAACGAATAATAACAAAACAGAACTAGTTGTTATCCTTCTTAGCTCTATAAAATAGGTAAAATTAGATGCAATGATTTCTCTTTCTGAAGGTATTATTTATTATTTTCTTCTATTACCTATTACCAGAGTTACTTCAGTCAAAGAGACAGATAGAGGTTGTGTGCCCAACAAAAATTTACTAGAGATGTAACCTGCTCCAATGTTCGCTTATGTCGAGGTTTTTGGCTTAAAGAATTAAAGAAAAAGTACTAGTTATAGTATTTTTTTTTTTATAAGTTGCTCATTTTTTGGGATTCTCGAAGAACTTCTAGAAGGGAGGGTATGATGTTATATGCCCTTAAGAGAAGAATGTAATGTATTATATCTATCTTCTCAGGATATATATACCAAAGCGGGTGTTCCCTTCAAGGATTCTATTAGATTAGATAGATTTAGATCTTTTCCACTTTTAATTGTGTATTTAATTAATAATATCACATTTCACATTCTATATTACAAAGTCATTCCATGCTTCTTTATAACTTTATTAAGAGTTTATAAGAATAAGGTAGATGAATAGTCTATACGCACGTAACAATAAGTGGTTGAGTTCAATTTATTTCTGTGTCTTTACTTATATCAGAAAGTATCAGAAAGGACAACACCTGCAACAGACCAAACAATACTATGCGGAATACTATACTATACTATACTTTTATCTTATACAGCTAAATATAAATTAAAGTACTACTGATCATATCTATCTAAAGCTAAGAACTATTTATTCACTACTAAAAAAGAAGAGCAGAATACCCTGTTAGGTAAGAATTTGACTTAAAACGTATATAATAACATAGATTTGTCTTATTGGTAAGTAGTATGAGTCTTATAATATCCATTTCATTTTCTGAATGCTTTGTAACAAGTATTCCCCGACTTTTCTATTTATAGTAGTCAGTAGATATTACGTTTTCATGCTTCCAGATATGTTGTTTTATAAGAAAAAAGATAATTTTATGTATAGATAGTACTTACCTGTTGTATTTATGAATCGTTCTAAACTTTTACCCAAATGTGAATATTTTCCTGTCTCTTTGATTTTTACTATGCAATCTCAGCTTTTTTTTTTCTATTGTAATAGATTCTCCTGTGATGTATGCTTAGAGAGACAGTAATAAGTACGAACTTCAAACATATTCTTTTACAAAATAAAATACAAAATAAAATCTTTGTCCAGCAAGTCGTTGATAAACACAATAAAGAGATAGTAAGAATAAAAATATACCGATAACTAAATCAATTAACATCATTCATAAAGAATTTTGCAGGTAGAAGTAGTACAAAGCCGATCTATTCATAACAAAAAAGAAAAACATAGTTTTCCAACAAACCACTCGTCTAAAAAGGCTATCTGTTGTGTAAATATTAGAAGAAATGCGAAGGGAAAAAGTTGTTGTACGCAGGCCAAATTTAATGCGAGTGAAGAGATATTGTATACGAGCTATCAATAAAAAGTAGAATTCTTTATATATTTCTTCTATCTTTCTATAATTTCTATCATTTTATCTATCTATCATATAAAAAAAATAATACGGGTTGAGTCAAAGACCAGAAATTCCTCACAATTCCAAAACGTGACAAATTCCTCCTATAAATAGAAATATGTTCAAGAAATAGAGTATACACATTACCTTGGAAAGACTATTCTATATATTTCTTTTTTGGGGCACAAATTTTCGTTAAGCAACCTTACTTTTTCTAACTGCCTTTTGGATGAAGGAAAGCATCTACTATGTCTTGTCTTGTGTATTGGAGTTTTCTCGTGGATATAATTCTAGCTTGTATTATGCTTTTATTCGCGTTTTTATTTTCTTTTTCAGTAAAAGAATCTATTAGTTTTTGCCTTGGCTAGTAGAAGTACACGGCTTATGAATTTCCCGAAGATAAAGATGGAAAAGATTAAGCGGAGATATTGCAGATTTCTATTTCTATCTACAAATCATATATGCATTTCTACGTTGCTAGCTAACCCCACCATTTATAGATTCCGTTTTTTTGTATAAAAAAGAAAAAGAAGTCAAAGAATTGCACACTATAACTACTTACTATAAATTTGATTCTTGTCCACGTGCTTCCAAATTACCCTGCACATATAGTATTTGGAATCATACTTGAGGCTGTGTTGGCATATTCAATATTCAAAATATGCCGAAAAGGGTTGTCTGTCGGTAACTTTCTTTTTTAATGGCAATAAAAGCAGGATGATAGCGAGAAAATCCTTGGTTATGTCGGCTATGCATATCTAACGAAAACTTAGATCAAGCAAATTACTTGTTCCTAAACACTAAATATATTTTGATAAAAGAAAGAAAAAACAATGCAGCTAGAAGGATTATACATATAACAAACAAAAGAGAGTAAAGTAGTAACTTCTGATACATGAATTCACACTTTGAGAACTCTTGTAAAGCGCAAAAATGGTAGCTAAATTACGACAATCCACTATATATTATTCCATACCCCAAAACATTTCACATGAAAAAAAAGAGGAAGAGGAAACACTAGTTATTTGGCACAGACTTATCTAATTCTAATTAGTAATTAGCTTCTAATAAATAAAAGAATTCCAAAGTTAATGAAAATGCGGGTGTATTTACTCCGGAAGAGAGACCCCTTTCCTCCTTTGAAATCAATTTCCGGAGAACTTTATTTACTCCGCCTATAGTATTTTTACCCAATATTTATTTGTCAGAGAATTAGATCATACCGTGAATAATATCATATAAGAAGAAACATATCAAAAAGAATAAAACAGTCAATTAATGAGTATTTATTATAGTACATTATTTTTCTTTTAATATAATATAGAGTAGTCTCTGTTTTTCATATTTTAAGCATCGCTTATCCTCCTTTATTGGTGGTAAACTGTGTAAATATTCTACGGCTATACCAAATTTCCAATTTATAGATTCTATTTTTTACTAAGAGTGCAATGATATTTATTTAGGAAGATAGGTAGAAGTTCGTATTTAAAAATTTGTAACAGAATAGAAATATTTATCCCAGCATCTCTCTCTTAAACCGTTTTATTCCCGAGGATAGCTTACCAAGAAAGGAATAATCTGCAACTAGAACTATGCGTTTACTATGCATTTCTCTTTTGGTGACATCAATCAAAGAATGTAATGAAATCTGACAATTTGAATATTTTTGTCAAATTCACTCGAGAGGGCAGGTTAATTAAGAAGAGGGATAGTTCCATGTACCCGAACGCGCTAAGATAGAAGTAGATCTAATAGAAACTAAGATGATGAAAAAAATACAATAAATAATACAATACCAAAACTAAGACCAATATCTTATTAAGAATTTTATTCTTATTGCTCGTAGATAAACTTTCTAAAATAACTTCGAACGAAGTGAGGAAAAGGACAAAGAAACATAAGTAACAAGTATTCGTGCCCTATATCTATTTATATCAACAATAAAACATATATTTATCAACATAGATCCTGTTCAGACCTACCAATTTATTGCGGGCTAGGGTCTAAGCTAGGACTTCCTTTCATTTTTCCAGAATTTCCTTAAGCAAAGATCGTCGAAAAAGTGAAAGGTTGGTTGCTCTTCTCGTAAGCAAGTAAGAGATTTTACCTCGTAGGGATCCATTCCATATGTAAAGTTTCCGATGTTTGTTATTGCTAGGAAGGTTTTCTATCTAACAAAGGTGATGAGCTTACTGTGCATGTACTACAATATTATATGAAAATAAAAAGAATTCTTAACCAAGGCAACGGAACTTCCAATTAGTCGGTAAAGATTTCTTCAAAGAAGATGTAGGTAGGGTAGGGTAGGGTAGGTGCTATTTCTATTAGATATTAGAAAAAAGAAAGTAACAGTTCTATTTATTGTACACAAACAGAGGGTTTCCTTTGATTAATTCTTTATTTACAAGGCATAAGCATTTACTATTTTTCTATACTAATTTGATCTCGTGGAGGAAGAGAAGCTAAAAGCTCTGCCATCGTTGGAAAAAGTACAAAGTGAAGGTGCGGAATATTGTTATTTATCTACTAATATTCGACGAGTATTCGAGTAGATTTCTTTGTGCTTGCAAAGAATCCCTTCTATTTATTTTTTTCATATTTGGAAGAAACTTTGTGAGCGGCACGTAACGTAGATTTTAGTACATAACATAAATATTATTCATTTTGCTGGAATCTAGTTAATTAAAAAAAAATAGGCATTGACATCTGACATTGACATCGTTACTCATTTGGTTTGGGATTGGAGGATAAGTCAAAATTCCGCAATACAAAATACATTTCCTTATTTGGTATATTATTTTTTATTGTTATCTAGAAATAATAAAGGAGCACTACATCCGATGGAAAAGGGAAATGTACCTACTAGTCGAGCTAGAATTTGGATATAAGTCAAACAATAATAATTAATAATTAGAGTAAACATATTGAAAAAACTAGAGTCTTATATTCCTTAAATCCTTAACCACCAATTCTTATGTTTCCAAACAATAAAATTTACGACTTATGCCTCTTGGTTTGCTGCATTACCCCTTTTGTGAAAACTGATTCCTAAAGAAAAAAAAAGCGTACATGTTGGTGATTGCTATTTTAGAACTACTATTGTACTGCCATCAATAATAGAATTTTTGAACAAATATATTTACTATTATTTCTGAAGGAAGATTAGTTTTACCCGATAGTAATTCAGCAGCAGCAAGGAACTAATGTACATATAATTATTACATATAATACATTGAAATAGAAATTTTAGTAAGGCATAACCCGATTATTATTGGTAGTGTACAATACTAAAGCAGAACAGGGCTTAAAAGAGAAAAAGACCTAAATTTCTGTTACTGAGACACATATAACCTTTTTTGAAAGTAAACTACGAGTGAAGTGATATAAGTGATATATACAATTCTTTTTTTTGATCTATTACTAAGAAAATCTTGCCCAGTAAAATAGAATGTGGACTCTTTTACTCGTTTATTACTCAACTCAGTAAATATACGTGTTGTTTATTTAAAACTTTTTTCTTTCGTTATTGCGCCTAGTATTTATTTCTAATTAATCGCATTTCGCTATTTTGGTGCCCTTATTGTCTTTCCTTTCTTTTCTATATATATATAAATTTTAGATATTATTATCTATTCTATCTTTACATGCACTGAAATATCTCTATTGAATCGAATTGAATGCTATTGGATATCCATCTCCGACACTGTGAGTTATTTCTAAGAATTGTAAGAATTTGGGTTGTTCCTTTTGGAATGGAATTGGAATATATACCTTAGGCTAGATTAGTTGTACAGTACAACCGCTTTACACAGAGTTAGAAAAAAGTAAAGGACCTTGTAGCACTACTCAATCAAATTCAGAATCTTATTTTTTCGTACATTTATTTTATACAATATGGGGAGTCTTTCTGGGCAATCACGTCTCGAGGGAAATCTAGGATAGAACCGCTACTTAATCATCTGGATCGTGATCTAATCTTTTCTTTTATGAAGTTTCTTTATTTAGTTAGTGCGATAACTCGCAAATGGTGTTAGTTGTCTCCTCTTTTCTCCTGGATTCCTTGGTGTTGAATTGTCAGTTGTATATATCTTGTTACGTTCTATCAATAAAATAATACTAGGCATTGTACTAGATAGAAACTAGTTGAAACTAGAATTACTACATTTTACTTTATGTTTATGACATCTCCGCAACTAAAATACATTATTAATATTAATTAAACACGTGCTATTCCAACCGACTCCAATAGATCTATCTTCTCCTTTTCGAGAACTATTTATTCACAGATATTCACAGAGTATAGATTATCTACCCAATTAGAAAGATTCTAATATAATAAAAAGAAAGTAAGAAGTAGAGCCATTTTTCGAACAAAGAAAGTGTACTACAAGAGAGGACCTAGAATGTCCAATGAATCGTAAGATAAATAAAGACAGAAAAAAGAAAACACAAGCGAACACGAACAAATGCATATCTGACTTATGACGACAAACTGTACTTACTAGTAACTAGAATTAATAGTTATAATACAACCACCAACTATGTTGATATCGAAAATTCACTAATAACTAATAGACCCAAATATAAGGATTGGGAAATCAATCCCTTGTAAAGACGTATAGTATACACGGAAAGTAAGTACTATTAATCAATAACCAATCTTATCCACTTAGCTTCTAAATTCCCAAATCCTCTGTTCTTCTGAGTTACCGAATAGTATAGTATTTATTCTATTTATCATGCAGATCGAAGTACCCTGGAAATATCCCAAAAAGACCTCTCATTAGGATTCATTATATCCCTTAACGGTGCGAGCAATGAAGGGCCACTACCATCACATGCAAGGTTGCATATGCTGGTCTCAGAAGGTGGCACTCTCTTACTCGAGAACATTAGGCTGTCTAGACTATTGGGGTGCGAACATTATGGGTTGGTGTTGAACAGTAAGCAGCAGATATGTTCTGAGTGAGCTAGGTATGGATCCGTTGGTTGTAGGCATGGCTCTGACTTGTTGTAGAAGGTGTTTTGCTTGGAAAATCATAGAAGGGACTAGCTAGCTATGGAAGCTACTGACGGGTTAATATCGATGTGACTCTAAGTAAAGAGAAAACTGAATTAGGCACTCATTGACTACTGGCTAGCAGTGTCTTTTTGAAAAACAGTAGGCTTATTCATCCACTGGGCGACTTTCCTTGGCAAGACTGCTTCGCTATACGACTCTTTTCGGTCCTACTTGTGATGGTTTCCAAGGGTTCTTTCTACTTAGGTGTACGTTCTACTATGGAAAGCAAGCAGCCAAACAAAGGTGGCTTACTCGGTTATAAAAACCTTCTTTCTGACGAATATTCCATCTGTTATGATCCCAAGCAGCATGTGTAAGAGCGTACCCTGCTTTTGCTTGACTAGGTGCTCCAACCAAGGAAAAGAAGAGAGGTGACTCTAAAGCCTCTGCTTCCACTCCTCCATTCAGTCAGAATTAGTCCCTAATAAAATAGTAAAGAGACATTATTGGCTTACTACCAACAAAGAAATCCTTAGGATCACATCCCGCGCATATTCTACATTATAGCCTGCAACTAACTCGGCTTCCGCTTCTGGTAGATCAAACGGAGCTCGGTTCGTTTCTGCTAGACAAGAGATAAAGAACATAACCAAGACCGGAAACAAGGGAATACCAAACCATATTTGCTTTTGCGCCATTACTATCTCTGTCGAATTACAGGAACCTACACAGATAAGTACAGTGATCAGAATCAGACCGATCGAGACTTCATAAGAGACCATTTGAGCTGCGGATCTTAATGCTCCTAAGAAAGCATACTTCGAATACAGTAGAGAACCTATAGCCTATCTTTCTCTGAACCGTACAAGCACGTTTTTATTATCTCCACTGTGCATACGGCTCTTTACCCTAAAGCATGGCTGGAAGATCACTAGTTAGACAAGAGAAGTATGGAAACTAGGCTCGTGGTTGAGTGCGTTTACGAGAAGTCCTTGCATTAGTATGAGTGCGCTGACCACGTAAGGGCAATCCTTTCTGATGTCGAATTCCACGGTAGGAAGAGATAGAGATGAGTCGTTTGATATCTGTAGCTGCTCTTCTTTTTAGCTCCCACCGAACAACATGGTTTTGTCTGATGAGTTCTTCTAGTTGGTCGATTTGGTACTTGGTTAAATCGTGTACTTTGATGTTCTTGCCGATTCCTAGTTGATTAGCAAGTTGTATGGCTTTTCGTTGTCCAATGCCATAGATGTTGGTTAAGGCGATTCTGACTGCTTTGTGTTCTTCTAATCTTGCTCCAGCGATGTAGGTCATACTTGTTTCTTTATTCCTTTCACAGTGTGTGTTCTATTCTTCTTTGCTGAATCAAAGTCTCGTGTTGCTCTGCTGCTATGCTATGCCTATCATTAACTTAAGCTGTGACCCATATCCCCTCTACGTTGTTTTGCGTAAGAGCCTCTCTGGGATGTTGATCGTGGCTTGGTGTTTTGCTTTCTGGAATTCGGGATGTAGCTGTTTTGATCACTAAATCTAATTGTCTCTATATACGTGACAGAATTGCACAGATATTTGTTTATTTTTTTTATCGCGTTGCACCAAGATTTCACGGAGAAAGTTATATATATATTATTCTATAATTTTTATAATTTTATGACTTAAATATTGTACTAAATCTTAAAATAAAACGCATGCTAAAAGTACAAGAAAAAAGAGAGAAACAAATAAATAGGATATAAAAAATTAGAGGAAAGAACCAGAAATAAGAAAAGATTGCACCCCAAAGTAGGGATAGTTAATTAAGTAATTTTGTTGTCCAGCATCGATATATCTAAATATCTAGAAGATCGAATGAATTGCACCTAATCTAATACGTAACAGATAGATTCGAACACTTTATATTACTTTTTTGTGATCCACGAACCAAAGTTTCTATATTTATTTCAAAACTAACGAAGAAATCTATATTAGTTAGTAAAAAAGAAGGGTGGAAGTGTTGCACCAGTTATTTATTTCTCTTGCTGCTGTATGTAAACGAATAAAAAAAGAAAAAGAAGAATAAAGAAACGAATGCTACAATTAGAAAATGTTACAATATAAATACCTATAATTTTGACTACTATAATTAATACTTCACTACTTGATTTAAACTTGATTTAAGTCGAAATTTGGCGAAACTACTTATTCCCAGCTTTTTTGTCAATTTTAAGGCAAGGAGACTTCCTATTACTATCTATTACTTATCTATTACCATTACGTCTATTTACGTCTATAGTACTAATCTTTTGACCCTTTGCTCTGTGACCTTCTTACTACTGCTTAGTTAGCGCATCTAATGGTTTCTTCCCCTCACTTTGGTGTTTTTAAAAGATACACTTAAGTATTGCAGGTGAAATAATAGTTGTCTTTATTTATTTACTAGTGATTCTATGAGAAATAAAAGCAGCCGAAATATGCCAACTTTTTTATCTTGGTGATTTACGTTATTCTTGTTCAAGTAAGTAAACCCTGCGAAAATGGTAAAATACGCGCAATGAAATGAAAATGTAATTAATTAAACAGAAACCTCATTCATTTGTAAAAATTGTAAGGAAAATGACTTATTAAGTGATTGTGGTTGGTACAAGCAAAACTATTAAACTATTTCATTATTATTGCCCGAGATGGTTTTTCGGAGATGCGGCTATTACTTTACTTCAATATTAGGTTAACAAAGTAATAAAAATGGGATGCTTATGCTTAAGTCTTACTCTATGTAAATCCCTAATTAAGAGCATGTAGTGTATGTAGCAAAATTCTGGATTACTTTTTTTATTTGGGTGAATGATAACTGGATCAGATAAATCGACATCTTGGGAACTTTAAGGCTCTACAAACTTGATAAATTAATAAATTCTAGTCTTGCTTTGGGCTTTGTTTTCTCTTTCCGAAGGTATAAACTTCATGTCTTCTTTTTTCTCTTGGAATTCTCTCTCGGAAACTTTCCTTTATTCTTGTAAAAGCCATTTTAAGTGATGTCCTTCTTTTTAGTAGATTTTTTTATAATAGAACCTTGTCCGTGAAGTCGCAGCAAAAACAAAAACCAAAAGCAGGTTGACGCTAAGAACTCTTCCCCTTTAACATTTACCGTTTGCAGTCTACATAGATAGACAGAGAAAATAAGAGAGAACAACTGAAATCATAGTCGCATCAAGTAATCTGGAAGTCTATTAGACTGGGCCATCTTCAAAAAGTAGATTTGGGACGTGGATGAAAAAGAAAGAAAAAAATAGAAGGTAAGCATGTTGCTATACCAAGGTAAAGTGGAGAAAATATAGCAAGAACAAATTATAGAACAAAGGTAGAAAAAGTCGGCACTATTTTCCAAAACTAACACCTAATTAATTTATTCTATTTACGAGATGTAGCAGTGGTTTCAATTTTTTTATAGAGAAATTTGTCTCACGTAAAGTTGTCAATTCATATCGTGTAGGGTTTTGGGCTACTCTTTCTTTTTTATATTCTTTAATTTAATCTTTTGTTTCGCTCATAATAGAGTTATGTGTCAACTTTTTAACGTTTAAGAGAGGACCCCACCAAGTACAATTAATTCTCTTCTTTCGTGCGTTTTCACTAAGAAATTATTTCAAAGGCAGCGCGCTGTTTGGTTGTTGACACCAGAATGATTCTATTTTAGCAAAGTAAGACATTCTTCAATAATTGAAAAGAGATTTGTAATTATTAATTGAGTAACTTTTTTTTGGATACGTTAGTGTTTGCAAAACTCGCATCACAATGATAGAAATCCAGACTATTATAAGACGGAAGGTACATCCATGGACATTCTTAAATTGTTAGATAGAAGTAATTCTATTTCGTTAGAGTATCTTGTTCCTCTCTCCTTAGCAAATTTTTTGAATTCTTTAAGAACCCCCTTGCTGTGAAACACCTAATTTCTATAATTTTATAATTTTGTATTGTCTTTAGTCACACAACTCCAATAATACTACCTAGTGTCAGAATAATAAATAAGTATCAAGCATAGTTAGAAAATTTGCCTGTGAATTGATCTGAATGAGAGCGTAGAAGAAGAGAAACCTAACGTTGACATATTTTTTTATTTATTTAAAAAAATTCAAAAAAAAAAGAGTAGCAGTATAGAAAAATAATATTGCATCTGTATCGAATGCTAAATCTAGTAATGAAAAGACGGTTGGTTCCTGGTTATGCGGTAACTCATGTCAAGAAAAGTGTAAGGCACGTTAGTTCTCTAACAATGATTCTACAAAAGTCCCGAACCCTTTTGGGCTAAAGAATGATAATATAGAAGTACCACGGACTGCGCCTTTAAATAGAAAAGTCAGGTAATTGGATTAAGCTGTGGTCTTGTAATTAGGAAGAATACCTAATAGTTGGAAAGAAGAAATGCTGCTCTATCATCATGGCTTTAAACAACAAACATTCCGTTAATTATAGACATAGAAATTAAAGGGCAGACAAGATAGAATAGATTGCTAACAAATCGAGAAGGAAGACAGAAACTAAAGCAATAGCTACCAGACAATAAAACCAGACTCTGCTTGACTAATAATTACCGTATCATTCTCAGCCTAAGGACTATATATACTCTAAAACAAAGCAAAGAAAAACTAGGCACACTGAAGAGTTATTAGTACTAAGGGTTCGGTAACGGCTAACTAAGAAATAGATATCACGATGCTTATGTATAGAGATCACCTCTTATTTATTGCTATACTATAATATAATTTTGGAAAGGAATACTTCATAAGGGCTGGGTTTAAGATTCCTAGTAACTAGTAAGAAAGTTCATATAGAAACTCTAGGCAGAAGGAAGAAGGACAAATATATATAATATAAATATTACGCGTGGTGTTTTGTAGTCCTTATTTTCTTTATACAAAAAGTGAATTTGGGATTATCCTTTCTGGTTATTATGTTTTAGAAACTCATGTTTTAATAAGTAAACGTGTATATAACTTTGGGTTCATACATACTTAGGTTACAAAGAGGGGTTGGACTTAAATTATTTGATTAATGCATTACGCCTTTTAAAAGTAAAAGACTATAATAGTTGCAAACTGCTACACATCTTAACATAGTTAGAGAGCAAAGTTAGAATCTAGATAACATAAGAAATCATGCAAGATTATAGTATAGTAGCATAAGGTAAGTGTTTCTTATTACTAGCTTAAATCGAAAAAAGAAGTTATCTTAGTCTTTGTAGCTCTTAATAAATCATGGTTGTGATATCCTTTGCTTTATATGTCTTATATAGGTATACGTATAAGTCTCAAATGTTGTGTAACCCTACACTATATTGTTCTAAAAGTTCCCTAATCTATTCTCCTTTTGGTCTTAATTTATAAATTGACAACCTGGCAGTTATTTATTTTAACTAGGTGGATTTTTTTGTAATATGCAATTCTTTAAGAAATAGAATTATGGAATGCTCTCGATTCTGTACCTTACAAGGTTTTTTTGTTGCAAAAAGTCCAAATTGGCATATTAAGATAACTACTACTCAGTTACAATATAACGGGAGAAAGAAGATAAAGAAAATAGAATCTATAGTATAGAAAAGCATACACACACATTTCTGAACCAATATCTAACGAAGACAAAGAAAGTTCAATCAATCATAACAAGCAAAGCTCTACCTTAGTATTTATTACATAATTGGGTTACGTGCTATAAAGAAAGTCCTTTAAGGATAGTTTAAAGTTTAAGTAAGGATAGATAGGTTCTTGTTTTCTTGAAACATTACTTTGAGACACTATATGCAGTAGGCTTTATTTAATACTACTACTACAATTATTACACTCTTTAGGTTAGGCATACAAACAAGATATATTACTCTTAGTTATAGGGTATAAATGAATATGTTATATTAAGGCATCCTTTCCTCCCAATTCTATATACTCTTTCTAATTCTTAGAGTAATGCTTAGATATATAATATAGATTTGTACTCCTCACAAATATAAGTGTACTTCTTACTTAGACATGTTACTCACAATACTTAATATAGCCTACGTAATATAATAAACTCCATACTATAACTTATGAATACTATACACATTGTAAGATTAGAGCTTTGCAATAGAAAAGATAGGTTACCTTAAATAAAAAAAAAGGAATAAATTTATGACATGTGAACATCTCTTATAGATATCTGTCTCAAAATAATACAGCTTACCGGCTGATTAGAAGAAAAGGTGATTCTGAAGAGATTAAATCTTGAAAATAATTGCATTGAGGAGTTCGTGAATGACACCTAGTTGTTAAAAAAAAAGGAAACCTACCGTTCATGCTAGAATTTTCATTTGTCTCCTAGATAAGATTATAAAAGACTGCTTTTATTTATGCATTAAAAATTCGGAAGATCAGAAGAAGAAGAGGAAAAGTAATTAGATTAGTAAGTAAGTTTCATACTAAATTAAAGTATTCTAATTAAAACAAAATGGAAAGAGATAAGCCTGGTAATGCATATCATATAGATAGAAAGAAAACAAAGGACATAAGTTTTAGTATTCCCTTCTAAGTTAAGTTCTCTACCAAATCTATATTAAGTTTCTCTCGTTGTCTCCTTACAAATTATTATATTGGTTAGCTTAAGTTCAATAGTATCATACCACCTTGTTGAATCAATTTCCTTATTATGTTCTAAATTATGTTCTAATATAGTACGTGTAGTAGTGTAAGTGTAAAGTCATATCTTGTGCTTGTACCTTCTAATATATTTTATGTTGTAAATGCAGCAAGGTTTATGTATAATTCTAAATCTCCTCTTATATTCCCACCATTTTTTCTTTCCTATTTCTTTTTAGTAGTATTATGTATGTATAGACACGTATAAGTAAATTATGTATCAGAGTTCTCTCTATCCACTTAAGTAATATTAGCTACGAGCACTACCCACTTCTTTTTATTTAAGTACACCTACGGAATTCTTTTTTGAGTAAACTAGACAAGATTATTATAGTACCATACCAATAGAGTTAATATATGACTTAGTATATAAAGACAAAGAACTTATTATAGGTATGAAGTTAAACCCTTTTATTAAGCAAAGTACGTGATAAGATAAAACCTTATAGTTGGTAGTAATGAACACTCAAAGCAAGAAATGTAGGTAAAGTAAAATGTATATAGGGAGACTTAATACCATGAATTAATAGAGTCCTAAGGTTGGTTTACTCTTTTTTGTTTGGACTTCTCTTTTATTAGTTCCGTACTATTTATTTCAAGCTATAATCAGCAACGGCAATTCTTTGTGTGTACTCGTAGTTTTTTCTTTCCAGGGACTCTACTTTAAATTTCTGAATAACTACTTATAAAAAATGAAATCAAACCTAGTCATCAATCAATCAATCAAGCAAGAAGAGTGAGTGGAAAGAAAGAGAACTTTGAATCAGAGCTATGGGTCAAATAGTATCAATACTGAGTATAATGGTTAATGTTTCGGTATGTCTAATTCTACTAACTCTATATTATCTTTATTACTATTACTCCTTTTTCTGTGTGGGTATCAAATTATGAAAGAATCCTTAAGGTGTCAAAAATGATGGTATTTGGTCAGTAACGAGGTTGGGTGAAGTGATATTGCGAGATTCGAATCATGACTTACTTTAGTATCGCTTACAAGGATAAAGTAAACAAACAAGTCAAAAAATGTTATAACCAAGACACGTCAATACATAGACAGAAGCAAGCGCCTAACATATATAGTTCTAGTACTACCTCGAATATCTTTTTCTTTTCATCATGTCCTCTATACCTTTCTTTTTGCTAATCACTCGATCGAAAGATGTCCTCCTTGATTAAAGATTAAAGTAAAAAAAATTTCTAAATACAAAAATACAAAAGAGATTGAAAATCAAAAGGATGTTTTGTCAGATTAGTAGTAAATTTTTCATTCCTTGGCTTTTTCGAGTATAGAAGTACTTTCTATTTCCATATTTTGATATGCAGTATTCCGGTTTCCTTCTTGTCTGAATTCTCACATTGAAATCTACTTTTCCTTACGAAAGCATGAAGAATACTTTATTAAGCCGCCTAAGAGGGATCAGGCATATTTCTTAGAATATTTGTTATGAAGATTAGAAAATAGCAGAAATCTATACTTGTTGCAAAAGCATAAACAACGTGTCCCCGCAAAGTATCTTGTAATTCGCCCTCTAAATTTATAAGCAGAGTCTATTATTCCTTCCTCCGTAGACCAAACTTATACTTTGTCTATAAATGTTAACTTACTTGGTCTTAGTTTTTAGTATGAAATCCCTTTCGTTTAGTAAACCGACAGCTATGAGTATCACCTAGAATAAGAAGTTCTCATCATTTTGCTCACTTAATCTTTCTTCGTTTTGTTATATAGGTTGTATATAAAAATTCAACAAGTTTAGGTTGATTTAGAAAAATATTTGCCAGTGTGAACCACGCTAGTTTGAGTTAAGTATTTCCTATTTGCACGCCTCTCCTTTTCCGGGTGGTTTCCATCTCTCTTATCTCTGTCTCTGTGCCCTGTTCCAATCTTTCTCTTTCTGATAGTTTTTTTACCCAGAATAATGGCTAGGCTATAAGTGCTGCTCTTTTCCCCCTTCTCTTCTACATTACTTAATAATTACTTAGTCTCAGCAATAAGTCAACAAGTTCAAATCATTCACAAAATTTATCCATCGCGGAGATTGTTGGGTCGTGAACTATAAAAAAGGAGAATTCGTCAGAGGTATAATCTAATTAAGAAAATGCCAGGGTAAGCTCTAGTCTTCTGTAAGGGCATATCTAAGGCAACAGCTAAAGTTGTGTAGTTGTGTATACCTTTATTACTTTGACCGGTATAGTCTAAATAGGTCGTGCTAACCATTATTCCTCTTCTATTAGCTTTTAGCACCATTGTCTTATAACTTTCTTTTATTCTTATTCTACTCTCTCTTAGGAGGAAATGTCTTATATTACTTCCCTAGTTATATTCTAAAAACTGCGTCTACTGCTGGCGGGGTCTTCTCTTACCGAGTACAGCAAATAACAAATAAGTGTAAATTTATTACTTTTTTTATATAAATAATATAGATATAAGGGGTAGATCTTGTATGTGTAATATAGTAGAATGCGCCTTTCTAGATGTGTGGGTTGTATAAAGGACTGTCTAGAGATTTACCCTAGTTACTTTATTAACACAGGAAACCCGCAGTAATTTTTGATTATCCTTACTTTTTGTTTGGATCTCCTCTCTACCTCTATTTATCTTTTATTTATCTTTATTTTATCTATCTTCCGACCCCTATTTTATTTTTCTATTCTATATTCTATTCTATATAATAAATATTATTAACTAAATCACTTGTTTGTTGTATAATCAATTAGATTCGTCTAGAATTATTCGTTAGGTTATACTCATTTTCTTTCCTCGCTTAATAGGATGGTGGAGCCCATGCCTAAACTAAACATTTTGCATTGTCTACATATACATAATACATATAGGAACCATCTTAGATATTTTCATTTATGTATGAGTTTCGTTTACTTCAAAATTTCTTCTTCTTCTTTGAAATTTGAAAGCGGAATTTAAGAATTTATACTACGTTTATTTACCGCGTTCTTGTTTATTTAGAGAAAACGCGCTCTATTCTATGACATTCCTTGGCTTGGTATGTTTTCTCTACCATATGCTGGGTGTAAATACTTTAATTTGTCTTCTCCACTTTTCACTCTACCCTCAACCGGATATCCATACATACGGAGTGAGTCCCGAGATGTACAATTTAGAGGACTTTTATATTACTTAATTAATATTATAAATATTATAATACTTACAAGACTTTTTTTGAGACATTTCTATTTTTGTCTTTCTCTTTTTTCTGCCAAAACCCTTTATCAAAACGATATATTCCATTTCCTATGCCTTGTTGCTTGTTATGTATACTCGTTACTCTTCGGATACTTTAATGAGAAAGTCCCCTTAAAGGGTGAAAACTAGAATAAAGAACTTTCTAAATTTGATTACTCTAAGACGACTCGTGAAAAAAACTACTAGGATTCTACTACGAAGTATTTCTTTTCTTAATAATTAATATTAATACTTGCTCTCCCCCTTGTATTTGGGGTCTAATCCGCCACTGTGTATGATATAAATACTAGTTCTTTCCTTCTTCATGGTGAAACTTTCTTTTTTTTAAATGATTCTAAAACCTCTTATATTCTTATGATGTATTATGTTTTTTCCTATTCTGCAAATATTCTATTTTTATCCTGCGTACACCACACCAGCCATCGACCATAAAATAATGATTCGTTGTACCACCTCCAACACGATAAAAAAAATAACTAACATTTATATGCTTGAAAATCTGTACTGAGAGAATAGGATAAATAATTAGGATCGAGAATGTACCTGAAATAGAGAAATTTAGATAATTGGTTAGGCTATGCAAATAAATGTAGTTAGAAGGCTAGATCAACAAATCAAATCTTCCATATCATATGCTACGCAGCAGTAAGTCTGTCTTTCTTTCTCTGTATATTTTTATTTATTTTATACGTAAGTTGCATGAAAAACAACCAACCATAAACTTTTTCTTGTAGTGTTTGTTAGTAGTTATTAAAATGAAAATGGCAACCCCCTTACAAGCTTTTTTCTATCGTGGATAAGGGCTTGGTCTTACGTTTTTGTAATCTATTGATAGCGGATCGCAAGTGGAGCTACTAAGTTATTGGGGTTTCGAAAATCGTAGATTGGTTTAGACAAAAAACTCAAAGGGTGGAAATATAAAAAATTAGGAGGATATCGTCGCTCGAACGTATTAATGAATAAATTATAGCAACAACAGGATCTACCGAAATTTAAAAATAAAGGACTTTCACTAATAGATTCTTCCCGCAACCTTCTCTAACTGTTTTTGGATAAGCCATGGAATTCCACCAAACAAAAATAAATGATGATTTCAGTCAACTACCTATTATTCTAGTTGTATTGTTCTGTATAGCACTTCTACCTTTTCACTATTTTTTTATAATTCATACATAGCTCTGCTTTCCTTAGTTTGGGTAGTAAGTAAAAATCCGTACATGTACATTGAGGCTTTCTTCTTCTTCCTTAATTAAATATAATATGATTTAAATGATAATTTCATTTCCTTAGTTTACATTATCTCTGAAATTCTATGCATTGGAAATAAAAAAGCTAATGGGGATACTATGCGGTTTTCTGTTAAGTGAAAGGCGGAAAAAGCAGAATACATAAATTATAAATATTTTCTATACTTTTTAGCCACGACTTCCAATTTTCAAGGTTTTATATTATATTAGCGCTCCATTCTTCTCTAGCAAATGCATTTAACTACTTTTTCTACGATGGCTCTTCTTCCTACTCTTTTTTTATTCCTCTTATTGAATGATTTTTTCAGGTATCCATCAGGTGTTTTGTATATTATATCAAATCAAAGTCGTATTCTTGCGCTTCTCTGTGAAATATGAGAATTAAAAAAAAAAAGTTCTATTGTTTAATATTTATTACCGAGCAGACGAAGAAAAAATTCTATTTTTCAACAACAATTCAATATAAAAAATAAATGATCTCCATCGATTGAGACAGCTTTTCCAAGGTTTCCAAAGTAATAAGATACTTAATTAATGGTTAGACTAGACAAACCCTTTCCGTAAATATAAGGTTATAGTAAGCCAACATTGTGCGGATTTTAGCAGACTTTAATAAGAGCACGTAATTTCATAGACACCAACACCTTGTAACTTTCACTACTAATTTTTTGTCCTTATACCTTAACCATAAGTAGCCTACGTGTCCTGTATATCTTGTTGTATTGTGTTAAATGTTTATACTCCGATAGAACAAAGCCTTAACCTCCGAAAATTAGTATATGACATGTCACTATCCATCATTTCACGACTTATTGCAAAACAAGGCCTCTTTCTCAATATTCCAACTTTCTTTGTCTTTTTGGTTTGGCTATTCATAAATCATATGCCTATACCCTTATTCTTTAATCTTTCAATTTGTCAAATAAAGGCGAACACGTGATCGAGATCGAAGTAAAATAAATTTTAGAAGTAAGTAAGCACAGGCAGGGGAAAGTTTAAGTAAGATAGACAAAAGATTTTTCAGACAGAGTTAAAAAGTAATATTTATATAAATTTAGCGGCATTTAGAAATTAAGGCAGAGATGACAATTCCTACTTTAGTAAAGCAATTTATGGTCATGAATAATAATTTCATATCTATGGTAAGTTTCTTTTTTTAATTAGAATCCAGATTTTTTGTAAAAACAGCTACGTTGTCGACTCACTCACTGGAAGAAACTGCTTCAGATTAATGAGTCCTTGTTGATTGATATTAAGATATGTAAGTAATCTTCAATTCTAATAGTATTTTTTATTATATAAATTCTTTTATACATACCCAGTAGTTTCCTATTTATAGCCCTAATAATAACAGCCCAAAGGAGTCTTTCATATTTGTGTTTATGCAGTCACGCGCGAAGCATTATTCTTATCTATACTTATACTGACTTAATTCTTAATTAAGCAGGATAAAATCGAGAAGTTATCTATCGACTCATGCATAAAAAACCTGTGTTCTAAAGGATTATATTACTAAGACAGCCCTGACTTTCAAGACATCTATGGCTATCCGATTTCACGAACATCTCTGGCTTGTGCCTTGTTGTGCCCTAGTAAGAACTCTTTATATATTACCTGTTTCTTCTCTTTCTTTACTCTTAAATTTTTCCTCAGTAAGTGTGAGAAAGAAATCACATCGTTTTTATTTCTTCCTTAAACTGATCTAGTTGGATCATAAGCTCAATCGTACAACCATCTTAACCTATACTTTTACTTTAAATAGTAAATTTTAGATCTGCTGGAATATGATCCCTTGCTTTAATGTAATTAACCTACATCTAGGATAGCAGCTTCATAATGTAGTATATTTAGAAGTAAAGAATTCGTTATATTCATACATCAATTTAAACACGCGTTTCCCTTACCAAGTAGTGCAGAAATAGAAGCCTGTACTGTAAAAAATATTTCTTAGAATCAAAATAGGAAGTTATCTTACTAAAATAAAAGGAATCTATCTATATAAATAAATATTATATATATATAAGGAGATCTACTACAGTTCATTTCCATACAAATTTGAAGATCGCGAACTAAAAACCATAAATTCATGCGAATATAAATAACATGGTGCAATCCTTTATTTATTAACTAATAGTTGGTTGCGTGGCACGGGACTTTGGATGGACTATTCTACTATTGCTGCTAAAGAATCCAGTAGAATATACAATTGATGCGCTACAAGTCTTGACTAAAAATCTTTCTTATCTATTATTTATACTCGTATCTATCGATTAGAATGAATTCTGTAAACAATACATTGCGTAAAATACTTAAAACGTAAGAGAGCATCCTACCATGATAGGATTCCTAGTCTCTTAAGAAAGCAGCTCATTTAGACGCATATTTAACTATGCAGAGAAAAAAAAGTTATACATTTAGTACTCTTAATTAAGTAAGGAACGCTTTGAAAAAACTAATACCAACAACCAGCATTTAATTATATTATATATAGAAAAAATTAATAACTAAAAATTACCCAAATTAATAAGAAATAGGAAGGAAGAACTTCGGGGGTCGTACATATACGTAGCAAGTAATTAACCAAGACCCAAATAAAATCCTAGTAAATAGGAAGGAAACTACAACGTATCAAGTGATCACTACCAAGGAATAGATTTCTATATAAAAAAAAGGTAGAAACTCTTAAAGTATTTAAATCGTGATTTACTAAGAAGAGGGCAAGAACGAAAATTACACAGGAGGGAAAATAAAAAAATGTGGAATTACACTCTTAACGCACTTTTTAGTACATATAAAATACATATAAAAAATATAAACCGTAATAAAAGAACATGTTTAAGTGGTGGAGTCTACATACACGAGAAAGAAGAAAATGGGAGCAAGCAAAAGTATTCCCTATTATATAGAATATAGAATACGGAACAGGTATAATATAATAGAAATTGAATATTTGATTCGATCCGGTAGCATAAGCAAAGAATAACTTAATGTTAGAGGACTTTTTCTTTCTTTGTACTACATCACGGCTTACTTTTACTATATACAGTATATACAGAGCAATTTGAGGAGGTTGCATCAATATTAGATCTAATTCTGAATAAAACAACTTTTAGCCTTTTTAGCTTTTGCCGTCTAAATTGTGTCCTTCTAGAATAGAAACTTGATATATGAGGGCAGAGGAGAGGGAGGGTTTTACCTTAATTAAAGTCGTAGTCGAAGAAGTATAAAGTGTTGAAAAGAACTCTTAGTGGAATTACTTATTCTTTTACTTGCATACTTGCATTATTATTACTGCTTGCTGGAAAAAAAGAAGAGGTAAAACGTGAAACATCTCTACAAATAGCAAAATCAAATGGAGGAAATGACATGTCATCATTATTTTTTTTAGAACTTTGAATTTATGAAAGTAAAATGTGTTAGTATACAACTACCTCCCTTATTTTCTATTCTAATAATCTCCTTGGAGCCTAAAAATTGAAACTCAATTATAGTCATGGGTGACCCGCTGTTATGCGTAATTAATAAGAGAAAACAAAGTTCTAAAAAGAAAGAAATATCTTTTACAGAAGAGATAAAAGCCTTTATTGGGTTAGTAAAAAATAGAAGATAATTGCCTTGGTGTAAAGTAAAATTATGCAACGGAATCATTGAGACAACTGAGTGATTCTTCGTTCCTATTCCTCGCGCAAAGATTTTCTTCTTAGGTTCCTCTAAAAATTTTTTCTATTTTTTGCATATGTAACACAACTCCTACTACGCTTTCTAGTTTTCATAGAACATGTTATTGACCGAGGCACCTGTTCTTTATCCTTATTTTATTATTTATCTACGACGTCCCTTTTTTCTACTACCTATAACTACTACTAAAAAATAAAGAAGAAATATACATTACTACAATTACAATCAGGTTTTGCAAAGTACCAAATTCAAAAAAAAAAAGACTTCTATTACTTAGATCATGCTTGGCCTTTCTATTCCTAAAAAATAAAAAAAATAAAGATCCATCGAATACGTAAAAGAAGTAGACATATTTTGTAATGCAAAACAGAAATAAAGTTTTTATCCTAATTTGGAAAAAGAGTAACTGATGAGGAGAACTTTAGGCTATAACTTCTTTCTAATTTATTAATGTCTCATATTTCACGATTGTTCTTTATTTCCATCGATTAACTTGCATTATATGTTAATGAAAGAAAACCCAAGATTCTCGCATTCCACAGGAAGTCTTTCTTTTGTTTGTGCCGAATTATTTGCAATATTTCTAATTTTATAGGTCTATTTCCGTTCTGCTAGATTTACTACTTTCCCCTTTTTTTATTTTAGTTTGTTTTAGTTCTAAGAATTCCTAATCCTATAAAAAAGAATCTGTTAGTAAAAATAAAAAGAATATTACTACACAACCAACATCTTTCCTTTCAGCCTACGCCTCTCTATCTTTGGACTAATCTTCTCCCACATTATTGCTATTAACCGACATGATACTTAAACTGGTCTAGACAGCCTATCTCGAGTCAGAGTGCCACCTTCTGCTATCTATAATAGCTTGAACGCAAGGTTGCATGTGATGGTAGTGGCCCGCTCACACTTGCATGCAAGGGAAATATGGAATCCTAATTAGAGGTCTTTTCGGGTACAACCAACCTGCCTCCAACACTATGGGTGGGCATCAAAGCAGAGTGGGTACGTGTCACAATGAACGCCGGTACTGGTGTCTACACTGTTGTAAGAAATGTAAGAAGTATTCAAATTAAAATATTCCAGTCATATGTCTCAATAAATTAATAATATAAATCAAATATACGTAGTTGAAAACTCTAATAGAATACCAAAACCTACCAACTTATATTATAGAACTCAATTCTATAGGCATTAAAGCAATTTAAAAATAAGTCCACGCCAGATTGCTCATAAAGAACCTTAAACTTTTTATAACTTTTTATAACTTCTGTGAGATGGTAGTAAATGGCAGATATGAGAGATAGCTAATTATTGGAATGAATATGAATGAATTTGACGTAACATGTTGTATTGTAGTATAACTTGTATTGTATGTTTATTAGTAAACCCTTTACTATAAGAAGTTATCCAAAAGAGTCTCTAGAAAGAACAAGAAGAAAATTACAGATAATATATGAAGTCTTCGCAGCAGCTAAGTTATAGTAATTTAGTAATTAGTAGAAATTATCTTAGTATACGTCTTGTATCAGATATTCGTTAATATTCCAACTATCTTTTTTCGGTTGTTTCATAGTCTTTATCTATATAAGAACTATGTCTTCCACTTTATAGTATGTTTCCTTAATAATAATATATAGATATATCTTGTATAGTTTTTCCTCGTTTTTTGATATAGAGGTTGGTGGAAAGGAAGTGAGATATCTCGCAATAGAAGTACACAGGCTATCTAGAAACATTTACAAGTAATAATAAGATAAAAAAAAATAGATCCGTGCAGGATTTCCACGCTGTACCTCCTTTTTAGAGTTTTTGTTCTTAGAGATACCTAAGATCATTCAATTAGAAATGCAGATCTATTTACATAATCAATCAATACCAATAAAGACGTTTTTACTTTGTACGAAGAAATTCGTTGTATATTCCTTATTCCTAACTATATGCTTTTTAGATTACCCTACAAAAGTAAACGACTAGGAGATGACTGCATGAGTAAATACGACTATCAGGGGAATCTTAGATTTAGGAAACGCACGACTCTTTAAGTGGGTTTATAGAGAGAGAAATATGTAGTAAAAAACAGTAATCTTTGTTAATTGTTTTTAAGTTGATATGTAGAAATATTTAAGATTATCCTATTTTATCTTTTCTACAAAAATTTCTTCTTAATTTTAATTATGACTTTTAAAACGAATCTACTCTTTCTAGTCTAATTGAATTTTTGGTACTTCCATATTCAATCTGTATATATTCATGTTTCCAGAAGTACTGAAGAAAAATTGTCGAGGATAAAGTTCTCTGAAATAAAAAAATAGAATCTATTTCATAGATGTATGTGGCAAATTACATAATAATCTTCCTTCTTCCCTGGACTACCTTTCTTTCTTTTTTCTAGGAAATACAAAGAAAGCATAAGTCTAAAGTAGTATTACTGTTTGGCTTGTATGGGCATTCACAATTCATAGAATTCTAGTAAAAATAAAGATTCATGAATAGAGAATAAAAAAAGTACAAGTACGAAGTCGTCTACGGGATTTCAAAGCAAGATGTCATAAATGAAAAGAATTCGTCATATCATAAGGCAGGAACATTTTAAACGATACTAAAAAAGATTACCCTTATCTAATTCTCAGAGTTAAGCGTTAAGAGATAAATAAAAAAGTTAGAAGAGGCGCTTGTTTGAGCGATATCTTATTTCTAAGACACTATTTTATTTGTAAGCTAAAAATAAAAAAAAACATGAAATGTACTTGAATCGGTACAAGGCGCAGCTAAAGAATAACCCTTAACTGTGAAATTTTTTACGAATTCCTTAGAAAAGTTTCTTGTAAAAAAAGGAAATAAAGATTATATAATGCTTAAGTCTTACGCTAGAGTATTTCCTTGTTATATATTGTTAGGAAAGTATACTTCTTTGCCTGCTCTAGAGATATGTCAATTATTGCTTTTTTAAGAATTCACTGTAGTAGTATTTCTATATTTAGTACATATTTTAGAACTAGGTAATACATACAGGGCTAAGAGATTGAACACTACCACCTTTGTAATGAGATACTTTACTTAAGAAAACTTAAAAACTTTATGAAGGAAGAGATGTAAGTGTTTTACTAGACCTAGCTTAACTTAGTGTCCTTTATATTCAATAACTAGATAGCTTTTTTCTTTATAAATGTCCTATAAAAACTGAGTTATTGGTACTTCACTTCTTGAATAATCCCTTTGCTTAGATAAGAGTACGCACTTGTTACTGTTTTATTATATAAATTTTCTAGGCTTAAAGGGTCTTGTTAGGTACAGCTCTTACTTATACTAAAAGGCTAGGTGTATAACTGATATTTCTAACTCTTATTTTAATCAGTAGTCAAGCTTAGCTCATAGGCCTATATTATTTAGGTGCTATATTATTTAGGTGTTAGTAGCTTAGTAAAAGACTATCTTTGTTTAAACAGGAAAGAATTTATACTGGGTTAACTGTAATATCTGTCTTTAGTGCTATATAAGCAACCCTCTTTATGACTAGGTAAGAGTACTTCTTTACTCTCTAAGATTTTATTAAATAACTTAAAAATTAACCAAGACTCTCTAATAATCTATAATAAACTGGCAATAAATCTCTTTCTAGTGCTGGGTTAAGATCTAGGAAGGCCTTACTAAACCTGTAAGAAGTGTATACTCCTGTTTTAGCTAGCTTAAGGGTTAGTAATTAATCTAGTGTATAGTAGAGGCTTCTCTATATGAAAGCAAAAGCCTATCTTTTTAGAAATAATTTGTAAGGAAGAATACACTGAAACATAAAGTATAAGAAGTCAGTCACAGTAAACGCAGACATACAGCTTTAGTAAGTAAAGTAAGTAAATACATTAGTATAAGATCTCTAGTTATAGTTAAATCACTTAAAATCACTTAAGTCAACTTAAGTCAAGAATACTTCATAGCGCTAGAAATAGGGTTGAATACAAGAAGAAACTAAGGTGCTCTAGTAACTTATTATATAACATATAACAGGTATATGCCTTTTGGTTAGCTAAGTAAGATCCTATTATTTTGTAAAGAGGATTAAGCTACCAACTCACTATTTAATAGAGCCCTTATCATACTCACGTAGATTTAGCAAATACTGGAGATTAAGATTAAGTAAAAGCAACTTTAGTAGTCTACTCATCTTTTTTTTGGTAATAGATATCTTGGTTAAATAAACTTCTTGTACTTAGTTTTGTATGTGTACATAGTTATTACTAGTAGATATTATAGGTCTCTTACTTCCCTTACTCACACTACTATATATTGTTTAATATTGTTTACAAACTTTATGTAATAACTTGAGAAAGCCCTTAAACTATCTTTCAAATAAAGCAAAAGGGAAGGGAATAGTTACACACTCAATCTCGTATAATTCTTTCTTTGAAGACAAAGAAGACAAAGTTAGTTAAGTTAGAAAATAAATACTTATACTCTTTAGTCATGTGAGCTTAACTATTACTTAGAAAGACTTATTAAATCACTAGTAAACTCCTGCTTTATATAGTTTATATAGTAACAGATCTTATTCAACTACTAGTCTTTTATAATTAAGGATGCCTAAGGTAATGAACTCTAACTAGACTAATATCTTTAACGAAGAGTGTTAAGCAACTACACAGTGTTCAGTTATCTTGTATAAAAAGAAAATATAAGGCAAAGAGTTAAAGCTCACATATAATAGGTACATATAATAGGTACTAGTTTTCTAGTACTAACAATAATAGGGCAAGAAATAAACATTGCCTTCTTGTACCATAAAGATCTTATAGTTATAAATAGTTATAAAGCAATTACTTAATCAAGTCCAATTAGATTAGTAGAACAAGTTAGTATAAAGTAATCAAGCTTAAGGTAGTTATCTCTTATTTATTCTAATTATATTATTCTAATTATAGACTTTATTAACTTTATTTTATTATAGCAAGTTAGTAGAGCTAGTGGCATATCTTAATAGAGTAATTAACTACAGAATGAACTTCTTTAGGTAAAGACTTAGGTGTGTAAGGCCCTCTTCTAGTAATGCTTTATGGTATAGTTGAAGTTTAAACTAGAAGGAAAAACTACACTGAGTCTTGTGCTCTTGGTATACTAGAATAATTCCTAAATTAAGAAGCATACTAAACACTAGTTCCCATAAGTTAAGCTCTTTATTAGGTCTGTGTACTTTGGCAAGTATTTAAGAAAACTCTTATACATAGGTACTCTTCACTATAATAAAGGTGTACTAGTTCTAAAATAAATGAAATACTATAAATTACTATAAATACATAATATGTAAAAGAGCTAGAAGTAAATATTTATATAGACCTTTATAGTATTTATAGTAAATAACTTTTTTTTAATGAAATAATAGGAAATCACCTTACTGACATGAGAAGTACATGTTTAGAGTTAAGAAAGATAGTGTTGTAGTACTTCCTACTTCTAATTAAGTTAGTTTATAATTGAAGGAGTAAACCTATAACTAAAATGAAGTGTGCAGATGGAAGACATAACACTCTAATGAACCTACCAGTAGCTAGTAACAAGCTAGTACAGTAACTATATTTTAATAAGACCCTGTTTGTAGATAAGCATCTTTGAATATAGGCACCCTTTCATGTTAAGTATTTCCAAGATAACTCACTAGTAAAAAGTAAAGAGAAAGTACTACGTAAAGCATGAGACTCATATTCTATCTTAGCTCGTCTTAAAGGCACCTTTTGAAATATATTGTTAATAGAAAATTAAAGAGACCTATTACTGGGGCACAGTGTATACAGTTAATTAGCTATTATATGGCAAGTTAGTAAATGTAAGATCCTAGGGTTAGCTTACTCTAGTAATAAAGAGTAATAAAGAGTAAGTGCAGAATGATTAAGGTATATACTATAACTGGTTTTATGTCTAAGCCTTCCCTTTATAAATTGTTAAGTTACCTTTCAAGTCTTATACTAAATACTAAAGGATTAAAAAGGTAGTTCCTCTTAGCAAAGTATTCTCCAAGAAAGAACCTATTACTAACACTTAGTAGAGTAAGAAGGTGTAAGACTGGCTTTCATAAGTTATAAGATTCCTTTAAATAATTTGTAATACAGGGGTACTTAGATTGAATAACTAAGGCTTTGAGTAAGTAAACATGCCATGATTATACTTGCTAGTAGGAAAGAGCTTGAATAATAGAGTAAATCTTATAGCCCTCTAGTAATAGCTTATATCTCACTATGTAGAGTTTTCCCTTTTATTTTACATGCACCAGTATTAGATTATAGAAGCCTAGAGATTTCAAAGAGCAAAAAGGACTTGTAGCTAGAAACATAAGATTACTTTCTTAGAGTACTTGTATACTTGATAGTAGATGTGAGTGCAACCATCTTTGATTTACTATTTCTATTTATAAAGGCATAATTCCCTTACCTTAAAGTAAAAGTAAAAAAAAAAGTAAAAGTATATAAATATCTTTTAACTGACTAAGCTACCAGACTTACTAGAGTTAGAGTTACTAAAGCACTAAGACAGCAATTACCTATAACTTGCATTTTATTCTCTAGCTCTAGGTATAGTTTAAAAGAAGGGTGTATATTTAGTGTATCTTAGAAATTACTTGGACTACCCTTTCACTTAAGGAAGGAATAAATAATAGGAAGAGAGTCTTGCTAATAAAGAGGAATAATTAATTATTTACTACATAATTTACTACATAGAAATAGTCTTATTATTAGGTGATTACTTGTTTCTTCGTGTGCTAGTTATGTTTGTTTGGATTCTTTAATCAAAGGAGAGCTATGTTTACCTTTTATACTCTACAATATAATTTCTACAATATAATTGAACTTTTCTTAGAGAGTGAGATTCTATGACTCCTTATTTTTCTCTTAAGTACTTTACTATATTGTTGCAATAGCTCTTACCTTTTACCTAACACTTAATTAATATAACTATAACTACTTACTAAATGGCATCTCTTATCTTGGTAATACTCTAGTAGATAAATCCCTAAGTGTGTATATAAGTGTGTATAATAATCTATGTGGCATGTACTCGCTTTTACTAGATAAATAATTGATATAATAAGAACTAACAGGAATGAATCTAATACTAGATTTGTACATAAATAGGAAGCAGACTTTCACTTACTAAGCTTATTATTATTATATCTTCTTTATAACCATGCACTTATTTATACTATAGACTATAGAGCTTATAAGGTAACTCTAATATAATTAATTCTTTCATCAGTTCTTGTATAATTAGCATACTCAGTAGGTAGTACAGGGCTAGTTTGCTTATAAAAAATACGTCTTTAAAAACACTTTTAAGAAATCATATGTAGGAGGTAACATTATACAACAAATATTTTAGATATACAAAGTTAGTGTACTTGCCTTGTCTGTCTAGTAATTAGAAAGAGATAAGTGCCTGCTAGGAATGCGCATTAGTTCCCTATATTATGTGAAGTGAATGTATTTAATAGTAATGGAATATCTTCTTGGCAAAAGATTAAGTAACCCTAAAGTATAAGCTACTAAGTCATTCTCTATTCTGTAAAGGCAAATGCATAGAGCTATATTTTCATTAGTCCCTCTTAAGTAAACACCTGTAAAAGTGTAAAAAACTTGGTATACAATGTATTCATTGAAAGAGAAGATACGCCTTGAACTAGAGAGTAGCTTGTTGCCTTTCATTTCCTTATAGATTATCTAATAGTTCTAGTAGTGTTCCTTCCAAATAAAAGTTTAGTACAAAACAACACTACTACTAAAAGGCCTTGAATCGCAAGCAAGGATACTACCTCTATTATATCTATTTTCAGGATAGAGCAAACATTATTTACTACTTTTTATTTACTTATCCTCTTTTTTTTTCTTTCTCTTAATACAATTTAACATTAATACATACATGGATCTTTTGTTTTAGCTCTTTTAGCTCTAGTATAGTAGTTTTATTCTTCGTCAAGGGTTTCCCTGTAAGCTTAAGCTATAATAAAAGTGGTATTAGAATACTTTTCCTATTATTCATTCTTATATACTTATACTAGGTGCAAAGTAAACTCTTCTTTCTTTGATATATCTATCATAATATTATCATATATCGTTAATAAAGGCAAAAAAATTTTATATATAAACTGAGTAAAAAAACAGTGTCAATTCTATGCTGCTATATGAAAACTAGAGACTGATGCCAACCGAATAAACTACAATTTGTATGCATGAAATTCATTGATTAATTGATTATGAAGATAGATTATAATATATATAACTAGGCAATCAATCCTAGTAGTAAATCTTGGAAAAACTACTCCATCTCCTTTACCCTGACCGAGTGAGTCGCAAGAGCAAGTAAATATTATATTCTTTATTTACGTAGTTCGTAGTATAAAATTATGTATAAAACAAGTATTTTAGAGGGTATAACAGTTAGTTCTTAAGTACTATTGGGAGTTATTATCGAGTAGATTCTTAGAGCCGAATAAAATAAAAAATGCAATTAAAATAGGTTGTTCTTCTTGCTGTACTTTTGTTTGGCCTGTTACTTGATTGGTATAATCAATGCTTTCCTAGTTCGTAAAAAATAGAAAAAAAGATTGGCAGAAATTCTTTCTCCCTCTATTAAATATTAAATTGTATTTATCTTATCATCCTTTCATTCATATTATAGATCATACACTATAGAAGAAGTGTTGTAAAAATAAGGAAGTCTACTTTTTTACTTTAGAGTTTCGTTTCTATTTATTTAGAATTATAGGCAGTTATTTTTGAAAATAGAAGAGTCGTTGAGCCCGAAAAATAGTTAAATCCAAAAGATCCGCTATTACAGATTACAGCGTGAAATAAATAGTTTGGGACTAATAAAAAAGAGAAGTAAACGGTGTCTCTGAGCTCCTACTGAAATACGTTTCTCTTGCATGCACAACGTCAGCACATTACGTCTTGTACTTGTTAAGTGTACAGAGTCCTTAGCCCTAATAAACTAAAAGCTCCAAAGATAAAGAATACTCAGGAGTAGACCGCCCACTTTTTTGTTTAAATAAAGACATAATACGACTCCAATATAAGAAGAAAATAGCATCTATTATTTCTGTTTAGAATATGACTTTATTTTCCCACTGCTCTTTGTAAACTCCATTCTTATCTTAGTTTGTTTGTAATTAGTTTGTAAAATGAGGTAGCTTGTAGAACGGACTGGTGTAGTGCGAGTATCCTATATTATAATAGATAGAAATAGATAGAACGGTGCGTCGGCTGTTTCACGTGTGATGAAGTATATTCAAGAATCTACCTGCCTGCTGTTTTATTGAGTTTGCTATATAAAATTATATAACTTTTAGTATTTTTTAGTTTTAGTAAGTAGTTATCCTCTCTTTATTAAAAGCATTGGATAGAAGAAGAAGAAGTTATAGTAGAAAATTCAAGACTCTTAGATAAAAACCCCAGTAAATCAAATTGCAAAAGCTTATAAAATTTCATTATATTTCGATATTTTTGTGACTAGAAGAGTAACGTCAATTCCCTTATAAAAAAAAGAGTTTAAAGGCATATTTTATGCGATCACCAGTTATTCTTTATATCCTTATCTTGTTAGCCCTATCTTATTTTCTGTATCACGAAAAGCCATGCTTAGAAAATTAGTTGTAGGATCTCTGTTAGTTTTTGCTCTTATTTTATGTGATTATTAGTACATTTACTCTTCCTAACTTTTTTGTGTCTATCTTCACTAACTAAGTGTTTTTAGATTATAAATCAGAAAAGAAGTATACACTTTACAACTCCTATTCACAGATAAGAGGAATAAACGGGACAATTTTAGATTTGATTTACTGGTACGAAAAACTTAGATTAAATATAAAAATAAAAGATTGGTTGGGTTGATTGAGTAGATACTTCTGAAAAAGGAAAGACTACTGTTAGTTAGCAAAAAGACAGAAATAGACCTAAGTTTAATGGTTAGATTATGCATATAAACCAACCAAAAGAAGCAGGCAAGCATCCAAGTCGTTTGGCTACTACTCTTGCTAAGAGTTTTTTGTTCGTTCATGTTTGAAAAATACATTTTTTGGAAACAGAGGATCGTTGTTTTGATTATTCCATGTTTTATAACTATAACATTGCATTATAGCTATTACCTTCTACATGCGTAGTATATACTTAATTAGTAAATCCTTTCTCAGATCCTGCCATATGTAAAGAAAATGACCTATACACAATTACCATAAACTACAAGTACAACGAGTGATTGCTGACCCCTTGGAACAACAAGCCTATCCTAGAATCTTATATGTAAAGTTATGCAAATCTATAGTCGAGTCTATCCTTGGAAAAAGTATATTATTAATAGTTTAGAGGGAGAGGGATATGTCTTTGTTGCTTTCTCTTTATTTCTTTGTTGTATCTCTTATCCTATCTCTCTTATCTTACTAGCTATAGCCCTAATAATTTAAGTTATGAGTTGCTCCTCTTTGTTTGTCTTGTACTTACTTGTTCTAACTCCCCCAAGGCATGTGCTATTTTACTAAATATTATTTCGGCCATTAAGTGGATAGTAAGTGATGAATCGAAGTAAGTCTTTCTCTTTGACTTAGTTAACCTTGACTTTTAGTTAGTGAGTTAGTTATTATTATGCATTGTTATCCTTCCTTCTTTGTGGGTATATTCCAACAATTACTAGAGTTAAGTTCAATAATGTCCAAATTAGGTATATGATATGTGTAGATCCAATATCCAATACTAGTTGTTCTAAGGTTCTAAGCCAAATCCAAATATAGTCGGTTAGGTTATCGTCAACTTTTCTACTAGCTATTAGTATACAACATCGCCGAGAAAAAGCTCAACCTTTGTGACCATATGTTTTGATTCTGCACGGTACTTAACTCTTTTTGCACATATAATTGCTCTGCGTCTTCTCTTTTATTTTTCACCTTCCTTGGTTTGAGGCACTTCTCTCTTTATCTTTAGTATTTTCAGTTTTCTTCTTTGCCTAGGAAAAAGGAGAAGGACATTTCTTTGTGACGATCATGCCCAGGTATAGCTTAGCTTATACTTGTACTGACTCTTACCCGTGCTACTGTGGAACAAAAAATACAAAATGAACTTCTAGTGACATTTCTAACATTACGAGATCTTCGTCGGTAAGTTCGACTTTTGGTTATCTGTTATGTTATTTAATAATACTCTTGGTGAGTCTTGATTATGCTCTTTTTTAAGTTATCAATCCTTTCTATTTCATTTCTATATTTTTGTGTCCTTTCTATCTAGAATGTAAGCAGCTGTTGTATGGTTTAATCCACTATATTCCATTTTCATTATTATATCAATCAGGCGAAAGTTCTCGTTTTTGTATTTTTTATTTTCATTTTATTTAGTTTAGAAAAATTACACTTAGTTAGTACACTACCGACGTTAAGTTAACGAACGAGTTTATAAGTTTAAAAGTCTGTCGTTTGCTGCACCTGTTTTATTTAGCCTTTTTTATTTACTTTATTTAATAAAAAAGTATAGGTTGCGGGATAAATTAGAGTTATTAGATGCAAACGAACGAAATACAAATTCAGACGACTACGATTCTTCATTCAATTCAATAACTAAGATTTTTCAAGTAAAGAATTAGTACGTCTCTTCTGTGTTGTTAATCACTGCTACTACTAGCGAGCTTCTCCGGAAAACAATTAAAATAGGTCTTTTCCTCTTTCCCAGTTCTAATATTGTTTGTTATTAGTTGTTGAAGTTGGCATATGATAAGATGAATATTGTTGCCTACATTAGTTAAGAAATATCAAAGTGTTATGAAGTACTTTCTCAAAGATTGAAAGATGGAATTATATACTAATTATATACTGCGGATATATATTTTATTTCATTGTTTTCGTGAAATCCTTATGCTCTCAGCTAGTTTTGTGTAACTTCGCGTTAAAGTTATAATCTAATATACTTTTCTTTTATACAGTACCTTGCATTTAAATTTAAACTTTTGAGATAATCTGTACATGAATCTTCAATCATGCATTTAAAGTGCGCTGGTATTGATCTATGTAGAATAACACTACATAGTTTCCAGTTTTGTAACCTCGCCCTATAATATATAGGTGTGTTTAGATTTTAATACTAATTGTTGGAATATTGGAAATTTCAACCGTAAGAATGGAATTTAATAAAACTAGACAAAAATCTGAGTAATTCTGAAAAGAAGTCCAAGAAGTTAGTTCAAAAATAGAGTCCAAACAGAATTAGGTGGAGAACAGCAAGTTGAAAATGAAATATTAGAAGAGCTTTGTACCTCCTTGTCCGAGGACTAGTTACAGAATATATAAAGTCCACCATATACTTAATTAACTTATACGATTAAAATTCCTTGTTAATTACGTATTCCCTTCTTCCTGGAATGAATTCTGCCCAGCTGCTTTAATCTTTTCTTTCTTTTTCTATTTATTATTTGGTTGAAAAGACAGGGGAAATAAAGTGCGATCAACAGAGATTCTATATATTTTTTTTTGATGCAGAAAGAAAGAAAGAGGTGTGTTAGAAGTATCTACAAAAAAATAAAAGAGTAACCCGAGCGAAAAAGTCATGATCATCACAAATATTTTTCAATTTTTGTTAAGATGTGATTCTATCGTTGAACATACAATTGATTCTCTTGCTAAATGAAATTTTGCGTTAAAATCGGGATGTGTAAACGACCGTTTTCTGTGACTTAAATTATTACATAGGATTGAATATAACGCCTTAGACCCATCAAGACCAAAATACAAGATTACTGAGGGAAACACAATGTTTAAGAATATATTAGATTCCGGGAGATTTGGGCGTAACTGAACTTCGTGACCAAGACCAAGGGGATCCTTTCTTCCAAAAACGATTAAATAAAGAATAGAGTTCTCATAGGTTTATCTCTGTTAACTTAGATTATTAGTTATCAATGACTTAGAAATTGCTCACTTGCTGCTACTTGTCATGTTTACTATTTTTCCTTATCTGGCTAATTGATGCCCACAAAAACAAAGGATATACGATATAGATAGGGATATATAACCAATGGAGTTCTATAACTTTAGCTTTACTACGGACGGGGGTCATTAGTATTTTTTATATTAATTTATATTAAAGAGAATTCAATTCTATTTCCTTATTATGATGTGATATTAGGGTTTCCAAAATCAGCCAATGCAAGAAGTAAGATGAGTTTCCTAATAAAGACATGAAGTGAAAAAGATCTTTTCGCACAATTTCATTCCATATACAATACACAAAAACAGAATGTTATCTCAAGTTTCCAAGAGAAATCCATAAGAAAGAACCATTAAACCATTACAAGAAAGACAAAAAAAAATATTAATTAATAAATAAGTCATAAATAAGTCATCATTCTTTGCTGCGATAACGGAGATACATAGAATTATGATGAATATGATATACCTTTTAAGTTAGTTTGATCTATATCCTGGTTTCTACTCCATTTTCTCTAAGTTGTCCGACTCTTGTTCTTTACTTTCGTAAGTTGTAGGTAGTAAGGGTCTAAATTTTGATACATGTAAATATGGGCTACTCCTATTATCGTAAAACACTTTTATTTTAATTCTAAGATCTTTTATTATTTCATTTCATAATTTAGTTAACCTTTAACATCCATCATGGTTTAGTGTACAGGTCTAATTACTTATAACCAAAAAAATCAATAAGAAAAGGGTTATATATAATATATATATATATAATATATATTGAGGGGGCGTACATAAATCTTCAATCGTGCAATAAAGTGCATAGGTTGGCATTTGGAAAGAAAAACCTCCCCGAAAATAGACGACAATCAACAAAAAGTGCAGGGATGTATAAATAAAGTCAATCAAAAAAAAGTTCTCTCTTATTTAAACTTCAAATCACGAAATGAATTAGAAGAATAACCTAATCTTAGGTAAAAGAGTTTATGAAAACCAAATGTATGCAGTACATCTATCTACCTTACTATATATACTATATCTATTATATATATATATATATATATATACTACTATATATAATAAAAAGAAAAAAATAAGTAAAGAATTCTAAGTATGCGCTCTAAAATCAACAAGCATGAGATATAGTTGTGAAATCCAACAATCCTCCAGTACGTACACTAGTGATGAAAACATATTTCTAAAAAGGCCTAAAAAAAAAAAAGAGAAATCATAAAAACCTTACTATATTGCTACTGTTGTTCAGCATGCATGGCTCGCCCAATAGCGGCAAAACGACCAAGACAACTATTGACTAAAGGTAAAGGGCTTTGTGAAAATAAAGGAGAATACATATCATTAATTAGCTACTACTGTGATAAGTGTGCAACAAGTTCCAAGAAATGTTAATGTTGTGGTTTGTCGGTGTGAAAAACTGGACTTTGCTTTCACAATTAGTTCCAAAGAAAAGAGATGAAAATAGACTTAAATAGAGTAGTTGTAGACTGCGTTAATTACTTAGTCATTGGTTGTAGAAATAAATCGTTTTATTGTATTTATGATGAGCAGAAATGGATATTCTTCAGCCTAGTAAAAAAAGAATCCCAATATCGTACTCTTACTGAGACAATACTAACTAACATTAACATATTAACAACATCATAGTAGAGAGAAAATCAAGCAATGGAAACTTATCTCGGCAAGGAGATAATTAGGCGAGGCTAATAAGAGGTATGGGACTAACACTAGAAAATGAGATTCGATTCATTCTTCTTATTTCTCTAATTTTAGAAGAAAATAAAAAAACTAAGGACTAAGGAAAGAAAATCCCTTCTAACAACATGGACTATAAAACAAGGACAAGATTGCAAGTGAATAATAACGCCAGTCAAGGATTTTACCTTATCGAAAAAAAGATGTGGTATGGAGATAATTGATTTGTGAATGAAACGGACACGCCGTAATGTAGATAGATCATAGGTCTATTTCATTTCTTTTCTTTTGCATACATACTTTGGGAACTAATAAGCTATAACTAAGAAAGAAGAACTCGTCTCTACACATTAGTACTAAAAAGCATATACTCTAATCAAAAGTAGTACATAGATAGAAAAGTTCGTTTTTTTCTCACCTATATTAATAGTACTTTCTTTTTGGTTGATGAATCTTGACTACTACCAACCTTAGTATTTAATTTGGTCTGGTCTAACTTAATGAAAAATCATTTATTACAAATAATGCTAAGTGTTTATCGCTTACAAATAGCTATAATTTTTCTCTTTTTTCGTATAGCAGCGTATTGGGATATAGATATGACCCGTCAATCGATTACTTTACTTAGAATTTTCTTATTATTTTTCTTACCCGTGAAAGAAACATCTCCAAAAGTAAATTATTCCTTCCGAAAGAAACCTGGACTTAAAAAATAAAATAAACTGGTTGCATCGTATCTTAGTTCAGTAGCGTGAAAAAGTAACTGCTTCTCGCAAGTATAAAAATATACCTAACTATTTGCCATTATAAAGATTGTACCAATTATTTCAACTATTATGTTATAGAGCCTTTTCTCTCTTTACTCTTTACTTTACCTTTACAAAATATTTTATTTAGAGGAAATAATTATAAATAAATAATTATATTATATATAAAGTCTAGCCTTAGTTTGTATGTTTCATTTCAGATATTGCACTTGGAAACAACTCTTATGTATGGGGAAATATTAGGGCATTACTTTGGAAGATATCCAAATTTATTCATTCTACTCATATTTGAAAATATATGCAATTTTGGGAGGATTCGACCCGTCTTTACTACCAATACAGACCCAATAAAAAGAATATAAAAGTAAGAAAAGGATTCTAGAGGAAAGAACACTTTTACGATTTATGAAAAAAATGCAGTACACTGTATAGAAAAGAAAAAAAGTAGAAGGCATTTTTAGGTTCTGTTGTATATTCACAATCATGAACACAAGGGGACTTGAGAAGAATGAAAGAGACCTCACACCAACCAATATATTTTTTTTTAAACATACTGTAATTGTTACTTACTCAAAAAAAAGTGAATAGTGAATGCTGCAGGTAGATTAATACGCAGTTCCTTGTGTCCTTATTTATTCCGAAGTTTCTTTAGCTTTTTTAACAAAGCAAAACCTAGTAAATAAAAGTTGACTCCCCTTTTTGGTATATAGAGCAAAAATTAGATCCAAGAGATGTAGTAATACTTTTTTTTTATTTTTAGGTTTCTCCTTTATCAATAACGTAGAAGAACCCTAGGAAGAATATTTCTCGCTGGATAAGGAAATGTAAACAATACGGGAAATCACTGTCAAATCGCTGTCACGTAATGGACAGCACAGTGTAAAAAAAATGTCGAAAAATTATGTAGAAGAACAAGATAATAAGGGGTTGCTTACTAATTCTGCCAGGTAAAGTTACCTTTTTTTTACGTAAAAGAAAAAATTTCATTAAAATATTTTCGACGAAAACTTTGTGTTAAGAACATAATGTAGATTTGTATATTTCGTTTTTCTTAAAATCAACCTCTAACCAAAGATGATAATATAATATAATATAATATAGTGGCGGGTAACTTTCTCTTTTCATTTCCATCCAACGAGTCCATTTATTTCTATCAACAAGGTCTCTACTACTACATATGTACTACATATGAGCGTGTTATCTATTAATTTATATAATTTATACCTTACCTGAAAAAGAATCTTGGAAAAAACTCTGTACTATAAAAATTTACTAATCAAGGAAATAAAAGACTTCATACATAATATACATAAATTTGGTTTAGCTTGCTTGGTACATCAATAGAAGGAAGCCGTAAGAAAGGCTTATGATGTATCTAAAAAATGAGGTTCCCCTTTTTTCTCTATCTAACGACAATAATTCTGTCTAAGGGATAATAGTCCGTATTAAATTATACTTCATGTGCAACTTTCTTCGATCTCTCCTTATTCTTCTTCGCCGCACTGTTTGTTGTAAACATAGAATTATAGTATAGAATCTAAATCGAACTATGCTGGAACGGATAATATAGAAACATTTCACATCCATCTAGACTTTATATTTCTTAAGTTTTTAGTGCAGGCATAGACTAGGATCCCGATTCCATAGGAAAGATACTTAAATACCTAATGTATATTATTTTACGCTGTACAAGATGTTTTACTGACGGCCCTCTTTATTTTTTTTTGTATTTGGATTTCTAGTGAACATTGAATTGAATAAGATCCAAAATTTCTTTTAACCGAGCCGGATATTTTGCATTATTTGCTTGGTTGGCGGGCTTTCTCCTTATATTTTCACTTTTTTCTATGCTACACGTTCTAAGTGAATTAGTTGCCTTTATGATGGCATAACGGTAGAAATCTTCCAATCTATATGCCCCTACTTTGGTTAGTTTTGTCTTTTGTTATCCTAAGAAAAGTCTCCAAGCCTATAAAATAAGTTATAAAACCCGACGTTTCTAAGTGAGACAGAGAAAAATCTGTCATGAACGGGCGTGTATGTACGTTATCTTGAAGATTATATATAATTTATAGGTAGTTATTCTATTCTTCTCTTGCTATAATCTGCTCGTCCGTTGCTTATATTTCATTTTATTATCACTTATATGTTGTCACTTCCCATGTTTCTGGCCTATTTATAAGGTCTCCTTCCCCTTTCATAGTGTATAGCAAGTTAGTTAAGTTAGTATAGTGGAATGTTTTTGCTAAATAATGACCTAATCCATAAGTTATTTTAGGACAAGAAATAGGGATTACCCGTAACGTTAAACAATTTAATAATATTTTTCGTAAATTATCTGCTCAAAAGTTTACTGCCTCATATAATTTTTAATTAAGATTTTCTTCTATGCTCTAAGAAGAAAAATTCATGCAATGCTAGATTTTGTAGTAGTTGCGTTATCCAATCCAAAAAAGAGTAGAGAAATGTGGGGAAACTTTATAGTAGAATTCAATAAATAAATTGAAAAGTATATAAAATCCTCTGTTTGTCTATGTTCTGTATGGCCTCTTTCCTGTGTCTTGGAAACTATTCTGTTTGTATTTTAAATGGCAATTTGGTATTCGTAATCATGTTTGGCTTCATATACATAAAGTGTCTCCTCTTCTTTGCAGGAATACATTTATTTTTCAAGCTTATATATAGATAGATAGTCGACAATTCATTAAATTGTATTGATTTTATAGAGGGATTATATTGCAGCTTTCTACAACGCTTTGGATATTTTGAATATAGAGAAAACATTGCATTGTTGTAAAGAGATACGAACTAATTCTGTTTTCGACATGTCAAATTATAAGTGAAATTTATTTAAATTCAAGGATATAAGATAAGACTTTTCCAAAGAGTTGGAACATTTTTTAACTTTAGTCTAATCAATTCTTCTGTCTGAGATGAGATTAAATATACCTAATATCTAAAAAAAAAATATATATATATATATATATATATATATATATTTACAGTATAGATATTTACAGTATAGACATTCAACGACCACTTATTTCCTTCTCATTCCTTATCAAAAAAAAAGAACTCTTCTATATACAACTAGTGTTCACTAGCAAAAACAAATCTTTATTCATTCTCCTTTACTCGCATTTTGAAGTTCTTTAGCCGCACAGTCTAGTCTCTAGTCTTTTTATCCGGAACATAGATCTTTAACTGTAAAGGCATTATTTGGTACAAGAACTCTTTTAACATTACAAGTTTTATTTTATTATAAATTAAAAAATAACATAAGTTAATAATTCTCTATACTATCTAAAGAGACGAGGAAATTAGATTAATTAATAAAAAGGGGAAATAGAAGTCCAATAACTTATTATTCTTAATGTTTAATGTTGTTTTTGTTGGATAGGGGTTGGAAAGCCTATGACTTGATCTAGATTCTTAGGCGCAGGAAGTCGTCGGGCAGTCGTCCTCCCTTCTTAGAATTTTGTATCTTTGCTCTCCTGTTGCTTGTTAAAACTAGTTAGGGTGTATCTTATTTTGTCGCCCAAGCAAACCTTTACTTTATATTTTAATAAATAGTACTTTTAGCTTGTGAACCGAATTCGTTCCTATATGAAAACTATATATATGGCATTATTATTATATATATATATAAGTCTAGGCACTGGAATCTCTTTGATTGGAATATGATTTAGAAAACTTACTTATAATTATTGTAGGTCTTAAAAGGTCTCTTAAAACATAAAAGCGATAATTAAGTGTATTGTATAAAGGCAAAGAAATTGGAATTGGTATAAAAGTAGGTAGTGGTGTCTCGTACTAGAGATGTTATAGGTGCAAGAGAATAGGGTAAGGGAACAGAGACAAAATGAAGACATGTCTGAGAAAGAGGGTGTAATTCTAATTTCAACATGGGAGAGGAAGAAGGATCTTAGTTAGCAGTTTAAATATATTCCTGATACGTAAACGTAACACGCTCTAGTAGATTCTAGAAATAAAAGTATATGGGATAGAATTTCCAATAATAATTAGATTAGAGTAAAAGTAAACTAAGGTAGAATTCATTCATATTTCTTATTAGGTTGACAAGTATAATTTGTTATAGTAAGCTAGCTTAGTCCAGCAAAATTTATGTATATAAATTTATGTGTAAATTAGTAACATTACTTTCTTCTTATATTATATAGTAACTGGTATTCCTTCAAGGGTAACAGTATCTTAGTATCTTACTTGTAGTATGTATGTAGTATGTAAATTATAGAAATGTTTAATTCTTGTTTTTTTATAGGCTCTCGCTAAGTATTATAAAGAAAAGAATAAACGAAACTAACCCAGGATCTTCTTAGAGTATTTGTTGAGAGTGTCCTTCCCTAATGAACTTATATTAAAGAGTGCGCATCCTTAATTATATTTGCTAAGTATCCTTACTAAGTATTATTTTTTTTATTAGATGAAATAATATATCTTTTCTTTTCAATATCGTTAAGGGTCCTATATAAATAATGTGATGTGCTATATATGGTGTGTAATTACTTAGTTGCATGTGTAGTATAGGAATAGAAAGGTGTCTACTAATTAAGTCTATATATGTATGTAAGAACCAAATATAAGAGATGATGGGTGTAATCTAGCTATGAATACTCTACTAAGAAGGGATTTCTAGTGAACTCTGCCTTATTCTATATTTTAATTACTACAAGAGATTCTATGACATGAGTCTACTTTTATCTTTGATGACACTTGACAAGAATCCAATCCGCTAGTTATTTACTTTTTCATCTACCAGTTTAACTTTGATTATTAGATTATTCTACTAATGTTACAACACCGTGTTCTTCTAAAAGTATTTTTCCTAACACCAGTTTTATAAGATAAGATCCAGTCTAAATATTTATGTAAGAAGGTATTCTTTTATTTATACATCATAATTAAGAGTAGAGGTTACAGTGAACCCTAAAGAAATTAAATATTGGATGGAGGCTTGTTATGTTAAATAGTTCAGACAATCCAAATAGTTGTTAGAAATCTAGCTTTTCTATTTAGATGTATTTTTGTAGAGTTGTTCCTACACGTGTACCACAGTATCTGAGTTATCACTTTTTCATTTTATATAATAAATAGTTTTTCCCAGCTTACCTCTTCTTAAAAAAATAGTATGGGAATATACGCGCGGTGACTCCTTCTTAGCTTTGGAATCAATGAATTTCATATGTGTGTAAAACCTAGTATTCCAATTAGCAGTAAGTAATATTCTTCTACACCGCTATTTCCAGTATTTTAAAAGTTTCCTTTACAACAAAGAATACCTTCTCTTTTTATACTATATTTTTCTATTTGCGCAACCATGTTCTTATTCCTCGGCAAAGATTACTTATGATGGAATTTTTGTTAGCTTGGAAAGATAGATAAAGATAGATAGAGTATAGTTATCTTTAGTTAGAGTACTATAATATGTGATATAAAATAGGCAACCTTGGAAAATAATAAATCTTTAGGGAATTTATCCTTGTGTACTTTACTTACGCTATTAGGTAGGGTTAGTATAATAGTATTATCTAGATCACTCACTCCACTATTTCAACAATACTTAGAGTTAGAAACTAAACTTAAACTAAGTAGCTTATAAATATGAAGTAATCCTATCTAACATGTATTAGATCCCCTATTTCTTTAGTATAAAAAGTGTTTTAGGAAATATGCTTCTTTTCTTTCACCTTACAATCAAGAAACTACTGTTTTTATAGGTACATACACACTCTTATATAACTTTGATGTTCTCTTACTTTCTTAGTATCTTCTATCCTTACATAAATGAATATTTCTCAATGCGGTATACCTTAAAATATGCTTATGTATGAAAACATGGCTCTTAAGTCACTCTTCTTATCTCTCTGAATGTTGCCTTAGGATAGATAGTCTTATTAAGATCTTACTAAAAGAAGAAACCTAAATATTGGTAGTAAGCTACTAAGTATGATATAATATAGTGCTGTAAGGAAAAAGGCTTATAAAGATGTATATTTAAAAAGGTCTTACTTTTAAGGGGTACTCTATTGCTAAGGTAAGATTCTATTCTTTGTTACGTAGATCACTACATGTATCAATATAAATTTCTATTTGGTGTAAGTATATTTCCTTTTTTCAAGGACTTGGCGATGTATTGTAATATAGGATATTCTATCTTTTATCTAGCAACGACAAACTAATACTACTAGCTTACTTTCCTTTCTTTGTTTGGTATACAGAAGATATTGATCTATATTACAAATTAGACTTTCTTTTCTTATAAGTATAAGCTAAGTATTTGGTTTACGAAGAGTAAGTACAGCGTATAACTAAATATAAGGAGAAATAAAAGCTAAGCCATCCCGAGTATTAAATGTTTAAGGGTTGGAAAGAGTATTTACTGCATACTAATAAGTCATTAAAATAGAGGTTGGAAAAAGTAAGAGTTCAAGTAAATATATAAAAGATGGACTTCATAAAGGTGTTTAGAAGAGCTTATTATTTGAAAATATAAGTGAGTTTTAAAGTATACCATCATAAATAAAATAATTAAAATTAGAGCTAGAGTAGAAAGTACATCATTATCCATTACCAAAGACAAAAAGGAGAGTATAAACATAATTTAGCAAGAGTCCTACCATACGTATACATCTAAATATGCCATAAAGTGACTCGTTACTTGCGTGCATAGTGTATAGTAGAAGTCATAGGCATGCAAGTAGTAGATGCTATAGAGATAGACCTGTATGCGGATACTTACTATACACAAAGCGCTCCAGAAATGCTCTAATCATGGCGAATTGCATAGGTAAGCTGTACTCGTTCATTACCTAGAGAAAGAAAACTAACTATATGTGTGTATGTTAAGTCGTGTGTACTTTGTTTTGTGCAAGCTCTAAACGCATAGTCTAGTGTACTGTATCCCTTCCAAGCAAGCTAATCAGAGTAAGGCATACTCGCCAACAAAATATTTAAGTGCGGGAAGAGTACTTAAGAATAAAGAGTGCACAGGGAGAAGGAGATATAAAAGAAACCACGTAAGCTTGTATTGTATATAAGCTGTGGATATTTAAGGAAAGGGGGAGTATAGAGAGCCATTCATTTGAAAAGGGTGTGAAGCGAAGAAGACATTGCAAGGATAACTCATTATGTAGATGTAATATAATAAGAAATGCTAACTCTATAAAAGGTAGTCGCATATATTCTCTAGGTTATTTCTTCCTTCTAAATATAATAATAATAATGTAGTATATTATAATATACTTTGCCTTACTAAATCTAAATAGGTTACTTTCCCCTCTATTTTTCTTTAATTTCTTTGTTGTTCCGTATATTATATCTATACTTACAAGACTTACAAGTTCTAATAATACCCATTTGATTCTTTAAGTAAATCACTAAGTAAAGATTCTAAAACAAAAAAGCTAGGATAAGATATCTAAGGACCCCTTTCAAAATAGTTGGGTTAGGTTTTCATATGAATACTCATTACTATAATTTGACTTAAGTGGTATAGGAAAATCTACAAGAAGGTATACGGGATTTGACCTAGTTGATATGAAAACTCCCCTAATAGAACTTAATAGAATACATAGAATCTAACGTACAGTATAGTCTTACAAACATATATTCAAACATATATATTACCAAGAACTTTGAAGTGTATAAATATAAAGTTTAGTAAGTGAGTTTAAGTATAGGAAACATATATATTAGTTAGGTAGTAAGGAATCATCCCTATAATGATTAGTATCTGTTTAGTGCTTTCATAAATAATTAACTTGCCTAAATAGACTTCGTTGGAGTATAAGTTTCTCTTTCAATATGATGTAAGCCTTTAACTAGCAACCAAGAGCAGAGATGAAACTATATGTTCATTTCAATATAGATTCTTAACCTATATAAATAATAAAAAGAGAATATTTCCCAAATAGAGTATCACCACCAAATTATACAGAGTTTCTGATAAAAAAAATATCTTCTAGAAGTGTTAAGCGCGAATACTTTGTCTGAAATGAATTCTAATGAATTCTCTTTGTTGGAATAATTTTTCTATTATATATACTAGTCTACACCTATAAATTCTACAAAGCTCTACAAAGCAGGGAAAAAGAAAGTCTCTTTAATGATCTAACTTCTTCTATTCTAGCACAGTATTATTTGTTATATTCAATATTGATGTATACTTTGCCTTGTTGTCAAAGGGAGGACTTCTTCGTAGTATATTATTTTTCATAAGTACTAAGCAACTAGGTTATCTTCTTTATGAATTTTTATATCACCTGTCATGTTAACTTCTAGTTCTTTTCAAGCTAAGCTATACACTTCCAACTATAATTGATTCTAATCCTAGCTATGTTTCAAATTCCACAGTTAATCACTTGTGACTCTTATACTAAACACTATTCTAGCTGTGCCTTTAGGGTTGTTACTAAGAACTAATATAAAAAGTATACTCCCTGTTAGAATGCTAGGGCACATGTATGTATATGAGAAACTTCACTAGAAATATGTTAGGAATTTGTAAGTAAACTATAGAGTAGAATAATAGAAAAGTGCACAAGTAAATTGGGTAAGTCGTTCAGGTAGTATTCATAGTATAATAAATAAATATAGTAAATTAATTAATAAATAAGAAAGATATAGGAAAAGAGCGTGTAATTGTAACCAAGACTTTTTTCAGGACTCCTTCTAGTTTGTATTAACAAAAGTAATATTCACCAAGTACTCCAGGTAGTAGTATACCACACTATAGTAGATATAGTAAGTATAACTATTATAAATTTACTTAACTTAATTAGAAGTTTTTTCACTTACTTTTTTTATAGAATTCATTGTTCATCGCGTACCTTGTCATATAAACTTATAAACCAATACTTTTTATTACTTCCTAAAAATACTAATAAGAGGTCTTTGCCTAGAATATATGTGAGTTCTCTTAAGTAATTTATTGTATATAAAAAAATTCTAACTAAAAACCTAGTTAAGGCAGCATAGTAAAAAATACTTGTGTATCTAAGTAATATTCATAAAAAGAGTATCGAAGTTATCGCGCCTTCTATTCTAACTAAAAAATATAGGCAATTAGCTCCTGTATGCGTTAAAAATTATAAATATAATATTGCTAAGTAATAAGGTATTCCTGTAAAATAATCTTTATTGGGTTAATTCCTTAAGAGTAAATACTAATTATTCTACACTCCCACTTAGGAGATACACGTGCAAGTATTTCATATACTACAGATAAAACATTTTGTAATAACAAGAAAAGATTATAGCCTAAGAACGACACTATATGCAAAACTAAGTCTTTGCTTGGGTATGAGACTACTCTTAGAAATCCTAAAGAAATATTTTGTAAGTATAAAAATATTCCTTTTTCAATATCTTGACATGAGTGTGTACTCCTTGGTGTAAGTACTTTAGTATGAATATGTATAAAATTTACCGGGTTCTTCTCTAACTTGTATAGATACAATTTGTCTACTAAGGTAATAAGCTATCTTTGGTATATCCTCTTCCTAGTTATGTAACACTTTACTCCTCTCTGTTTCTAATTTCTAATAATGTATACCTTCAAATAGAAATGGGTAGTGCATACTTTGCCATCTTAAGGATAAATGCTAATGAAAGATGATGCAGTAAGCCAGTTATTGTACCTTCATAATAAAAGAAGTAGAGTTAAGTATTATTTCACACGTATTGTTGTATAAGTTTACTAGTTGTATAGGTACTAAAACGAAATATATATATATATATATATAGGTATACCTTAAGTGTTACTCGGTGGGAATATATACTATAGCTTTACTAGGAGTAGTATCTTTGCTTTGCTTAGGATTAGTTCATCGTTTGCTTTGGAATATACTTATAATTACTAAATTGCATACTTATCATTCTTGGCTTCTAATAAGGTAGGTATTTATAGAACATATTCATACTTAGTTAATGGTTACAAGCGTATTTAAATAATACTAGCTGTGTATAAAGCAATTTGCAAAGGGTATACAAGGAGATGTTCTACTTTTAAAAATAAAAAAAGACATACGGTAAAACCTTTGAAGGAGTACTGCTCATTACTAATTAATATTTGGTTAAATATGTTGTTACTATTACTCTGGTGGTTGTAAGATCATAATAAATATAAATAACTTCCATATCTAGCATTGTTTAGGCTTTCCCTTCAGAAATTGTAAGTATCAAAGTATAATGGACTCTTCTTTCTAATATAATAATTAATATATTTTAAATACAAGAGTAAATACTTTCCCTTACGAATCATTATTTTGTTTACATGCCCAATATTATCTTGTACATCTTATTCTATTATATACTTTCCTAAGAGTATATTATATGACTATCACTCCTCTTTAGTTTAGACTTGAACAGGTTCGCAAAGAGAGAGCATAGGTAAATTAAGTTTATCAGGTCTACTTACAATATAAGTAATAAATGTATTGGATAAGCTAGGACTTATTTCTTGGTTAGGTATATAGATAAATTAAATAAAAAAAATATCTAAATTAAGTTGTTGACTATACTTCGGACTGAAAAGTGTGACATTTACTATACAGATTATAAGTAGCTCTTTCTTCTCTTCTATACTAAATAAAACAAAATACATCTAACATAAATAAATGCACCCGATATACATACAATACCCTTAATTAAGAAAACACCATATACGCCAATTTCGTATAATTTTTCGTATATAAGAAACGCGCCAAGTCCTAAAAAATATAGAAGAAATGCTAACAAGCTTTATAGGTGAATATTGATCCTCATATCTTATAAATTAAATTAGGTTTAGGAGAAGAAATCCTAGTTATCCTTGTCTTGGTTCATTAAGAGAAATATATGATGTATTTTGGAAGAAATAATAAAATAAGAGGTAGATAAGGAAATAAGGGAAGACTTCTCTTTGGTTTAGTCTATGTAGTATAAGAAAAAGATGACAACATGATTACGTGCTTTTTAAGAAATTTGTAGTAGTCACACAACAAAAGCAATTACCTGCAATATATATAACATTTAGTACACTAAGATAAACACTAAGTAAGACAAATCATTTAAGTACATCCAATCTTTCTTTTGAGTCCCATCATTAAATAAACAACACTTTCTAAAAAAAACAAAACCACTTCTTATATTTATCTTCTATTTAGGTATTATGAGTTACACTTCTAATCTTTAATAAATTTATTAGGAGTTCTTTATCTTTATATTTTTTATTTAAGGGAAATATCTAGTAAATGCCTTTGGAGAACCAAGGAACATAGTTTTTTATATTATATCTCTTCTTTTTTTCTACATACGCGTTATAATTAAGAATACCTTTGATGTCTTTTAAATTTGTTTGTTATTAGTTAGATATTTACTTCCCTCTTTTTTCTATAGAATATGCTTAAACCTTTTCTGGTTGTTGTAACTTCTATACTACACTTACTTCATTTAATTAAATATTTCAACATATTAATCTTATTTTTCAATATCTGCTACCTATAATTATGCTTCTAAAATAATAATAATAATAATCACCAATAACTAAACATTGATTAAAAGCAATATCTTACAACAATAAAACAATGTAGACATAAATATCCTATAATAAAAACATGTTAAATCATAAAAAATGAAGAATACCTGTGTGAATAATAGCTAACGCATGTTTTAAAAAATAAATTATATCAAAATAAGTTGGTTGTTGGGTATATTGGATCAAAATGGATTTGTAAGGTAAGTTAAATATGTTGTGTACGAACTGAAATCAGTAAGAAAGAGTACTATATTTCTATTTGGAAATGATATAAGAGTTTATTATTTTTAGCTTAGAACATATCTCAATGATCTCTTAATTATGTGAAATGTATATCATGTATGTGTGTATATTGGCTGCTACCTAAATGTATTGTTTGTAAAGAGTTGTACCTATAATATGTTCTTCCATGTCTAGAGTATTTTCGAGGTACTAGGAGGTATAAGAAGCAGTTCGCCTTATAAGACCTAAACATTACTATGAAAGAAGATCTCTACTAAGTAAAATCAAGTTTAGTACTTTTCTGTATAGGTAGATGAAACTTTTAGTAAATTTAAAGACTTATTCACTAATAAAAATAAAAACAAGTTTGCTTACTTTAGTCCTATATGTAAACGAAATTTTTTTGTATTTTTTAGGACTCCTCCCTAGTAAATCTTGGTTGACTAACTTTTACTACTACGTGGATGAAAGATTTCCTAAATTTACATAATTTCTAAGCTAAAAATAAAATTTCTACTTTTGCGAAAATGGGCAGGTAGCGACTAACCAAAATATTTTTACCTCGGTGAAGGCATAATTTTGGGTATATTTTTATGATTTCTCATTACTTTGCATGTATAAATGTTGTTCAACCAATTCTACTAAGGGAAGGCATCATGTTTTTCATATTTTCTTATTTCACCTATACAAAAAGTAAGAAGTTCTCATTTCACTAATAGATTTGTATAATTTTTAAGAATTTGATTACTCAATATAGTATAGGCCGAGGTAAGAAATATATTTTAGACATCTTATTTTTAGAAATTTGATTGCTACGTATGTGTAGTGTAAATGTATGAATTATAAAATTACTTAGTGAGCGGTGTTCGAAAAGGGAGAAAGTTACTCCCGCATATGTGTTAGGTGTAGGTTTTCTAATTTCTACCTAAGAATAATCTAAATTTTGAAAAATATTCTATCTCAGCATATGTCAAAGTTAGTCAACCAGGATTTACTAAATTTACTACTTACTAAGTAGATAATCATGAAAATTGAAAAAAGTTCATAAACCTATGCTATGGTAGCAAAGTCGTTTTTATTCTATAATAGAAAATGTGTTAATTTTACAAAATCTTGCATAACACTAGGGTGAAAAAGTAGTAAACACGATTTTCGCTCTAAGGGCAAATGAAAATTTATAAAATGTTACCTATAGTACAAACCCTATTTTGTTATTTCCACTAAGAAGAGATCTTACAAAGATTAACTAATATAAACCACAACTATTAACATATTTGTTAAGTGATATAAGGCTTCCTCTTTCTAGTTATATAGGATATCGAATAATTTAAAGGTACATTGCTTATTTTTGTTAGTGAAAAACCTGGGAGCTGGGAGATAGGAATTTATGAGATAATAGTAGAACCAAGAGAATAGAACTTTGAAAAGAGTCAAGGTTATAGAATTCACATTGTGATTGTAAAACTTTATACATAAACTACTTTTATTATTTAGTATTAGTTAAAGAAGACAACACGTTCTATTATAAATTAAGAGTATTCTTTCTTTCTATTTCTAAATAATTTAAAACTAAAACAAAGTATACCCTTACTACATAGCATACAAAATAGTATAAAAAATGATGCATTTACTACTACACATTCTATAATTTCTATATTAAATAACCTAGAGGTTACTCCTCTTCCCAGTTAACTCTTTTTGTTTTGGTTAGACTATATTAGTTTCATTTTTAAGAAATATTGTTTTGCTCTCATTACTCTCATTACTTTGTTTCCCTTATGAATTTGAAATTATATTACTTAGGCGTGCCTTTGTCTTATTTTTATTATACATATACTTTTTTGAATTGTATACTACATTGTTGATTACGAAAACATAGAAAAAAAGAACATTGGAAAAAAAAATTATAATCTATTAGAAAGAAAAGATAGGCAAACTCCCAAAAAGTATTATTAGAGAATATTTTGGTTTGTAAAAGAGTAAATTAAATAGAAAGTAGTTAGCCTTAGAAGATTCTTATGTTTACTACAAAGATGACTCTAATAATTTGTTGTGACTATGACAAAAAGTGCTTGCTTAGAGGAATAGGTTAGAGGTGTATATGGAAATGTACTTTACTTAATTTTAGTAAGAAATTATAGCTATGTAGACAAAGACAAATAAACATTATATGTAGAGATTGGAGATATTACACTATGCATTTAAAGTAATTATATAGACTAGAGTTATTTGGAAAGAGAAGCGAGAAGGATCGATCCATTACCTTGGCCCAGTTCATTATAGACACGTCTTGTAGGCAAACAATTATGTGCATTACTATATAAATGAAACTTAAGCTATAATACTTTGCTGACACAAAACCAATATAAAATTTAGAGAGTACTCTTCCATTTCTCCTAACATCTATTTCTATGAAATTCTTAAAGCTACTTAGGTTGTATATGGTATATCACTTAATTAGTCGTGGGTTATCTTATTTTAGTATAGTTGTTATTTAGGAATTATGTGTTAAATCAATACCAAAACTCTGCATATAATCAAAGAGGAGTGTAGTGGGAAAAATAAATAAAATGATAGTTATGAGTTGTTGCTGCTTAGTATTCTTAGATAATTGATAGAAACACAAAGATAAAGGACTTGGTGGAAATATTTCAAATTATAAGAATAGAGGTATGGTATATAGACTCGCAATATAGGATCGAATATAAGCACGCTAATAAATTACTTAAGTATTAAAATAGAAAGGGTTAAGGGAAACTCCAACATAAAATAAATAGTGTACATTCCTAAAGGAGTCTACTAGTACGTAAAAGAACAACTCTCTACTCAAAGTATACTAACACTAAGAAGCACTTCTCCAAGAAAGACTCATGAAAGTAAAGAGTTACTACATATTTTATATATCCCACAAGTTCTAGTTATTCTTAAACGTAAAAGTATACACTCACACATAAGTTCATTTATAAGATAGAGTTATGATTACACCAATACACCTAGCTAAAATATTAGAACCAAAAGTACTTACACAACACAATATCCTCCTATACTAAGATTACTGCAAAGGAAAAGAATATCATACACTGTAGAATTATAACATAGAATATAAGCTAGCAAGGTTACAACTAAGAAGGGTTATCACTAAGAACTATGAGGTAAATATTATTTTATAGCATCATTTAAATATGAAACACTAAAGAGATTGAAATAGCTTGGTTTGTGAAATTTTATACTTTGAAAGTATAGAACAGGTTGTTTTCTTTGGGAGATATTATTGTATTTAAGCGATACTTGGCTATTTCTATTTATTAGAAAGGTTGGTATCATAAGATAAAGAAAAAAGGGGGGAGTTCTTAATAATCTATATTACACGCCTTATACAATTTAGTATTTTTATAGAGTTCTCCCTCTTAGTCTTATCTAGCTTTACCTTATTCAAATATTTAGACTTATTCTCTCGCATTTCATTTTTATTATAGACAACAACAACACACGCGATGAAGTACTACTTATCTTTAACCAATACTGAGTCCATCTTCTCTTAGGTAACCACCAATTATATGCATTACGCTTAAATTCTAAATTCATTTCAAAGTAAGACCATAAGTAATAATAATCCTCTATTAAACCTTATAAATAGAATTCCACTAGTATATGCTTCATAAACAAGATCAAGTCTTAGAGATACCAATACATGTAATTTATTTCCCTCTTTTCTTTTTTTATTATATACATACTATAATACTATTTTTTATATACTATGCAGTAATATATACTATGCAGCAGTAAAGAGTTCACTTAATAAATATCATATGCTACCCGCTTACCTAAGTTTTAATAATCCTTCTATAGTCTTCTATAGTTGACGAAATAACTTATCCGTATTCCTATGTGTGTTTGCCCTTCCCTGTCTTTATATTGTATTTCCTTTTAATATATATAGGTCTTCTCTTTCATTAATTTATTATGTATAGTGTTTTTTCTAAATTCATGGGTATTGATGAAATGTAATGTAGCTCCATATCTTACTTGTTTTTAGAGTCAATAACTAAACTAAACCAATACTTAAAACAAGTGTAAAGGACAAAGAAGACAACATAGGTGCTATATAACATACCTTACTCTCTTTGGTAGCTCTTTATTAACAATTTCATTCAAGAGTACTTACTTTCCTTTATAATGCACAAGTAATACATTTATGCTTTCTCCTTTATATTTAAGTATCTAACTCACCCACCAAACTACATGTAAAACTATATTTGTGAATTCAAGGATTGTACCCTTATATAATTAAGTAAATTAAGAAGGAATGCCTTACTCACGTATATAACTTTTAGGGCTAGACCACTATATACCTTTAGTTACTAACCAATACTTGGAATATGGTACAATACTAGTCTATAACATACATAGGAAAATGTAGAGAAATACTTCCTTGTTAAATATACATTTATGAATCTAGCACATAATTATCGTAAGGTATTGGAACCTTCCTAGCAACGTTTATTTACTTTATAGTTTATTATATTTTTTATATTACATTGGTGCAAGAAACGAATAGGTAGGACCTGTCATAGGATGTATGTATTTTGACTTAATAGATAAAGAGTCATAGGCTAGGATTGATCCTTTTCCTTCGAATTTCGGATATCTCAAACTTGCTCGGTTTTTGCTTTGCTTCACAAATATAAATATAAGACAAAAAATTTTCTCATTCTTTACTGGGTTGGGTTGGGGGAATCCACCTGTTTGTTCTGTATGTACGATTCATCGAGAAGTTTCTTTCTTTTTATATAATAAAAATTTATATCTTGTCTCGCAAAAGAGTTCACCAAAACAACTTATTTTATTACTCAACAGAAGTTTTTAATTTATGAAAGAATTGACTTCTAAGTTCTAAGTAAAAGCATTAATCCATGTATAAATTCATGTATATATATAATATTATTAATAAATTTTATCAACAAAAGAAAAAAGAGAAGTATAGGGCAAATAGTTAACGCGTTCAGTTTCTAATATACAAACTACAAACTCTTTCATAAGATGTAAGTAAATATGTGCTTCTTTCTTGGAGATGCTATCTAATGTTAAGCCTTTCAAATTCTAATCTATATAACATTCTAAAAAAGAATTGTAAAAATAGATAAATTCACGCTCTGTTCGCTATACTATTGGACTATATAAGTTATAAATAAGTAACTGGGTGCAAGGAAATAAAGAGAAGAAAAGTAGAATCCTGTAACTATAATTTAAATTTAAAAAAAATTGATCGAAAATAATTATCTTAGTGCAACGCCTAACTTAGGTATATAGATATAAGTGATATAAGTAAATAATTAAATAAATAATAGTTTTGGGTTCATTGTCGCTATTCCTATATCTTTTCTATTTATTTATGTCTCATTCTTTGCTTTTTCTTATTCTAGATAAATTCTATAAATTAGGTTACAATGATTTCTTTCTCGGTCGGGGTATTTTTTATAATTGTTCTATATACTACCTAGGTAGGTTACTCTCGACGACTCTTTTTCAATCGACTTTCTTTTCTTTCTATAGTCATTCTTCTTCATCTTCGATCTTAACCCAATACTCCGTTTCCTACTTTTTTTTATTAACAACAAAGGTATCTTACCTTTCACACACTTTCTGAGGATTTTATAATTAAAAAGTACATGCCTTTGGAGGGAATTATAGAAGGGCTTATTGAATAGCCGTAATTTCTGTACATCCTCTCTTCTTATATTTTTCTATTTTATCAACCACTTTCGCACCGAAACTATATTCCTTTAAGATGTCTATAAATTCTATTTTTCTGTTGTTTATACTATACATAGATCTATCTTTCTTCTTTAAGCAATATAGCAATTTTATTGATAAAGAATAAGGAAACATAGAGCATGACACAATAAAATAACAGAGAGTCTTTTTCTTTACTAGGCTGTCTTTTTGGAAATTATTATGTCTCTTTATACCAAGAACAATTAAACCAGAGATTAACTCAGAAAAAAATAGCCAATAAAGGGAGTGCCCTTTCTATTTTACGTAGTCTCTACATAGTATTTGTTTGGGAAAAAGTTTATTTGTTTGGGAAAAAGTTTACTTCTCTTTCGTTTTTTAACCGTTCAACCCAGAGAGTTCCCTAGAATACACATGCTGTACATCTAAAATGGAATAAATATTATAAAGGAGACTTGTGAATTTAAACACGGAGTAACGGAAGGTTGTATTACAAAAACTTATTTTATCCCAATTTGTCGCAATCTTAAAGGGAGAAGAAAACAAATTAGAAGCTGGGATTACGAAATCAAGATCAGTTGTTCATAAAAGTTCATCCTATTTCATTAGGGACTGACCTATATTTTTATTTTGCAGGACTATATATTACAAGTTTCTTACAAAGAGACATGCTTACACAGGACAGGGCCCAACTTGTATAATTTTATAGTTAAACGATTTTTGATTCTTACTTAGTAATTACTAATACAGGAATTTCCACAAGAAAACTGCTTGCTTATCTTTGTTTCCAGTAGTGCTTTACGTCTAGCATACGTCTTATTCAAAAATCACGTATGAAGTAGAGAAGTACAAGGCTCAACTTTTTAATGAATAGTACATAGCAGTAAAAGTATGTATTTCTTATATCGGCGGGGGGGAAACATCTGTTCTTTCTTTCTTGTTTGTATAAGTTGGAATTTAGCTCTGCACTCTTGCTTGCCTTTTAATTAGTTTAAATAGTCTTATTCTAGGTCTAGTTCTACCCACCAATATTTTATTCCTTCTTATAGCTTATCCTTTATTATACTATACTCTTAGGTCTTTTTTCTTATACACTTGTTCTATATTCTATATTAATAGAGGTACATATTAATAGGTACATGAGCAATTTAAAAATACATTAAGGTATGACACGTATTAAAGTGGTAGTAGAAGCAACGGTATTGGTGTTTACTAAATATAAGTATAATGATGAATATAATGAAAGGAAAGATGTTCCTACAAATGTTGTGTTTGTTGTCAAGTTATGTACACTTTTTCTATATATTCCAATACTAGTTAAGTCAACCCATGATTTATTCTAACTAAATACACATCATCTACTTTTCCACCTTAAGAATGATAGTAACTTGTGTGTGGTCTTTCCCTCTTTTTTTTCTTGATTATAATATATACTTTAGCACCTATGAGTGTTACTCTTGCCCCATTTTCTTTTTGGATTAGCTTCACCAACTAGTTAGAACGAGAAAAGATATAAAAAAGATGGGAGTATTCGTTATTTAGGTACTTATAAAAGTAATTAGATAGATATGTAAGATACTATAGAAGAGGGAGAGCACACAATAGATATTGGAGAGGAAAGAGATATTGCTAGTACGTACCATTATAGATTATGTATCATTTGTACGATAAAATTATTAGGCACATTCTTCTATGTTATAGCCGCCTTCTTAATGTTATCTACTCTACATTTATACATATTTTATGCCAGTGTTTATATACTTTTGTTTTTATTTACATACACCTTCGATAAAAAAAGAATTTGTGTATGTCGAATCATAGTATACCCTTACTTTTCCTTTATACGCTAAGAGCTACAAGTCTTTTTTCTTTATTAAATTATTAAATCCTAATATACTTTTACACCAACTAGAAGTTATCCACTTTTATATTATTTATAGGATACCCCACTATCAAGTATCAAGGGTTTGCCCATGTAAGACATTTATGAAATTTATTAAGTAAGACAAGTAGGAGAAGGTATAAGACTCACATTACGTGAAATAGTGCTGTTAATACTAATAATGGTGTACTGTGTATAACAAATTATAAGGGAAGAAATGAATACACGAATAGCTTCTTTATAGGTATTTACTGGATATACTATAAAATAGAAATAATATACGTTACGTTGTCTTGGTAGTTCTGCTTATGTTATATGCTTAAATAATAGCATAACGTTGTTGTCTTCTTCTAATAGTTTCTAATAAATAAAATAACCCTTCATCAATAAATGTCTAATCCTAATGAAATATAGTAGTACCTCTAACCAAAAAAACTACCCCTTATATATAATTTCTTAATTAAATTGCGCGTTATGCGTCATTCATGTACGGATTTCGTTTTCTAGGATTTGGCATGTTTCTTGTATAAAAATATGTGTACCTATGCTATTTTATTTGGTAAAGGATGCTATTTTATTTGGTAAAGGATTAAGGTATATTAAATTAGGTAAATAAGGAGTATCTTATAAGGGTTAATCTAATTAGAGGATTATTTATCAAAGACTCTTGCCTTCAAAGATGTATTATAGTACTCTATCCTATCCTTATACCTTCAAATTTTTATTTTTACAACCAATGAGAAACACGGAGAATTCTAATATTTTCTAGTAAGGGGGTATCTAAAAGTTCCAAAACAACAAAGTATGTAAGATCATAATAAACTAGAGTACTTGGGTAATCTTCAACTAGGTATTTAGTGGAATAGAGATAATAGGAATAGACATAAGAAGAGTACTTCGTATACATCTATGGATATTTATTAAAAGGAAGGTATAATCCCAAACAACTATAAGATCTATAATTTAGTAAGTACATTAAGTATCTAAGTCTTCCTAGTATACTTCCTAGTATAAATATGGGTAGAAACTTTTGTAGTCATTACATATTCATAATTAATTAGTTATAAAAGATATTATAGAAAGAGATTTACATAACGCAACATAGTATCTTCATTATCAACTCTTACTAGAAGTTCCTCATTGACATATTATGTTAGGGATAATAAATATACCTTTGCCTATGTTTTTTTTGTGCACTCTCCTAATGAAAAATAATAAATACTTTAAGGCTTTCCTCCTTCCTTTATTACCTGCAGTTTTTGTTTTGCTACACCAGCTTTATTTGAGACACTAAATTATGGCTTATAAAAGATAACTACTACTCCATTTCCTAAACACTATACGGTGTACTTTGGATATACTATGTCTAGAAATTACTATGCTAAATATGTCAAGGTATACAAGGTATAATAAAAAATATATCATAAAGAAGAAGATTGCTCATACCCCCACAAGGCACTAGGTTAGAATATAAATATAAATATAAATATAGTTAGTACCAACAAGAACTTACTCACTTTCATATGAAAGGACTCTTAATTAATTAATCTTTACTTAATAAGCTATGGTGTCTACTATTAAAAAGAGCTAGGTTTTTAAGAAATTATAGTATATAACAAATAGAACATGGATTATGAAATATAGTAGGGGATTCTTCTCTTCAATAATAAACACTTTTGTACCTACTAATAATAAGTCCTTCTTTAACTCTGACATGCTAGTGATCAAACGTATTCCAGTTATCATAGTGTTCAATAATCTGATTATACTCTCTTCTAGTATAAGTTATGAATTATATATGCTATCCTTACCAAATGTGGTATGTTCATGTCTTGGAGTTACTAAGCAAAATAGAATGAAATTGTAATAATTTATAGTATCCTTACTCTCTGGTTTTATCTACTTGTCTTATTAAAATTTACTTGTAGTGTTTAACTGATCTTACTTCACCAATATATTTAACTTGGGGTTTGTTTGACCTTTCAACTAAGAGTACTAAGGGTAAATATAATTATAAAGTATGGTTATATGAGATAATAGAGAGTGCACCTTGTAATATATGCGTTGGTAGGTGTACCGGTAGTATAGGAATAATGAAATGTATACTTTAGAAGGAGTCTTTCCTAGGTAGCTATATTAAGTTAAGTTAGATCTTTCACGAATAAATGTTTCTCCCTTGATCTTTTGTATGTTTATGTATAATTCTTGTGTAATTTAAGGGGGGTACTTCTCTATTTATCTGTGTTGTATACTCTCAAAATTACCTTGTATAAAATAAAAATGTACTTACCTCCCCTCTTTTGTTTGTTATAATAATATCTAAGCATGTTATTTCCTCTACCTAGCTTAAAATACAGCTTATACCTATGTTCACCATAAACTAAACCACTATATAACTTCTACCTTAATTTTGTACTATACCATAATAGGGTTTTTTAATTAATAAGAGATAACCTTTACTATGCTAAGAAATAAACCAAACAAACTCTAAGATGAAACCATGTTACTAATAAGTATATTTAAGTTATTTCCCTAATTATGTGCTACCGATTAATTCTATTGCATTTACAAGGTAGTATCCATTTCTATCAACAACAAAACTTTACTTTTATTATTATTTAGTACAACAAGTTAAGGCTTTACTTCTATAACTATACAATCCTATATTCAAATCTCTCATGTTATAAGTAAATTTCTGTACTAAGCCAATAATATAAATGTAAGCGAGGTATCTATTTATTTACCCAAGGAGTAAAGGCTGCTTTCTTTAGAGTAAATGGATTAAAGTAAATATTATATACAACATGACGACATCCTAGGTGCAAGAACAAGCTATAAGGATTTATTAAGAGTAAAGTGCTTTTCCTTTAGGATCAATCTATAGTAGTGTGTAGGAGTAACTCATGTTTTATTATTTCATGCAAGTAGATTCTAGACTTCTCCCTTTAGTCTTACTTTATTCTTAGTAGAGGATTTTAAATTTAAATAGGTGTAATACTAACATGTCCTCTTTGTAATTGAAGTGAAATAGTGTTGTAAGGAATAAGTACTTCCCCTTGACTAGCTATAGTTTAGGCTTATGAAAATGAATATAAAGTATGCATGCCTATAAAAAAAATTAGGAAAGAAGAGAATATAGTGAAATACCTCATAAGTAATCTAGAATTGTCCATAGTAGTAAATAGTTAACTTGATTTAGGAAGAATATATAAATCTATAGTTGTCTTACAATATCACAACATTTTATATAAGCCCTTAAGCAATAAGTTATCCTTAAATAAGTCTGTCTTCCTTAACCAAACAAATTATAAGTACCATTCCAAGTAAGATTAGTAGATGCATATTCTATACTAGTCCTATTTCTAAGTTCTCCTATATCCATGTTTTATATATCCCAAAGTATTTTTGTTCAAATCAAAGTAAGAGTCGTGGTGTTGTTATATCCTAATATTTCGTAAGAGTATACCCTAGTATAGCATGTTCTCTTATCTCCCTTATAAAAGTAAGTTGTGTGTGTAATCTTGGTTCAGATAGTATTTCTAGTATTTCATAGTATTGGGTATGTAAATATGTAGTAAATGTGGAAAGGTTGCTTAGTAGTAAAGAATTAAAGAATCTATAAATTGAGTCTTAAGGAGTGTAAAACCCACGTTGTATTATATTAAATTAAGTGTCTATATTAAGTAAATCCCACACTTGCTAGAAACAAAAAATGAAAAGGTATATGATCCTCCACATGTTAGAGTAATAGTTAAATTGATAAGAAGTACATAAGGAACACTACTATAAGTTATATGCAATACAGATAAGAACCTATATCTATAATTTTTTAAGGGATCAAGAAAGAAGACATCTGTATGCTCCCTACATTCCTATATACAAATGAGAGCTTATTATAATCTATTTACTTCATAAACTAAGTATAACTCCCAATCTAAAACGGATGCTACTAGTGATATCAACTATTCTATTCAAAGGGTGTAGTATCCATTAACAAGATCAAATTCTAATATAAATTATTAAAAAAAAATGAGAAAGCTACCATTTGGGTTATTTTCTAGGTAAACACCTCATTAGAGCTAAATACTCATATAGTATAATTTTAAGGGTGTATGCAAAACAATAACATGTAAGGGAAACATATAGAAAAAATAATGTTGATACTTTGAAAATACTTTTACTTGGGAAGAGTAGAGTAATGAAACGCAAATAGAGTACACATACACATATAAAATCTAGTCTTAGTTAATTAGTTATTACTTAGATTGGAAACAGATAGAGTATACCATAAACGAATATTTATAATATAAAAAATAATAAATAATAAAGTATAAAACCTCGAAGAAAGGAAGATTACATGCCTTTAATTAGTGCTATAGTAGAAATTTGTTATGACACATAATTCTACTATTTATTATTCATAGGCTAACACCCTTTTTACCTTAATTACTTTATTGGTTACATAGACACATTAATTATTTAAGATTTATAACAATCCTTAATTATTCACTTGCTTTTATTAGGTATACTTTACATTGACTGAATAGATAAGATAAAAAAAATATGTACTTTATATAAGCTATCACAACAACAAAGAGAACTTATAAGGTATTCTATAGTTCTTCTACACAAAGAGAGTATTGCATTCTTACTATAATACTAAGTATTTTAGTGTGTTCTATAATTCCAATCTAGTTTGAAAGAGTCCGTGTCTTCCTATAATATAACATGTTCCTACGTTGATCATAGCTTGAGTTGACTTATTGGGTATAATATAGATATCTTGGGTGTCATTTATTAGAGGCTTATAAGAATGTTTTAACTTGAATATAATGAATATAATAAATAGTAGATAAGATATATAATAGTAAATAAGATAGATAACAGTATACACTTAATTTAATAGTAGCTTGTTAGGGATAAGAAATACATAACAGCAAACAACACTATATAATAATAATAATAGATCTAACCCTCTCTATTCATATACATCTTAGCTTTACTTGTTATTATAATTTCTTTATCAATGTCTCGCCTTTTTCTACTATCCGCGTATGATTTTTTTGTTCATATTATTTGTATTTTGAAATGTTTTTATTTATAGAAATATACATCTACATCATTGTTAAAGTATAAGCTTTAATTTTAATTGGTTACATGTTATGGAAGAAGTACTTTGCATATAATTTATTCTATAAGATCTAAAGGAAGGTATAATCCAAGAATATCTATATGAAAAACATCTGCGAGGTAAGACAGGAACTAAGGTATTAATTAAATTAATCTATATGTAAGAGCACTGGCAACTATAGTGGGTATATAACAAATCATAATAATAAAAGTAAAGAGTTCGGTAATCTAGGCTATAAGTGTTACATAGTCGTGGATGTTCTTTTTATGTGCGATCTACTCTATTCACATACTATACTATACTACGCCATATATTAATCATGCTTTGGTATTACACTATTCTCTCTGTACTACATACTCTTACATTTATTATACGAGGTCTACCTCTAAAAGGTCTATGTCTTTAGCCTAAAATTCTCATCTATGCGCCGAGTATATTTTTTATATTTCAAAAACATGCTTTATGTGAGAATACACTCTATTTTTAAATCTATTTGGTTAATTAATAAAACACTACTAAATTATATAAAATTGTATAAGGGGTGTGTCTATATAGGAATATTACAAATACATGATTTAATACTACTTTACACTCTAATAATGGGTATATATGCTTTACGCTGTTCTATAGGAAATAGTTGTATAAGGGTGTGGTGTGTACTCCACTTTCTCTTGTTTTCTATTTATTGGCTTCTATACTAAGTTGTACTTGTAATACCTTTACCTAGTCATGTAAAGAATACTCATCTTATTTATTTAATCTAGCGTTTATTACTAAAAAGGAGAGCCATTAGGGATTTATTCTCTACCTTTATATTATATTATATTTAACCCTCACCAACTATAGACAAGGCCTTGTTCATATTTATTTATATTTCCTACTATATTAGACTATATTAGAATTAGAGCAAGTGGAGAAATTACTATAATACCTATCTTGTATACATTTATTTTACTAAGTACTATATGGTATACTTTCTTTCCTCTTATCCTAGTATTTATATTATATTTGTTAGTGCACCTTCTATAAGCTAAGTTAAATAGTGTTACTCAATGTTGTTTTACACATACAAAGTAAGAAAGTTTTTAAAATTATCATGTCTTCCCAAGTCCCAACCAAAGAAATGGATTAAGGCGCGAATTACTCTTTGAATTCTTAGTCTTATAACTCAATACAACAAGAGGCGTGACAAGTCCAAAAAATCGATTACATTAAATAAAGCAGAGTTCATAATATTTATTGGAAACTTATGAGAAGGTAAAAACGTTATTTGAGAGGGGTTTGAGAGAAAAGGAACAACTCCAAGGGAATATAGGAACGAGTATTGGTTATTCTATATAGTCAGCCTATCAACAAACCATCCTAAAGCTTCATACTTAGTCCGATATTGTCCTATACGATACATATGCCATCTTCCTTTTTCTTTTTGGGGTTCTTCGTGTAAGATAAGAAGAAAAAACAATTCTATTTATTTAAAGCTATACTAATTATGAGTCTTACTTTGTTGGGGATAATGCATACCTTACTAGATATTACAATGTAAGTTATAATTGAATATGATATTTTATAATGTCTTTTTCTTCTTAACCAATTTATCCTACGAGATCTAATAGAATATAATAATTGTTAGCTCTTCCACTTCCATCACCTGGGTATTTTTATAGGGACTCAACAACTTCTCACTTATTTTGTATAACTTGCTCACAACGAGAGTTATCTAGAAGAAAGAAAGAAACCTAAGCTAAGCATTTAATTGATGTGTACAGATCATACATCATAGAAGCTTTATAATAAGAAACTAATCAATATAATAAACTATGTCACTTTAAGTCTATGTTTTAATCAAATTATCTTATAGGTCTATACTTTAGAATAAATCCTATATTGTTAGTAATAATTGAATCTAATATAATCTATAATTTACTCTATTTGCAATATAACTTGTACTTATTAAGTCCTCCCTTTCTTTGTATTTTATGTTTGTACCTTTCTTTAAATATACTACAGCTAGGTGTTATAATAAATCTAGGTATGTTCTTTACTTGTGTTTCTAAATAAATGTTTAATAAATAGAATATGTTTCTCTAAGATGTGACATCGTGCTAATATAACTTTGTATAGGGAAAGCTACCTACGATCAACCCTTCTTCATATGGATTTACAGCTTATGATATATAATTTACAAGCCAATTACAATGCACTTTATGTTAAAACTTATAATATATGTTATGTTTTCCTTTACCTGTATTAATATACCCTACCCCGGTTTTCTATGTTGTACAGGTTACTACTTATACTTATACTACTTATGCATAGACACTTAACATTGATATTGATATTGGTATACACTTAGTTAATAAATGATTACAAAACACACATGAAAGGTATTACTCGTTACTTACTATATGTCAATGATCTTCTAAGACGTAAGTACAATAAGTACATGGGTATACAATGACTAAGGTAAACAAATACAAATAGATATAAAAAATAATTTCCAAGTCTCTCCTTTGCGAGATATTATATGCTCTTGTCTAGATATTACTATGCCAGTTATAACAAACTATGTTTTATAATAGAATACTACATGTGATATTTCCCTCTATCTTTGCTTTCATCCGATTAAGTAATTTTCATTTGTACTAGTTCTTCATCTCTAGCTAGCTCTTATTTATAGAATTTTATTTATCTAGTAGAAACAACTCTAAAGGTTAAAAAGGGTATAGGAATATTATGGGTAAGAGGAATCTTTATGTGCAAGTAAGTATAGAGAAGGGTACCTTGTTATATTATCTATTATATTATTATCTAAGAAAGCTGCTTCTATTTTTTTTGTTATAATACATAGGAGTACATAGGCATGAAAGACATTATATTAGGGATAGCTTGTAATTTTAATTATTTGTCATTAGGAAACTTATTCTATTTTTTTGGGTTAGACTCTTCTCTCTTAACTTAATAGGTATAGCATGATTTACTCATTATTCATTTAAGGCAACAATCAATAGTCTCTTCATAATGGGCTTATTAGTATGTATTTCACAAACCAAAGTCATACATCAACATCTAACAAATTATCATGAACATTGTCACTTACAACTTATGTTTCTAATCCAACAAGTTATTCAACTCCTAGAAATTTTATTATGCATGAATAGAAAAATCTACAACAATAGTTACGTGATCCACACTTAGAGATTGGAGTGGAGTCCAATAAATAGAGATGAATAAGGGGTATGTTTTTTTTGACTTATGCTAGTATACTATATTAATAGAAATATATTTCTATGGTTAAGGAGAAGGGAAGTAGAGAAACAAGGCTAACCTATTAAATTAAATTAAATAGTGCATATAGTAAACAAACACTTGATCAAGAAGGGAAGAACCTATAACCTTGTATGTAGAGTAATATATATGATAGAGTACATAGAAGAAAGAAATGCTACTAATGACAATAGTTGTGGTATATCGTAATAAACAAATCATGATGGATATAATAATAGTCTACTCTTACTAAACTAAATACTAAATATAATAGAGGTAAAGAAAATACTATAATTGTTGTATGCTTGTGATAATGTACTCTTGTCTATAATTTGAAGTACCCTCGTAAAAAAAAAGTAATCTGTGTTACTAAGATCATAATGAAGTAGGCCTTTTAGTTAAGCTATTAGTAGTATTTTTGATGAAGCCCAACAAACAAGGGTAAGCGTGAATAAGTTAGGGGTATTGCATACTTGTTTATTTATTGTGCTGTATTCTTTGAACTGAACTATGAAGTATACTTTTTTGGAAAGGAAAAAGAGAGGGAGAATCTATAAAAATAAACATTAAGTACCAACAAAAACCTAAGACGTTATAGTAGTATAGCACACAGTAAGTAATATCTAAGACTTACTAGACATATTGGTGGTATAAGAGTATAATCTATCCTAAAATTGACTAGTGTTAGTACTATGAATAGACATGCCAGCGTATTATCTAAACATTATATATACAAGGCAGTTATTACTTGTTTCTATCTAGCTATATATATAAAGGTATATGTCATCTACAACAAAATCTATTAGATCAAAGACAACGTCCCTTTCTTACAAACATGAAGTACTTATTCCTGGGTGTTACTATAATAAAAAATAGAAAGTTCTTATTTCATTCAGTACATAATTACATGGAAAAAACTTCCTCTAATATAAATTTTAATATAAATGCACAAATTATGGCATTGCTTGTCCGCAAAGCATACAATCCAAGATAGAGAGGCGTGAAAGTTACCAAACATATATTTTTAGAATAGGGTAAAAAGGAGTCGTTAAGGTAATCTCCTATAGAAGAATCTACAACAAGTTAGAATTTTTAAGAATAAAGGGCCTATATAAATAAAAGTAAAGGGGAGTAGTGCTTATTCGGCATACTTCGTTTTAGAACATAAATTAAGAGGATGAAGGAGTAACGGATATATGAGAATTTAGACTTTTTTTTATACATTAAGAATTAGAGGAATACTTCACAGGGACTCTTTTTATAGTAGGAGATTTTGGTGTTCAATTTCTAGTTATAAATAAAAATAAATATAAGAGAGAAAATAGTTGTTAGAAACTTGTATCTTGTGTATAGCTTAAAGAGTATTATGAAGAGTACTTCATTCAGTTGGGCTAAGAAAACAACATATTTAATTTAGGGTTACTTACTATATTTTTCTATTTTTTGAAATATTATTTAATTTATTCCCTTACTTAATTTAACTTGCCTATGAGAAAGGATGCTAGGAGTTTACACTTTATGGATTGTATTTTCACAACAAGGGATTACATTCTTTAAGTTGCGAGATAAAGGGTAATATAAGGAAGGTAAGAAATATAGCTGTGCTTTGTGTTTACTTAATTAGAGACATGGTATTCTCTCTACTAAAAAAATCTCTTATCTATAGTTACAAAAACGACTAGGTATCATATTTAGAGAAATGCGTATACACCTAAGGAATCAAAACATTTGATCTTGAAAATTGTATTCTTGTATTAAAATTAATTAGAAAGGTAAAGATATGAATTAACTATAATAAATTAACTAAGAGATATAAGCGCTACCTCTTGTAAATATAAGAATATATTCCTAAAAAAGTTAGAAACTCAGGAGTAGCAGAGTTTTGGGGAAGATACTTACCTAGTAACACTTGCTAGAGTTTAATAGAAAATGAGTAAGTAGAAGGAGTAAAAAATCCCTAAAAATATTTTTGTTGTAAGTCTTACTAAGTTATATAATAAATACCTATAAAAAGTACCTTAACTGTTTGTATATAGAAAGCATAGACTTAAGTAGGTTGTAGTAATCTTGGAATTCTACTTCTTTCTTTGGTTCTCCTTCCGAGAAATAGAATATTTGGTTAAACTACGTAGTAATAAGGAATATAATTTGTAACACAAGCAAAAGTCTAATTCTGTCTTTTTTAGAAGTTTTGTAAAGCGCAAGGCAGTTAAACAAAAATCGAGATATATTGGCATAAAACAAGACACAACGGGTAAAAGCTGGAACAATAAATAGCCTGTTCTCAAAAAATCATACAAAGTGAAATGCGAGGGTAATGCAATAGCTGGAAATCCCACAAGTTACTTATTATTATATATATATTATAAATTCTAAGATGAGACGGTAACACTTATTAACGAGTCAAAGGTATACACTATATTATTCTATATATTATTCACAAGCACGGTTCTCTTTACAAACATACTTTTAAAAGTAACTCGCGAGAAATATTAATATGGGTCAAAATACTGGCGTAGGATTACTTATTAATTAGAAAAAGGAGAAACAAATTCTAGATTATGTACAATTATAAAGAAGGCTTAGGGAATAAGACATAGAAGAGGAAGGGCAAACTATGTATTTATTAAATTATTTGTTCTTGTTTTGTATATTACTGAAGGAGAAGCTCTGACTAGTCTTATACCAACAACTCTACTTTAACTATGTGCGGACTTTTCACCCTTAATTACGTTCCAAGTATTTCATGACTTAATATTTGTGTCTCTGCCAAGTGTATGTGTTCTTACAAAAACTAAGCCGGGTTACCTCATTATGTTAGAATTTCTACAAAACAACTATAAAGTTGCTACGTGCAAGTATGTGGAATTATTATAATTAAACACAAATTAAGGGTTAAGAGAGATTTAATCATATCTATTAGGAAATATTGTTAGGGCTGTTACTTAATGTGAGTTCTATTAGTATCATTAGTAGTTAAACTAGGCCGCCTCGGAAATGTTTGTGGTAAAATTCACGCGTAGACTTAATTAGTAAATGGCTTAGTATTATACAGGAAAAGTAACTGTCACTCCTGGTATTTATTTTTATTAAATGTCTCATATCATAACAAGGTTTTGCGTATCCTGCTGGTATAGTATATTATTATAGGTAGGAAGTCTACCCTTGACTATATTGTATAATAATGCACTACCTTCTAATAATTTTGTATAACAATCAACTCTAAGTTCTAACATTTTGTATACATTAAGAAAAACGTAAAGTCAACTTTATGAGTGTGTGGAAAAATATCTTTGCCGTCTCGACGAGTATAATTCAAGAAGGCTTGGTAAGTAGGATAGGATCCTATACACAATGGTATAAAACATTCCAAAAAAGAGACAGGCGATATAAGATAATGCACTTTTAACAAGGACAAGAAACATAGTCGATTCTAATAAATAATTTTAACAATAGCTTCCTTCCCTTCTCTATAGACCCGAATCCGAATTCGAGTACTACTAGTTTTTACTGGAGTTACCTTAGATCTTGCCAAATTTAACATGTACAAAATATTTTCTAAGGCTCTCCCTAAAGCCTAAGTTTCTTCTATTATAGTATATCGTAATACTGGATGGATAAATATAAATACCAAAGTAGGTAGCGAAGGTATTGTAGTTGTGGCAGACTCTTTACTATGCAGTACATTACGTTATTAATAAGGAAGTAGTTCTTGTTTATGGTTTTGCTTTAGTAATCCATGTTTTATTCTCTCTTATTTATGAATGCGAGTACCCAAGCATCTTACCAGAAAGACATTGCATAGATGTATGTTCTAAAATCTAAATATAAATAAAAGCAACAAAGCCAAATGTTCAATATAGTTCTACAATAAAAAAACTTAAGTAAATTCTAGAAATGTAGAATCGTGGTAGAAAACTTATATTTAAATGAAAAGCGTGATTAACAAGTTGAAAGTCTTACTTCGTAGTTATGATTGAACTTTTCAGTTGATTAGTAATTATTTGAATTAACCAGGTTTGTGTCGTATAGTTTTTTACCTACAACCATTTCTGTGTTAGACAGAGCAGGTCATACTTCTTTTTTAGAAAAGGCATGTGTTTGGGTTCCGTCTTGTGTTACTACTTGAGGATTTCTCTTCTTAAAAAAACCCGTTCTTTTTGTCTTCTTCAAATAAACTTGAATTGCTTAATCAGTTACGCAACTTCATCCTTGTGCTAAGACGAGTGCAGGTATGGTTTTTATTAACAGGAACCTTATGGTAACTAACATTAAAGGCAAAAAAGAGATTCTGCATAGCTTAACACACAACTGCTAGATTCTATTATAGGAGAGAGGAAATTTATTTTAACACCAATATAATATTTTCTTACTTATATGCGCCATAGTTTATATTAGCCGAAAGATTCTACTTTCTTTTATATGTACGTACATAGCTTTCACACTTAAAACATACTTAAAAGTTAAAAATACTTAAAAGATAGACTGGTTCCCTTATTCTATGTATTTTTTTTACTTTGCCTCTGATTTCTTCCTTGATGCTTACATACGTTAATACACTATTAAGAAGGTGTTTAAGTAATTTTGGTATTAGCCTATAAATAAAGATACAACAAGGAGAATCCTTTATTATTTAATTGTGAATAATAAAATTTAATAACTTAGGTAAGTTCTACAATTAACTACCTACACTTTCTATTTTGTTGTCATAGAAACCACCCAAGATCTTTCTTGAAACTCTAACAAACTTAGCTATATTTTTATTGAATTAACCATACTTCATACCATCTCTCTCATATCATACATAATATTTCCAATACAAAATCAACGGATTAGGTTTAGGTTAACACACACTTTCACCGCTAAGGTAGACTCTTTGAAAAGAAAAAACAATGCTATGCTGCCAAACAACTTAGAGTCTATAATGTGAGGTATGCCCTAATAATTAGAAATACTTAAGAGACAACAATAATTTGTCATATCCATAGAAGTAAAGCGCGTATAGTAGAGAAAATGTTTATTCACCTCTATACTTTTTTCGAGGAATCATTATTGTGACAACTAAATATAAGATTTCATAGTATTGTATATAGATATAATAAAGAGCATAATCTGAAACTAAGAAAAATTTAAAGAGTGGGTACTACTAAAAATCACTAATGAAGAACTAAAAAAGATCCCGAGCTGTGAAAAATATTGCCACAGCGTGCGAAAGAAGTCCTGTATGCCTTGTAATAAAATAAGCAAGGGTATGTAATTTATGTACGATCAACAACTCCAACAATTTAATGAAATACAGAAGAATACGACAACTAAGAAATAGATAAATTAAGAGATAAGTTGGCCAATAATAACACTCACAGGTGTAGATGCAGATTTGGTTCCTTGTGACTTGGAATTCTCTAGTACTGGAAAGGCTTCGTCTTAATGAGGGCAATCTTTGTTTCTTATTTAAACTTATAATTTATATACACTACATAGAACATTAGAGATTATATGCATTACTTTCTCTCTTCTCATCATAGGTTATGGGTTCTTAAGTTCTTATCACAAATATCCACAAAGAGTGTACTAGTAGTTTACTAACTCTTTCTTTATAAGATCTATTTTATCTTTACCTTATACAAGTGTATATCTTTCCTACAGTACATATTAGTTCTTTCCCCATGTTAGTATTCAAATAGATGGCTTGGCTTAGAACAACAATGAATTTCCATATAAGAGTGAACTAGAGCTAACACCTTTAATTATTATTATTATTTTAAGTATTATAGTATAGGTATAGTGCATTAAGAGAAAATAAGTATCCTTGTAAGAGAAGTAATAACATAGGATATATAGGTACTTTCATAAATTAGGTAACACAGCTTATATACTAGTAAGGAAGAAGAGAAGATATTATCCCTTAAAGTAATTTATAATATAAAAATGCCTAGAACATGGGGTAGATAATAGAGCACACGTATACCTTGTACCTTAAATCTTATAATACGTTAGTAGCTTGGAGTATATAGAGTTCACCCTAATTAAAGTACGTAGATGAAATACAAGTATGAAAAGAAGAGTACCCTTAGTTGTAAAATAAATATGAAAGGAAAATACCCATATAAGACACCAACCAAAGCAATACCTAAGTAATTACGAAATAATTGTATATGGAAGGTATCATTGTGCTCTAGCCCTATTATTTATTACATAAATATACATAATATAGATTTGATAAGAAGTAACTTACTACTTAAGAATGAAAGGAGAATAACTAGATGGATAAGTGTATGTACCATAGAAGTCCTTCTTGCAAGAATTAAGAAATCCTAGGAAGTATGCACCCTTTACGAATCCTATTAATAAGTATTTAGTAGGTATAAAATGATTGAAGAGAGTTAAGGTAGTTACATAAGAAATAGGATATAGCAATCTATAATTCCTTATATTAGCGTTTAGTATAAGAAGTCATAGCTGTACACAATTATTTATTAGCTTTGTGAGTATATAGATGATAGTGCATGAGTTACCCTACAAGAACTAAAACTTAGGTAAGTCACATACATGAGGTATTCCAATTAGTGGTGTTTACTTAGCATTCCTAACCATTCTATCTTTTATTTCTATACTATAACAAGGAAGGGAGCATATAATACGTAGTATATCTATCAACTCTTTAGGCCAAGTAATGTATACTAAGGTACTCTCAAAAGCACATGTAAGGGTAAATGAACACTTCTACACTATGAAACTACTATAAAGAATATAAGAAAGTAGAGCAGAGTTATTAGGAATCCTTCTATATGTTGCCTAGAATAAAGGCGTTTTCTTTGTAATATATTTATACCCTAAGATGTGTACTTATGTTCTAGTATTTCCACTACTACCTTGATTAGATTCCTTCAATCAAGAACTTTGGTTTATTATCCTACCATGAATTTTTGTATGCACGTTACTTAAGATTTATTGAGAATGAACACCACAAGGAGGCAAGACTTTTTTTTTTTTACCTAACAAATTATATACCGTGTTTTAGAAATTAATATGAATAAGAAAGGAAGGACACAAAATAGAATCCACCTTTATTTAAATTATATAAGAGTTTACTCTATACATGCCTTTAGTAAACTTAGTACTATTCCTACCTAGATGAGCGTACCTAATTACTCTATACTAACATTTATATGTTGTTTATATTTATATTATATGTTGTAGGGTATATTTCTTATAGTACATGTTAAAGGATAACACAATAATGGTTAAGTATAAAAGGTGCTAGGTATCACAAACAAATATTTAATCTTGGTTCTAAGTCAACATATAACTTATAAAGGAGAGAGCCTACCCGGATTACTTTTCTTTGGTCTTAATTACTTTTAGAACATAGCAAAAGATGGTGTACCTCAAGTTTATGGTGTATAGGAATTTATTATAGATTGGACTAAAACATCTCCTAGTGAAAGTACTAAACAAAGGATAGGACTATTACTTAAGTAGTGAGTATAAGGAAAGATGAAAATAAAGAAAAAAGGGTAGAAATCTATATGTCAATGTAAGGGCTTATTCTATAAATAGGAAGTAGTGGATAGCTTATAAAGTGTGATAAACTAACACAAGTACCCTATAATTACAAAATACATATAGAAAATAGGCACGTACACATAGAGAAAACAAGGTAAAAGGATTCTATAAGCATAGTATGTGAAATGATACTAATTAAGCTTAACCCTATATAAAATGAGTAAAGGTAGATATACTTACACAATGAAATATTTATATACAAGGACAAGAAGAACCTATCTAATCTATGATAGAATACTAAGAACAACCCTACTATAAGTCCTACTTAAATAGAAACCCCTTACTAAGCGGCCTTATCAACTTCATGCTCAGTTTTTAAGAATATCAAATTAAGAATTAGCTTTTTCCAACAATAAAAAATACAAGGAACTCATACATATAGATGCTAAGTATAAGTAATATCAACTTTAATTAATTTAAAGAAATAATAAGGAATACTATCATATAACTATTCTAACATCTCTATTATTGTTCCATTACAGCAATTTTTCTAGAACAAGGCAGAACCATAAATAAATAAAAGGTGATCTGAACCCTCAAAAGTACCGAGAGCAACAATTTATTCGGGAAATGGAACAGAGCTTCCTTTTTATTCTAAGTAAATTCACACGATCAATTGATTCCACTTGCTCTATTTAGTAAAGACAACACCCTGTATTCATCAACAATAAAGCCAGACATGAGAACTGTTTAATAATCCGGGCAAAGACTCCGATACTGCGCTAGCTTATGAAAATGGATTTATTCTAATACCCTTTGATCCTTACTTCGTCCAAGTATGAACTTTGAATTGCCTTTAGATTAATTCTTTAATGATTCCAGGTTGGGCAGAGAGTAAGTAGTCACAAACTATTACGAGTCTTCGTGTAAGCTCTCTCCCTTGTTCTTTTTAAATATTAAATAGAAGTTTTTTGTTTTTTTATTATGATCAAGGAATTCTCACATGTTTAAGAGACTAAGACAAAGATTGTTGTTAGAAAAAAGTTATACAAGTAAAACAAGATCAAAGCCGCAGGTATGTTTTAAGTAGGATATAGTAGACATTGGTCATATAGAGGAGTTAGGTACACAAATAAAGAACGTATTATACCAATTCTGGCGGTTTCTGGTCAGACAGGCATCACGAAAAACAACAACGGTATAAAATCCCGTCATTTTCTAAGAGTTTTCTGCTTCTCTATTTTTCCATATAATTCTACCAGTCCTAGTTATAGTGAGTGTTGGTTCAGAACTAAAGGGTATACTCCGTGCACGAATTATATAGATGGAAGACATTATCTACTAATTGCTTATTCTTCACAGGCCACACAGGCATATGAAATACTGATACACAATGGATATAGATCTCTTTTAGACGGTAATAATGACGCAATATAACAAGATATAAATAACAACAACACTATCTTCTCCTAGGTTTCAAGTAATATGAATCTTCATTGTCTTGTGTTTTCGTGGTCAACTACTGTATTTATATTATAGCTATTGGATTGGCTTGAGTATGCCTAACAAATAGGAGGATCTAGGAAAGGCCACGAATAAGTATGTGTTTTCTCGAAGTTATAAGGCAAACTCTGTCAAAAATATAGTATCCCTTTTTCCTTACCTAATATTCGCTATGCCTATTCTTCAATTTGGCTTATGACTAGTAATCTGCTGCGTACTACAGGATACGTTTTAAACTTCTTAAATTATTACTTGATATATGATGATGTGGCAAAAGGGATACTCTTTATATAGATTAGACTGCATAATTATGACTAACTAATATAAGGGTGAACCAATTCTTGTCTTTACTTTACAATAACAGTATAAGGACTTCCGGGGCGTACTTTATAAATGTGCTGGGCACTTCGGTTATATTGTGTATATTGTGTTACTAAAAACATGAAAACTACACTTTACTTTGACTGAACCCGTTGGTATAGTAAATAGGGACTCAGTTGGTTAGGTATAAGAAATGCTCAACAAAGTATAAATTCTGTGTTTGGAGAAAGAAAAGAACTGATATGGTTTTTTAGGAACAAAAGCAAGCAAGAAATCTATATTTGCAAGTACTTTGTTAAGGCAGCAATTAAGGAATAAGGAAGACATGAACTCAATTCTGATTCAATAAAACGCGTATCCTCTTAGGGTATGATACTAATAAATAAGGATTTCCACCTTTTGCACTTTCTGATTTGTTGCTTGTATTTTTATGGTTTGGAGTAGATATATGAATACTGGTTCATTCACTCGTAGATCAGACCCTTTTGCTTCCAACTCTTCTAGTAAGTTTTGTTGTCCCTTGATTAGATTATGAGCTTAAAAATAGAAGGTCAGGCTTATTATAGTACAGTACCTATCCCAATATTAAAATATATCACAGTAAGGACTTAAGACAAGACTTTAAGGGAATCTATAATAATGGAAATATAGAATCGGTTCTTAAAGTGGCATTAAGGCATGTAACCAAACATATGTGCGTATGCTTATGATATGAAGTCTCTCTTTCTGTTCCATATGAATTCTAAAACCTTGCATAGGGCAATTAATTAGTACTAAACAAAAAAAGGTTTCCCGGTTCCCGGCCATATAACAACAAAATCTTTCCTTTTACTGCACCTTATTTTATTTTAGGAACTAAGAATAATACTCACAATTGAGTTAAGGCCCATCTCGATCTTTTCCCACCATATGGCGTATCTACCAAATAGGTATTCACGAACTATATTAAGGAAAGGAACTACATTTTTTTAGAGAGACTTGACGACTTTTGAAAGCAATTCAATCTAATCTCCTTTAAATTTTTCCTTATTTACTTCACCAAACGTGTGTTCTTATTTTAGTCCCCTTTATATATTATACGTTAACCTTTCTATGATCAAATTTTTCTTTTCCTTGTTTATTAGGGTTTTATTCGGGGTTTTTACAAAATCTGTATCAAATAAATAGACGCGGTTTTGGAGATTGATATAGCCCTGACTACTTATGATTTTTCGTTAGATGCTGTTTCTTTGTTTCCAATCAACTATCCCTTTATTTAATACTTAAGAAGTACGAACCAAAATACTAAGTAAGTTATGAAATACAAGACAACACGAGTATAAGGAAAGTATAGGAAGAGGCAGGTGTAGTCAAAATAAGGTAAGTGAGATATATATAAATTAAACTAGGTAGTATATGCTCACGCCAAAGGGTAGTAAGGGAAGATATCTTAGTTGTATACTCCTGAAATGATAGAACCGAAGGAAGAGGTGGAAGGGACACTCCATATAATATAAGATCTAAAGGAGGACATAAATAAATAAATGAATTACACTTAGGAGGTAATATACAATATCTAGTTAACAGGCATTAGTAGTAAGGATCCATTCAAGGTAACAAGTAAGGAAATACATATACACTTATAGAAGACATATAGAAACATGTAGCAAGTTTAACACATTATAAGAAGAGTCCCTTAGAGCCTAACAACAATATGAATTGAGAAGTACCTAATCTAACCCCTTTTCTATACTATTACATCTAGAGTATGCCCAGCAAGTACCACTAAAATTTCTTATTATTTATTAATATTAAGGCATGTACTTAAGGGTGGAGACAAAGCCCTATTATAATAACAATTAGTAGGGAAACACAAAGAAGATTGAATACATGGATTAATATGTACTATCATGATAACACCTTACTCTATTTAAGGAAGAATACTTGGTACTCCTATATTATAACTTCTACCTTGTTCTACTACTTGCATATGTTATAAGTTCCCAAAGTAAAGACATTCTCTATACTATTTCTTCTCCTAAAAGACCTTTCTTAGATGTAGTGTGTGCAACATGTTTTATCCTTTATTACCCTTATTAAATTAAAGTATTCTAATTCATTAAGAATTATATTACTAAAGGAGTTACTCACTCTATATTAACCACCTCTTCTATGAAACATAATAGTATTTGCACGCACATGTTATAAGGTATTCTTAGGCATAGTAGGTTGTTGTTTAGATCAAATATAACTATTATAGACTTCTTGCACCAAAGTACTACAAGGAAGAACCTAGTGCAGGTAACACGATTAAAAAGTATTAGAGAGGAATATACATACGTACATAGTTAAATAGAAGGCAACATATGTATATAACATAATAGGTTTTAGTAGACTCACATACTTAGAATTCTATTTCAAAAAGTTTGAAAAGGAGGGGTTATTACCAAGACTTAGGTTTTATAGTATATTATACAAAAGAGTACACTTAGTATATTTATAAAGGAGAATGGAACCTAACACGAGAAAGGGTATAACCTATAGGTCATAGCATGTTAATGTCACGTCATAGTAAAGTTAGCTTAGTTAAGGGTAAGAGAGCTTAGATGTGTTATAAAAGGGAAACTCTATTATAAATGTATATGGAAAAAGAGGCGATAAGTATTCTAAATACCTACGTACTTATATTAAACTAGATTTAATAATGAGAAAGATAGAAAGAAAGGATTACATGTACACTCTTATAAATTCTATATATTTGGAAGGTAAAGCATAAGAGGAATCATACATAAGTTGTAGTATACACCATAATTAGTATGTACATATAGCACATTCTATTTAGTAAGCATATTAGGACTAGACTTAGTATATAATAATTATTGGAAAGTATAAGAGTAGTAATAATCGCTTAGTGTTGTCTTATGTCTTAGATAGAAATATACCATACATAATCCCTATAATGAAAAGATGGAAGGTATTGAGCATAACCCAAAGATCTAGGTGAGACAGGCTACTGCCCCATAACTATATAGTAAGTACTAGGAATAGTTATACATGCATTATACATTATACCTGGGTTCTTCCCTTTAATTTAAGTATCCTACCTTCATAATCATATGCAACGTATACATGGGTTCCCCTAGTAAAACATATTATAATAGGTGTACTATACTTAGTTAGAGGGATATTTCTAGTCGTATTTATCCTTGTTGGTAATATAAAGTTTCAAAAGAAGTCATGTAAAGACAAGTACTTGCTGTGTTCCTAAAGCTTGGATCCTACTCTTCTATAGAGAAAAGATTACCTATACGTAATAGCCTAGTCAACATAAAATTGGTTTGGTAAGAAGAACTAGTTAAAAGAAATTACTTCTATCTAGCATTTGTCCTATTATACTACCCTATACACTACTCATGGAAAGTACAACATGGTTTACTCTATACATATATATATATATATATATATATAAGAATTAGTATAAAATATAATAAGCTATATTAAAATTAAGAATGGAGAAGTTATTAGAACATATACTTTGGTTTGACTCTATACTATAAAGAAAAGAAAGGAATCGTGTACCCAATATTAAGAGGCATGTGTCTCATACTTAGTAAGGGATTTATATTAGATGGGAAAGAACTAGCTTTGTCCTTATAACCTATAGATATTGGGTAGTAATCTTTGTGCATTATACCTAAGACGTTGTTACCTAGTTAGTATTTATATAAATATACTCTTACTCTAAGCGACTATAATTAAGTCAAAAGCTAGGGCCTATAAGATTCTATAGGAACAGGTTGTCTATATCTCATAAATTCTTGTCTTCCCTTACTAAGTACAAATCTAAATAAGTGTTAAGTAATTGGTCATTGTTAGCATAGTAGTTCTCATATCATATGAGAGTAGTTTCCCTTATAATAATAACTTACTTAACTTATACTAACTAAAAACTATACTAACTAAATAAATCAAACAGAAAAACAAACAAAACAATAAAAAACATAAAACTATATATAGAACAACAACAACCGATTATATGCTACCATGGTAAAGATAGTTAAATACTTGACTTTCAGTTCTGTCTACGTCAATGCTGGTATACTTTATTACAAACTGAAGTTCTCACGCAAACTATTTATAAACGAAATAATTTAGGACTCCTTGCTCTCAAACCTCTGTGTATTAGTCGACTGAGTATTTTTATTGGGATTCAGCAACAAGTTATGCTAGGCCATAAAGTAAGTCTTCAACTAAGGTTTAGAATCTAAGAAATGAATAATTTTTAGGTGCTCGAACAAACTGCCTAAGGAAGCACTGCTTTCGCGTAAAAGAAATAAAGGAGTCTTTCATATTTTATATTAAGTTCTTTTGGTTTAGGAAAGAGGGAGCAACAAGAGATAAACAAGACAACTGCAGGAACACACTAGGGATAACTGTTTACTTTATTTGGGCAAGAAAAATCTATACTAATGATAAGGGAACAGGAAAGATATTGAACTATAAACGTATAGGTAAGGATATAAAGGATGGTTACTTAGTACAGGTGACAGACATAGTCGTGGTTAATCTGTATATGTAAGCTTAGGTGGTATGGAAAGATAAATGTTCATGTCAAGATATATCAAGATATAAATGATCCTAATAATTTATAGCCAAACTTTCATATTATTTTTGTTGGACTGCAGAACTTCCCTGCTCTAAGTATGCCTACTTTATATAGACTAAGCCTTAAATTTAGAAAACAAACTTGTTCCTTATTCATTATAGCTTTATTCCTTTCTTTTACTTGATATGATAGACTATAGGTAACTCTGACATAGGCAAGATTAAGAACGAGTAAGATAAAAAGTAAGACAACTTTGTGGATATAATAGCGGACATAGTAAATGTGGTGTACTTGAAACAAACAAAACATAACATAATGAACTACTTGTGGGATCTACTGGATAAGCCTTTCATTACATTAACATTACATTAAGCGTAAGAAACTTCTTGATAGATATTCTCCAATACAAATCCTAACAAAGCGTAATATTTTATAATATCCTTTCTGTCCAATTCCACGTCTAGTATAAGGCCAAGGCCTTCAGAATCTACTTTAATACTTCTGGAACTTTCAAGCCACTTCTTGACGAATTAAAATGTTCTCGGTGAACTTCGTAAACTTCGATAAGGTATAGATATAGGAAACGGCTCCTTTAGAAAATGAATAATAAAAACATAAGGTATCCGACTAAAAGTTCATATAAGAGTTCATATTACTCTTCGGACAAGAAAGATTCTATGTATGCGCTAATTAAGAAAGAAAGAAGGGAACAAGAGAAAGGATTCTGTACTATAAACGGATAGGTAAGTATCTGTTGGTTTATTACTTGGTAGACTATGTGAACTATAATCTGGTTATGTCAGGGTGGTAGTTATGGAAGATAATAAAGCTCATGATCAAGGTCAAGATATAAAAGATTATAATTAAGTTAGGTCTGTGCGTGAATATTTACCTAGATATTTTTGGGCTCGGTTAACTTTCGAGTTTTGTTCCCGTATAGATCTTCAGCAAGGCATTTCGTGAAAGCTAATTTTTTTTCATTTTAAAAGAGGCGCCTAAGAACTCCTTAAGGGATTCCAATAGGTATATACGTCTAAGCTTATTACAAAGACGAAAGCTATGTCATATTATATGTTCTTCTTTTACTAGGGATAGTATACTTTCTGTGTTTAGTAGGAGATCATGATAGCCTACAATCTTCTATAATAAATTCTTTCCAAACAAATCTAAAATCATGTAAAGTGCAATGTCCTCACTTTCTAAATTTCTTGCTGTTAGATCTCTAGAAAGGTATTAAAATTATGAGACAACAAATGCATCGACAAGGTTATATAAAACTATAGATGACTCGGAATGGAGAATTCCTTTAGGGAATGTGTAAAATATAATTCTTGCCTTTGTGTTATGAATGCTAGTAGCCACAATGAACTCTTGTTACTTAATAGGTGTAGTAGCTTTATGTGTATGTAGTAAGAAAAGATAGAAAGTATACGTCTCTTTCCAAGCAAGATATGTTACATGCTATTATAAATTACAACACTACTTCTATTGGAGTATAATTACCAACCAATACCTCCAGGAAAAACAAATTATGTAGGAATTGCAAAGTCTACAACAATGGGATACTCTGCGTTTAGGAGTTATCACAACAACTAATGATATGTTTGTACAAAATAGAAAACAATACTTGTGTCGTCAAGATATAATATAATAACTCGCGATCAAATAGAGTACGTTCACTTTCAACTTAAGGATCTCCCGCTTCTATAATAGATGTTGGGTTAGCTGCACCAAGACAACAAGCAAATAAGGTATTCCTTCTGATTGATGGATTCTTAAAGATTTGAGTATAGTTAAGAAGAGTAACTGCGTGATGAATGTTAACGAGTTTTTTTGTAATTTAGGATATTTCTTTCTCTCACGAAGCTATTATCTGTTCTATTATTTCTTATTATCTATATACTTTTATTATCTATATACTTTCTTCTGGTCTTCATAGTCTATGTTCTCTTCTGTTATATCTCTGTTATATCAAAGCCATTATGGTCTATTGTTGTACAGGACAAGCTATAGTAATATTGTTGTATGTCAGCTATAGTGTACTTTTTACGTGTAAGGGTAGTAATAACGCTGCTACTTATGTCAAATCATAATCTTTTATAATAGAATTTGCGGGAAATTCAATGCTAGCTTCTAATATTTTTGGTGAACTCGACAAGCTCGGTACTCTTTAACTCGGATTTAAGTTCCAACAGACCCAACAAATTGAAGGCAAACCCTTTAGGTATTTCATACTTGTTTGTATATTCTTTACTTAATATTATATTTTTTTTTTGTAAGAAGAAAGAAAGCATAATTCAGTACTAAACTAAGTTGGCAAGTATGCGAGTGATAATAGTTATGGTAGATCTCTCTCCTATTTATAAGAAATGAATAAAGTACTCTTTTAATATTTCGGAGAAAGACCCAACTAGAGTAGGTTTTCTTTCTAGATATGCATTAAGGGAGTCTAGGAATCGAGTTTCTAATGTGTTATGGGAAGGGATATTGTAAGTGCTTGCTTGTTGTTTCTGTCTTTTTAGTTGTATCTATTGTATATAATAGACCTTCTATTCCTTATTAATGTTTGGCTGTCTTCTTTCCTTCTTACTTAGTTCTACTTTGCTTGCTTTTCTTACTATTCTTACCAGTTTACTTCATCTATTTTTCTTTTATATGATTATTTATTCTTCCCATAGCATGCTACTTGAGATATAGCCAGATACAGATATTCTATGATCGAGGAATAGAAATGGTGTATACTTAACTACTTCATTTAGGGTTCTTTCTTGTATAGGTGTGCATTTGTAGTACTTGGTCTGCCTATTCTCCACATCAATTGTATTTTGTATGGTATTCGTTTATCCCGTATATAGTTTAAATTAGTATATGTAGTTAATTATTCTATTCTTCATTAGCCCTACCCCTTTCTACTTGCTCTCTAACCGCGTTCTATCAATTTAATTTCTAGAAGTCTAGAACTAGAGAATCTATCATAAGTTTTCTAAATCAAATAGGTTAAGGGATGAAGTCCGTAGTTGGAGTTGTTTGATTTCAACGTTGGTTTCTATCTTATAGCTAAGCATTAACTGGTCTATATAAAGATATCTATCTTAATATTCTTTCTATTTTCTAATTTAGTATTTGTAGTAACTGCTTGCTAAATCTTATTTACCAGGATTGCTTATAGAAGAATCCTACCCAGTTTGCCACAATTAACGAATTCCACATACATCATAAAATAAAACGGGAAAAAAGTGCACATACTCTTTTAAGACTTTACTACCATTTACTTCGTTGTCAGTGAATAATTAAGGCTAGACAGCTAAGATTTCATAGAATCATTGAGAACTCCAAGTATAGAAATAGATTAGATATAGGTATAATTGCGTCTTTCTTGCATTACATTATGTGTGAGCTTCCTTCAAATCATTTGCATAGTAATAGGGTATAGTATACGAATCATTAACAGTAAAGAGAACTTGTTGGTGTAGAATGACTAGATAAAGCATGGTGCATGTATTAGGAATAAAATGGGAGTTTACGAGTCTACAAATATCCGGATCATTACTATCTTTTATCAAGAGTTTTGGTTTAGTACGGAAGTCAATAATAGTGGGATTGTTTAATCTACGCATTTCTTGCCTTTTTGGTTTTCCCCTTGACTTACATCGGACTATAAACGAAGAATGAGAATTTATGTCATCAACACAACAGCATCGGCACCTGTAGATTTTTTCTGAAACTCTATGGGTAGCTGCTTATAGAGACATGGTTGCCTGCTAGTTTCTATTTTGTATAGTAGAGTCTATTTTATCTGCGAGATTTTTCGGATTAATTGCTTAGTAGCATGTATCCCCTTTTTTTTCTCTTTTTACTGACTCTTTGTTGAATCTATTTAGAAGTGTCCTACTTGCAAACTAAAATCAAAGTCTATTTTATACCATTAATTAGTTAGAGTTTTGTTTTTAGTTATCTTAATAAACATGATAACATTTAGCCTGAATTTCTTAATATCCAAAAAAAAAGGAAGTCTTTCCTTAAGGAACTACGCTGTGTTAGAAAATTATAGGTTAGCCGGCATCCACTTGTATTTCTTAGATCCACTTCTACAACAACAGGCACTTAGATTCGAAAATTGTACATACAACCAACAAAGAAAGAGAAATGACAGATCTTAGTGGAATACCTTACTTAGTAAAGGAAATCTTATTTATTAGCTAATTTAGTAATTTACATTAGGTGTTGTATTAAGCGTATGGAGTAAGGAGTAAATAAAATAAATAAATAAATGCTAGAGCTACCAAATTGATTGGCATATGTTGTTTAAGGAGTTTATATAGGCCTAATTAATAGATAGAAAACTCATTTTCTATCTGTATATTTGTATATTGTAAGAGCTATGCCGGAAATATGATTCTTTAATAAGCCTTTTCAAAAGTTAGGCTGTCACAGTAAGAAATGAGTGGGTTCATTTAAGGAAGTTCCTAAGTAAATAAAAAAGGCTAGGATTTGGAAGGAGGACATATGCTTTATGTATATTTCACTCTAAGTTCTAATAAGGATAATAAGGAAAGTAAAGAGGAGCTCTTATTTACTTATCGTATCGACACTTTCTAATTAGTTTATAGGGTTGGTGCAGCGCCAGCCATTTTTATCGCATTTAATTGAGAATATATAGATCCTTTCATAATTAGTCCAACGAATGGAAGTTATTGTAAATAATTCACAAACAAGTAAAATAATTTAATCCAATTTTCGAGTACAATTTACAATTATAAAAATAGAAATAAATATATAATACATTCTTTATGTCGTCTTCTTTCTTTGGGGTTATATGTTGGAGTAGCTTGCTACGACTTACCTTCGTGGGATTGGTTCATTGGTGTGAGCCAAGGAAGCCATACTAAGCTACTTGGCGGGTTTATTGAATGCTATTAGTGGTGATAGGAAGGGATACATGTTTGTTATTGTATCTTTTTTCCTAAGCTCTCCTATGTTTCCAAACCAATAATTATATGTTTATATGCTCTTTTCTTGTACAGTTATATAGAATCTAAGAGGTATAGGATTTAACTTGCTAGTACATACAATTAAATATTAATATACTAATAATCTATATCTCTTAATCTATATCTCTCCTTTTTTTATTTTTAGAGTTATGTAAGTCCTTTCTCAATTCCTCATGCTTTTCTCTTAGCTAAAATGACTACATCTCCGCTTTTAAAATTCTACGGGTGTTGTGTTTGTTGCTTTGTTACGAATTCTGTATTGTGTGAGTGAGATTGTGGAGAGAAATGAAATGTGATCTAAGGTTATCTTCTTACATCTTTATATTTATATCTTATTAAATTAAAGTTCTACCCGTATTGTATTTATTTTTAACGTAGGATAAGGGGGGTTTATTTGTATTTTGTATTTATTTGTTTGCTTGATTGTCTTCTTAAATTTCTATATACTCGTTCAGGTCCCAGTTCTATTATATTCCTTCTTCTAACACCTTACTTAACACATGAAATATATTGTATGAAGTAAGTCTTGCCTTTGTATTTTATTGATAATTGATATAGAAACCTTGTATGTGTATGCTATGTGCGATACTCTATCTACTCTTAACTTAAGCATAAGCAGTTAAATAAAGGATACATGCCTAAAAAAAAGCAACACTTATAATACTTACTTTGCGCTGTTGTATACATACATATATTTGTTTGAACAAAATACTTAACTTTTTTTTTATAGTATCGATATCGACGGGAAAAGGCTGAACTTTTGTAACCTTGGTTTTTTAGATATTGAATTGTTGTGACTGTTTATTTATCCATTTTTACGTATATGTAAATTAAATAGATCGGTTGTATTTGGTTTGTTGAGTTACTTCTCTATTCTATATTTTTTATTAATCGACTAAGAAACGTCTATTTTTGTGAACAATCATAGAAAGTAAAAGCAAAAGGTGGTAAAAGAGCCAGACAGAAGAGTGTGCTATTTATGGGATATTAAGGTAAAAGCCTTCCCAGACCCAACCAATTCTATTCTTCTTCTAGTTATAGTTTCTAGTAGAACTGTGTTCTTGATTAAAAGAAATCCTACTAATAAATATCTAAAAAATAAATGGCTAGCAGTCTTGATTAACTATTAACTACATCTTTCCAAAGAATCGAATAAAGAAAGGAAGGTGTGAGTATTAATTAACTAATAAATATCTGAACTTTGTTCTCTCTTTCAGACCTAGGACATACAATAAATTTACATTGGGAATAGATTACTTTACTTTCATATCATAAGGAGCAACTCTAAATAAAGAAAAAATTTCTCTTGTACTTTTTTATTGTTGTTTAAACGAATTAATTCCCCGCCTATTTTCTA